>JAVIAB010000108.1:65434095-65781595 GCA_032433765.1 Megaustenia siamemsis
ACTATGACATATATCATAGAAATAACCCAACGACTATGACATATATCATAGAAATAACCCAACGACTATGACATATATCATAGAAATAGCCCAACGACTATGACATATATCATAGAAATAACCCAACGACTATGACATATATCATAGAAATAACCCAACGACTATGACATATATCATAGAAATAGTCAAACGACTATGACATATATCATAGAAATAACCCAACGACTATGACATATATCACAGAAATAACCCAACGACTATGACATATATCATAGAAATAACCCAACGACTATGACATATATCATAGAAATAACCCAACGACTATGACATATATCATAGAAATAGTCAAACGACTATGACATATATCATAGAAATAACCCAACGACTATGACATATATCATAGAAATAACCCAACGACTATGACATATATCATAGAAATAACCCAACGACTATGACATATATCACAGAAATAACCCAACGACTATAATATTTCTGATAATTATAAAAAGTATATCAAGTCCTAGAATTCCTCCGGGCAGACCCGGTTATGGAAAAATGTCGTATAGAAAGTTTTTTTTTTTTAATATAAAGTAAAACGAATATAACAATGATAATATAGGTAAAATATAAATATTAAAATAAGTAATAATACACATATAGGTAATAATACAAATCTAGGTAATAATATAAATATAAGTAATAATATGAACATTAATATAAGCAATAATATATAATCTCAACACGCTTGGCGCTACATTAAACACGGTGTTTCTGTTTGTCCAAAGAAATAGTGAGATGCGTTTTTAGAGAGAACAAATAATCATTGCCGGTTGTCATTTGCAACAGGGATGTCCAGTGCACCAACTAGATCACGTTAGTTGTAGTTTAGACTTGCCTGGGAAACTGTCAAGATCAGATAACCACGAAGTAAACTCTTAGTTATGTCACTAATCTCCGACTGTCGGCTTATACGTTTGACCCGTGTAGCCGATTATGGCAGCCTGGGAAGTAAACATAAGAAAGATCGTGTTGTCATTGGGCGTCTTGCCAAGGTCATTGCAGTACCTATCTGGGACAGCTTATGGAAACCTGGTCGAGTGGGATGATTGAAGGGCACGCGATAGCAACAGCTAAACAAAGCACACGTGGGAGTAAGAAGTAACAGCAGCAACACAGATTGAGACAATTGATTTATGATTAATTTGTAGCATCGGGAACAAGACATAATGTTGGTAGATGAAGCATTTTGAGAGAGTAGACAGGCAACTTGAATAAAGCAGCAGTCTGACTATCTACCTAACATGTCTGATGGCCAAAAACAGTCAAAGCTCAGGCTAAAGTTGGCCAGACGTGGAGGGATGCGATGGTTCTGTACAATCACGATATTATATGACACAATCCCCAGGGAGGGCACTCACTGATCTCCTCTTTGCTCAGAACTCTCATAAATAGCAACACAGAAAGGAGTCGTCAGTCGTTGGATGCTGAGGGACTTGCTGAGGAGGGAATCTGAGCACCTAGGGGCATGTTCGGAGTGCAATGATGATGGCCCGCAAATAACTCATCTAACAACACAAACAACACTGAAACAGTTGAATGGAATCAACACAGGCAGAAAGTTATCAACACAGACAGAAAGTCATCAACACAGAAATAAAGTCATCAACACAGGCAGAAAGTCATTACCACAGGCAGAAAGTCATAACCATATGTAGAAAGTTATCAACATAGACAGAAAGTCATAACCACATGTAGAAAGTTATCAACACAGACAGAAAGTCATCAACACAAACAGAAAGTTATCAACACAGTCAGAAAGTTATCAACACAGACAGAAAGTTATCAACACTGACAGAAAGTCGTAAACACAGACAGAAAGTTATCAACACATACAGAAAGTTATCAACACAGTCAGAAAGTTATCAACACAGACAGAAAGTTATCAACACTGACAGAAAGTCGTAAACACAGACAGAAAGTTATCAACACATACAGAAAGTTATCAACACAGACAGAAAGTTATCAACACAGACAGAAAGTCATAAACACAGACAGAAAGTTATCAACACAGACAGAAAGTTATCAACACAGACAGAAAGTTATCAACACAAACAGAAAGCCATCAACACAGACAGAAAGTCACCAACACAGACAGAAAGTCATCAACAGACAGAAAGTCATCAATCAACACAGGTGTGCTAGTGCGAGAAATTCAAAAGAATAAAGGAGGAAACAAAGAGATAAAAAGTTAACGACCTTGGATTTGTTAACCGGACTCAGGAACTATAAAACGTAACAAGCTATAATACTCTCGCTGAGATTAAGCGGAGAATGGGCGTATGCTGTCGACACACATTTTGTCAGAGAAATAATCACCCGACCCCCACCTCAGCAGGATGTTAGACGTAACCAACAGAGAGAGAGAGAGAGAGAGAGAGAGCGCATGTCTCATCGATACAGGCTTTGGCTCTTTGGTTATGCAAGGTCCCGGTATCACTGCAAATGAATTAAAATCCATAATTGCTCAACCACCCGTGCCAGTGGAATCATCCGAATTACTAACTCATCTCCTAAACAAGGAAAGGTAGCTGTAGTCCCCATCATAGCAGTCTTAGCACACGCCAAAAGACATTAGGCGAAACCGCACAGAAAGTGAACACAGCCAACTATTCCCTGCCATACGATATCATCATTCATCGTAAACAATTGGAATATCGAAACATGATCAAAACGGATGAAACGCACAGCTCACGGTGTGCACAGAGCACTTAACTCAGTAGCTCCTGCAATAAGCCGGACTTGGAATATGAGGAAACTGCAACAAGGAACACTTTCATACATAGCCTTCAATAGTTTCTGCTGTCTATCCACCATATTGACCGGAAGTTCACGTCCTCTTGAAAATGATGATCGTCATATTTTTTTTTTTAATATATAGCGCTTGATGATGTTAGGACATTGTTTTTTACCCCAATTCTGAACATATAAAACACAGTCGTCGGATTATCCCCGTCGCACATCAAACAATAAACCGTAAGATTAGCGTATAGCCGGTCTAGGGATATATGATGAGCCATTATGATGACGCAGCACACACAACAATGGCTGCGCCTATTTATTTATTAACATGGAGAAAGTTATAAACACAGGCAGAACATAATAATATACATAATACTCAGTGTTGATGATATAAATATATGGATATACAGACAGGCTTATTTAATGTCAAAGACCCAGCGGAACGGACGGGGAACTCTGGGTGCCGAAGACACCTTCTGGTGTCCAGCGATAGTCGAGGAGATCGAAAAAGTTCGGTGAGAGAACATACGTTGGTCAAGGGGACCAATGGTAGCTTGTCTGCTTGTAGCAAAGTTATAGCAGCGATGTTGTCAAGATTTCGCTGTAATTTATAGGCGATTGACAAACAATCAGGAAGATGGGATAATTGTCCTAGAATTGTAAGGCGGAGTTCCCAGGACAGACCGCGCTAAATAACCCAGAATGCCAAAAATAGGCGACGCCTAACTGGCAACAAAACCACGAAATGGACACTTTTTGTGGAATTCTCGGAGATTTTTGGACGTACTGGAGAAGATGTAGAGTTAAGCATAATTTATGAGGCAAATGAGGTTAGATAGTGTAGATAGGAAGTTTGTAATGTTATCAAACAATCTTGTAGAAACACTAGAATAGGAACAGGACTGGTTAGAGATCTTCTGAACTACTGGAGTATTATATTCATGATCACTAGAGATCATTCATTGGACGAGAAAACAGAACAGAAAATTGAGGACGTTGAAATGTGGATCTATAGAAAAATAGCTAGAATTGGATGGAAAGAAAAGAAAACAAACGATGAAGTTTTAAAACAACTAAAAATGAAAAGAGAACTTTTTAGAACAAGACAAAAAAAATGTGGGGGGCATGTTAAAAGACACGACAGCCTAATATAATAAAAGTAATATTGGAAGGGAAAATACAAGGTAAAAGAGGAAGAGGCAGACCAAAACTAACATGGACGAGTAACATCAAAAGATGGACAAGTCAGCCTATGACAATGTGCACCATCAAAGCAAGAGACAGAGTGGAATGGAGCTACGTGGTAGTCAACCTTCGATGCGGAGACGGCACTCAATGATGATGATGATGAGAGATCGTTCTAGAGAGTCTATAATTCCCTTAAGGATAAAAGTATACATTGAACCATGGAGATACAGAAAATAGATTTCAATTATAACTGAACTAATGAGATCGTCAAGGGAGCTTGATATACGGTCACTAGTTACAAATACATCAATATCGCTGATAGGCTAGGTAATGTAGCACGCCACGAATAGTGTAGAATAGGAGCGCATTGCTGTGTTTGCAGAATGTTGTCGGGCCGTGTAGAAAGAAAGAATAAAGACTGCTGTAATCATGTTACCACGATTGTCCGTGTTTTTGGTTAGTTCAATTACATATGTAATGTATAGTATATAGACAAGAAGAAATAATAGAACCCCGTAAAACAGGTAGAAAGTTATCAACACAGGCAGAAAGTTATCAACACAGGTAGAAAGTCATCAATACAGGTAGAAAGTCATCAACACAGGTAGAAATTCATCAACACAGATAGAAAGCCATCAAATTAAAATTATTTGTATAGAACAACCTTTTACCAGATTCAGAAGTCAACCCTATTGCTTATTTAAGCCTTGCAATGTCAGCTGGATGTAGTATATTGTAACACAGCAAACATTTGGAAAGAAAAGCAAGACAGAGGAACACAACAGAGAGAAAATATCTGAGACATTTTAAGACAGATAATGGCTTGGCAGGACAAACCACTTTGTTGTTGTCGAAGTTTATGACCGTTTTCACAAAGCCCTCAAAGTCCCTATGGAAACCCATACCCCTATATAATAGCTTGTGCCATTGTAAAAGGGTCGAGTATCAGTGAAGACATTATCTTGATGTGAGCAACTATGATGTCATACACCTATGATGACAAAGGTTTCTGCTATTTAATGTCTATGATTATAAAACAGTGTAAGTAAATATTCATGACAAACTGGGTGGTTAAGGACTGTGAGGAACATTTAAGGACAGGCCAATCGACTGGGCGGAAATAGAAAGTAAAACGCATGTGGCTATTCAATTATATATATAGCTCGTTTCAAATTATCTGCCCAACTTCAAAACGCTATTACTCTCTAACCGTTTGGTAAAAACTTTTGAAATTTTCCAAATGTTATTAGAATGCAAAAGACCCTTTAAATGTATATTTAACAAATATCTTGCAGCTGCAGTTTTCTTAAAGCGGCGATATTTCTTTGATGTTTGTCAAAATTGTAAATTGTGAAGCCCTAAAGAATAGAAATTACCGTAGTTGCTGGTCTATGATTAATTTTCACTATGTAAAGGCGCGGCCGTAATGGGGAAATAACTGGATAAAACAAAACACCAGGAGAATTATTGTCTGCTCAGTTCGAGGACGGACGATAATATCAAGGTATACCTGTATGTCCAATTTTCATAGTTGTGTGGTCCTGAAAAGGACCGTTTGTTGAACTAATTTAAGGTAATATAGGGGCCAACATTGTGGGGGCTATATACTTTCATTCTGAATCAGACGAGTCTAAAAGATTAATAACTGTTTGGGGTTGAACATTCCACAAACTATCATTTTTCCAATATTCCTCTTCCTGTTTTAAGACGTTGTCTTCACATTTAGCCCAATAATCTTTGTCTATATTTAATAAAGCGAGATTAGCAAGAGTCTTTACATCGCATATTTTGAATGTTGTATTTTCATCTGCCACTTGTCCTTTTAATTTTGCCCAGATTAGTTCTATTGGATTTAAATGAGCATGGTAAGGTGGCAGCCTCAACTTATATGACCGTGCTCTTGGATAATCTTATCTATTTGAAAAATCTTTGTCCTCTGTTTTTGCTTTACTAGAGATAGTAATTCAGGTTTTAAGTACATGTTATTAAATTGTATGTGCTCCTTTGTGAGCCATATCTTAATAGCATCTTTTGTACTGGATGACGTCGGGACTTTATCTTCAAGTGCAACAATGTTGTGGTACGCTGCATTGTCCATTATTAGGCAAGATGGTCGATCTAGTGATGGGAGAACAGAATTTTCAATCCAATGTCTAAATATGTGACCATTCATCTCAGAGTGATAATCCCGATTGTCTATGGATTTTGAAAGAAAAATGAGCTCTGCATTCTGTATTAGTCCATGTTGTCGACTACCTGCATGAGCAATTATCAAGCTCTGTCCTTTGCTGCAAGGTATTAATCTCTTAATCTTTCCATCTGATGACTGCCATTCCCTTTGGTTAGTGTGGTGAGCATTGATCCATGTTTCATCCAAGTACACAATATCATAACCTTGCTTGCGCACCTCTTTTACTTCACGTAAGTACTTGCTTCTCATGACTACTATATGTGGCTTCTCACAGATGATGTTTCGTCCATTGGAATACTTTCTGAATGTAAAGCCTGCAGCTCTCATATTCCTCCATAATGTAGACTTTGATATTTCAATACTGTTGTTCTTTTTCAGCGATACTTTTAATTTTCTTATTGTAACAGTTTCATTCATACCCAACATTTTGCGAATTTCACTTCTAATAAGTTCACTGTCGAAATTATCCAACATGTTTGCTCTTCCTTGTGATTTTGTATATTTTGAACATTGACGGTCACGTGCTTGAATCCAGCGATTAAATGACCGTTTAGATAAATCCAAAATGTGTCTTGTCCTATTCTCAGGGTGTTCTAAAGAATGAAATAATCTTCCTCGTTTAGCCTCTTTGCAAAAATAGTCATACATTTTTATTGCGATGTTTTGTAAACTGCAGAATTTCATTTTAAGACTCATGATAAATGTTATTGTTCCACGTCTCCACCTATGAATGAACGGAAATGGAACACACAATGCCTCATGTTTTCTACAAGTGTCTAATTGTGTCAGAAAGCCCACGTGGAAAGTGTGCAAAACGTCAATTGTACCGTGTATGGATTTTTAATCGCTATTTTTAATTTAAAATACTGTAAACATTAAGTTTTGACTACATCAATGGGTCGTTATAAATTTATATAAATCAAATAAGCAACAATAATAACCAAATATTTTTTTAAAATGAAATTAATTCCCTGTTGGGTTCTAATCATTATAACTTTACATGCAAATTTTGAAAAAATTACAAAAAGAGATTAAAAAGATATAGATTTTAAAAGTTGGGCAGATGATTTGAAACGAGCTAATTTTACTTAGAACCAGGCCGAGACCGGTTATAACGAGAGTCCTATACAAAATCAATTATTAAATTACAGAACTTTTAATATTTTTTTACCCTAAATAAAAAAAACATTGTTCGTAACATTATTACCCATCCTGTAAATTGGTTGTAACGCTTCCTTTGAAATTTGCCTAGACAGTGAAAAACTGCTAACGATGTGTACTTGCTTGTCTGTGTGTAAATTGTGTGGTATGGCCTATCTTTATTGAAACGGGAAAACAGTTGGCTCAGAGTTTAGGTCATAATAACATCAACTTTAAGTATGAGTTGGCTGAGAGTTTAGGTCATGCCAACTTAAGTATGAGCTGACTGAGAGTTTAGGTCATACCAACTTCAACTAAAGTATTAGTTGCCTGAGAGTTTAGGTCACACCAACTTTAACTTAAGTAAGAGCTGGCTGAGAGCTTAGGTCATAACTTAAGTAAGAGCTGGCTGAGAGTTTAGGTCATACCAACTTTCACTTAAGTAAGAGCTGGCTGAGAGTTTAGGTCATACCAACTTTAACTTAAGTATGAGCTGACTGAGAGTCAAGGTCATACCAACTTTGACTAAAGTATGAGCTGCCTGAGAGTTTAGGTCATACCAACTTTCACTTAAGTAAGAGCTGGCTGAGAGTTTAGGTCATACCAACTTCTGCTTTACGTATGAGCTGGTTGAAAGTCTAGGTCATACCAACTTAAGTATGAGCTGACTGAGAGTCTAGGTCATACCAACTTTAACTAAAGTATGAGCTGGCTGAGAGTTTAGATCATATCAACTTCAACTTAAGTATGAGCTGCCTGAGAGTCTAGGTCATACAACTTACATATGAGCTGGCTGAGAGTTTAGGACATATCAACTTCAACTATAAGTATGAGCTGCCTGAGAGTCTAGGTCATACCAACTTACATATGAGCTGGCTGAGAGTTTAGGACATATCAACTTCAACTTAAGTATGAGCTGCCTGAGAGTCTAGGTCATACCAACTTACATATGAGCTGGCTGAGAGTTTATGACATATCAACTTCAACTTTAAGTATGAGTTGCCTGATAGTCTAGGACATACCAACTTTAACTTAAGTATGAGCTGGCTGAGAGTCTAGGTCATACCAACTTTAACTTAAGTATGAGCTGGCTGAGAGTCTAGGTCATACCAACTTACATATGGCCTGCCTGAGAGTTTTGGACATATCAACTTCAACTTTAAGTATGAGCTGCCTGAGAGTCTAGGTCATACCAACTTTAACTTAAGTTTGAGCTGCCTGAGAGTCTAGGTCATACAAACTTTAACTTAAGTATGAGCTGCCTGAGAGTCTAGGTCATACCAACTTTAACTTGAGTTTGAGCTGGCTGAGAGTCTAGGTCATACCAACTTTAACTTAAGTTTGAGCTGCCTGAGAGCCTAGGCCATACCAACTTACATATGAGCTGGCTGAGAGTTTAGGACATATCAACTTCAACTTTAAGTATGAGCTGCCTGAGAGTCTAGGTCATACCAACTTCAACTTTAAGCATGAGCTGCCTGAGAGTCTAGGTCACACCAACTTTAACTTAAGTATGAGCTGGCTGAGAGTCTAGGTCATACCAACTTTAACTTAAGTATGAGCTGACTGAGAGTTTAGGTCATACCAACTTTAACTTAAGTATGAGCTGGCTGAGAGTCTAGGTCATACCAACTTCAACTTTAAGTAAGAGCTGCCTGAGAGTCTAGGTCATACCAACTTTAAGTAAGAGCTGCCTGAGAGTCTAGGTCATACCAACTTTAACTTAAGTATGAGCTGACTGAGAGTTTAGGTCATACCAACTTTAACTTAAGTATGAGCTGGCTGAGAGTCTAGGTCATACCAACTTTAACTTAAGTATGAGCTGGCTGAGAGTCTAGGTCATACCAACTTTAACTTAAGTATGAGCTGACTGAGAGTCTAGGTCATACCAACTTTAAGTAAGAGCTGCCTGAGAGTCTAGGTCATACCAACTTTAACTTAAGTATGAGCTGGCTGAGAGTCTAGGTCATACCAACTTTAAGTAAGAGCTGACTGAGAGTTTAGGTCATACTAACTTTAACTTTTAATAAGAGCTGGATGAACCGATTCAAAGTGCGACATGGAATTGTAGTATGATGTGAGGCAGGGTCTATTTTAAAAAAAAGATCCAAAAAAATAAATACTGATGTGGAAGCGAAGTGAACTATAGGGAATTCTCAAGCAATTTGAAGCAAAATATATATACAACACGGACGAAACAGGTGATACCTTTCAGTGACTAGCTAGTGTCTAACGTAATGTCACCTTCCAGTGACTAGCTACTGTCTGATGTAATGTCAACTTCTAGTGACTAATTACTGTCTGGTGGCATGCCACCTTCCACTGACTAGCTACTGTCTGATGTAAATCCACTTTTCAGTAACTAACTACTGTCTGATGTAATGCTACTTTCCGGTGACTAACTACTGTCTGATGTAATGCCACTTTCCGGTGACTGACTACTGTCTGATGTAATTTCACTTTCTGGTGACTAACTACTGTCTGATGTAATGCCACTTTGCGGTGACTAACTACTGTCTGATGTAATGCCACTTTCCGGTGACTAACTACTGACTGGTGTAATGCCACTTTCCGGTGACTAACTACTGTCTGATGTAATGCTACTTTCCGGTGACTAACTACTGTCTGATGTAATGCCACTTTCCGGTGACTAACTACTGTCTGATGTAATGCCACTCTCTGGTGACTAGCTAGTATCTCATGTAATGTCACATTCCAGTGAATAGCTACTATCTGATCTAAATTCACTTTCCAGTAACTTGCTACTGTCTGGTGTAATGCTACTTTCCGATGACTAACCAATGTCTGATTTAATGCGACCTTCCAGTGGCTAGCTAGTGTCTGATGTAATGTCACCTTCCAGTGGCTATTCCCTGGTGTAATGTCACCTTCCACTGGCTATTACCTGATGTGATGCCACCTTCCAGAGATTAGCTACTGTCTGACGTAATGTCACTATCCAGTGGCTAGCTACTATCTGATGTAATGTCACCTTCCAGTGACTAGCTACTGTCTGATGTAATGTCACCTTCCGGTGACTAGCTAGTGCCTGATGTAATGTCACCTTCCAGTGACTAGCTACTGTCTGATGTAATGTCACCTTCCAGTGGCTAGCTACTGTCTGATGTAATGTCACCATCCGGTGACTAGCTAGTGTATGATGTAATGCCACCTTCCATTGTCTAATGCCTGATATAATGCCACCTTCCACCGTTTACTGCCTGATGTAATGCCACCTTCCATTAGCGACTGCCTGATGTAATGTCAGCTTCAATTGACTAGCTACTGCCTGGTGTAATGCCACCATCTGGTGCTAGCTGTGCCTGATGTATTGCCACCTTCGACTGGCTATTGTCTGATGTAATGCCACCTTCCACTAGCTAGTGTCTAATGTAATGTCACCTTCCAGTGACTAGCTATTGTCTGATGTAATGTCACCTTCCAGTGACTAGCCACTGTCAGATGTAATGTCACCTTCTAGTGACTAGCTACTGTTTGATGTATTGTCACTTTCCAGTGGCTAGCTAGTGTCTAATGTAATGTCACCTTCCAGTCGCTATTGCCTGATGTAATATCACCTTCCAGTTACTAGCTAGTATCTGATGTAATGCCACCTTCAAGTTACTTGCTACTGTCTGATGTAATGTTACTTTCCAGTGGCTAGCTACTGTTTCATGTAATGTTATTTTCCAGTGGCTAGCTACTGTCTGATGTAATGTCACCTTCCGGTGACTAGCTAGTGCTTGATGTAATGTCACCTTCCAGTGACTAGCTACTGTCATATGTAATGTCACTTTCCAGTGCCTAGCTACTGTCTGATGTAATATCACCTTCCGGTGACTAACTAGTGCCTGATGAAATGCCACCTTCCAGTGACTACTAGTGCATGACGTAATGCCACCTTCAAGTGACTAGCAAGTGCCTAATGAAATGCCACCTTCCGGTGACTAGCTAGTGCCTGACGAAACGTCACCATCCGGTGACAAGCTAGTGCCTGATGTAATGTCACCTTCCGGTGACTAGCTAGTGCCTGATGTAATGTCACCTTCCGGTGACTAGCTAGTGCCTGACGAAACGTCACCATCCGGTGACTAGCTAGTGCCTGATGTAATGTCACCTTCCGGTGACTAGCTAGTGCCTGATGTAATGTCGCCATCCGGTGACTAGCTAGTGCCTGATGTAATGTCACATTCCAGTGACTAGCTACTGTCTGATGTAATGCCACCGTCTGGTGCTAGCTAATGCCTGACGTAATGCCACTTTACACTAGCTACTGTCTGATGTAATGTCACCTTCCAGTGACTAGCTACTGTCTTATGTAATGCCACCGTCTGGTGCTAGCTAATGCCCTAACGTAATGCCACTTTACCCTAGCTACTGTCTGATGTAATGTCACCTTCCAGTGACTAGCTACTGTCTGATGTAATGTCACCTTCCCGTGGCTATTGCCTGATGTTACGTCACCTTCCGGTAAATACCTAGTGCCTGATGTAATGTCACCTTCCGGTGACTAGCTAGTGCCTGATGTAATGTCACCTTCAGGTGACTAGCAAGTGCCTGATGTAATGTCACTTTCATGTGACTAGCTAGTTCCTGATGTAATGTCACCTTCCGGTGAATACCTAGTGCCTGATGTAATGTCACTTTCCGGTGACTAGCTAGTGCCAGATGTAATGTCACCTTCCACTGGTTACTCCCTGATATAATGCCACCTTCCACTGGTTACTCCCTGATATAATGCCACCTTCCACTGGTTACTCCCTGATATAATGCCACCTTCCACTGGTTACTCCCTGATATAATGCCACCTTCCACTGGTTACTCCCTGATACAATGCCACCTTCCACTGGTTACTCCCTGATATAATGCCACCTTCCACTGGTTACTCCCTGATATAATGCCTCTTTCCAGTGGGTATTGCCTGATGTAATGCCACCTTCCACTGGTGACTGTCTGATGTAATGCCACCTTCCAATGACTAGCTACTGCCTGGTGTAATGTCACCTTCTAGTGGCTATTGCCTGATGTAATGCCACCTTCCACTGGCTACTGTCTGATTCAATGTTACCTTCCAGTGGGTACTGCTTGATGTAATTCCACCTTCCAATGTCTCTTGTAACTTGTGGCAAACTTCTAGAATGTCAAAAACTGTATAATCCTGAGCTAGCAGATAAGTTAGATTACACACACTAAGCTACTATAACGGCCCTCTCCTTCTTACTGATAATCACGACTATCGCCGACGATTCACAGCTCTCCTTAGGCTTGATTGCCTACAGTTTAATCCTTATCTCTACAGTCAATCGTATATGTTTGATTCATTTGATCAGTGTCTAAAACGCTTGTGTTTCTATGTCTCCGCCATGACGCAACACCAGGCCTGACTGTTTTTATCAGTATGAGCCAAGATCACGGGGAGAGGGGGGGGGGGGAATAAATTAGCCTGTAGGGCGTCAGGTATTAACGATCTGTTCACCACATCATCATCATCATCGTGTGCCATCTCCGCAACGAAGGTTGGCTACCATTGATCGCCATTCTACTCTGTTTCTTGCTTTGTTGGTGCAGGCTGTCATAGATTGACTTGACCATCTTTTGATGTTACTCGTCCATGTTAGTCTTGGTCTGCCTCTGCCTCTTTTACCTTGTATTTTCTCTTCCAAAATTACTTTTAGTAGGCTGTTGTGTTTTTAACATGCCCCAAAAATTTCATTTGTCTTGTCTTAATTGTATTTAGTAGTTCTCTTTTTTATTTTCAGTTGTTTTAAAACTTTATCGTTTGTTATCTTTTGTTTCCATCCAATTCTACCTTGTTCACCACAAGGCCTACATATTACACCATGACGTAGTACGCACAACGTATGTCAACAAAGGATGTACACATAACCTTTGTGCACTGATAAGACCGAAGCGCTGGCGCAGGATTCTTAAAATGGAATTTTTAGTTCAGTGGTCCACCTGAGAGAGCTGGAAGTGGAAACTAGCCGTTGAGAGATATGATTTATGGTTGTTATAGAACTTTCCTGGAGTCTGTAGAAATGTGGTTTTACAGAAGAATGTTGAGAATATCATGGACAGCTAAGAAGAGTAATGAAAATGTCCTGAAAGAGGCCAAAGCAAAATGAGAGCTAATTTCCAATATTAAGAAGAAACAATCATCATTTTTTGGTCATGTAATAAAAAGAGAACAAGTGGAATATATTGTAACAACTGGAAAAATTGAGGGACGAAGAGATAGGGGGAAGCAAAGAGAGAAAATACCAGACAGCTTAAAAGAATGGCTTAGCAGAAGGTCAACAATAGAAATGACAAAGAACTTTCGAGATCGAAAGTTGTGGAGAGACATGATCATCTACGCCAGTAGGCTTGGTACTTGATGATGATGATAGAACTTTCAAAGCCATGACGTAATGCACACCACAAACTTGACAACATGGGAAGTCGTATTCACACCACCTGATTCACTGAAAAATGTCACAGGCAGGTGCATGAACTCCGTAGCACTGATACGAGTCCGTAAAGTTGAACCTTCTGTTGACTTTAACACATCGATCTACATTCATCATCATCAAGTACCAAGCCTCCTGGGGTAGGTGGTCATGTCACTCCATAACTTTCAATATTGACAGTTATTTATCATTTCTGTTGTTGACCTTCTGCCAAACCATTCTCTTAAGTTGTCTGGTATCTTTTCTCTTTGCTTCCCTATATCTCTTCGTCCCTCAATTTTCCCAGTTGTTACAATATATTTCAGTTGTTTCTTTCTCATTGCATGACCAAAAAATGATGATTGTTTCTTCCTAATATTGGAAGTTAGCTGTTTTTTTTGTTGCTTTGACCTCTTTCAGAACGTTTTCATTATTCTTCTTAGCTGTCTATGATATTCTCAACATTCTTCTGTAAAACCACATTTCTACAGCCTCTGGTGATTTTCTTGCCCATTGTACTATTGTCCATGATTTACATCCATATGTTAAGACTGGCTCTACATAACATTTAAGAATTCTTTTCTTGTTTCTATTGTCAAAAATTGATTGCAAAGTATCTTCCTCATTTTTTTTAAGCTGCTTTTGCCTGAGTCATTCTGCATTTAACCTAGGGTGACCATTCGTCCCCGATTTCCGGGGACAGTCCCCGGAATGTAGAAGTTGTTCCCAAAAGAAATTTGTCCCCGATTTCAGTGAATAAATAAATGTTCATACACGGAATCGGCCCTCTTTTAAAGTAATCACTAGGACTCAGGACGTTACTGAGTTGTGTTTCTTTATCCCAGACTGAGCGGCATGAGCAAGAAGATAAAAGAGAAGACTTGGACGCGTTGTGTCGGAGATAGCTCTTTGAACTCTTGAAGCACGGTGCTACGTCACTTCTATTCCCACCACTCACTTCTATTGGGATGGGTTTAATTTTTTAAAAAAGCAGACACTCTCTCTCCCCCCCCCCCCCCCCCTGCCTTACCGGACATCTCCCGCCAAAGTCGCCAACAGTAAAAACTAACATTAATTTATCGTGTGAAAGCTTCAGTGAAAAACTTGCTTGAAATCATGAGATCTTGAGAATGATACACTCAAAAAAAACAAGTACCACGCCGAGGCAACAACCTCTTCAGTATAAATAAGGTACTGTAAACATTACTTTAATACTGCAATTGATATCTATATGTTGTTTAAATTTTTTTTATTTTAAATATTTTTTTTTATTGAGAAACACAACTAGCTATTGTAATGTCATTAAGTGCGTGTATCGCATAAGTACCGTGAATATTAACAAAAATAAAATCAAACAGCAAATGAACAGTTATTATGAAATTTAAAGTTATCTTTTTTTTGCATCTACAAAATTTCTTGCGCACACACAATCATACACCCACCCACACATATCATAAATATATATAAATATATATATATATATATATATATGTATACACACACACACACACACATATATATATATATATATATATATACATGTATATATATATATATATATATATATATATATATCGTTCGTCCCCGATTTTGTGGGACAGTCTCAGAAATAAGCCAAAAAATCCTCTGAAATGTAAAAAATATGACAAATGTCCCCGGAAACCATGGGGAAAAAATGGTCACCCTAATTTAACCTCGTTGTTCATCTACCATCTGATGTTAACATTGTTCCCACCAGATATTTAAATTCAGTTACATGTTTTATTATTGTTCCACTTGTCTTTATTGTGCATTGCGGTGATGATGTCTTTTCCTTTGTTGCTACCATTACTTCTACCTTTTTGCTATTGAAGCTGAGTCCTTTATTTTTTGCTTTCTTTCACTATAATGTCTAACATTTCTTGTACCTCATTTTCACTCTTAGAAATTAAGTCTGTACCATCAGCATTATATGGCCTTTGGCATCTTGACAGACGGTTGGTAGGAAGCAATCATGATAAGTCAGTAGTTTGGTAAAGCATTAGTGTCGCATACTGGGTGCTGCTTTACTGAACAGCTTATCTCGTGGCTGGAGTGGGTTTTGTTGTGCATAATAAGATCATACATTCTATCATCATTAAACCTCAAGCTTAATTAAATTATGACCTCCGGTTGCTATTCCAGGCATGCAACTTATGGATCTTAAAATAATCTCACTATAAATATTAAATAAATCTGGTGACAGCACACAACCTTGTCTAACATCCTGTTTTATTTGTTCAAACTTTCCCAATTGATTCCCAGTTCTTATGGCCGCTGTTTATTGTCAGTACATGTTCTTTATTATTCTTAGATCTTTGCTGTGTATGTTTATGTTTTCTACAGTTGTGATTATTTCTTGGTGCTTTACTTTGTCAAATACCTTGGTGTAATCTATGAAACATAGGTATAGATCTGTTTTCACCTCTATGGCTCTTTCTACTAAAGATCATATGATGTATATGGCATTGCTCGTTCCTTTACCTCCAACAAAACCACACTGTTCATCTCTAATTTCTAGACTAATTTTGTTTCCCACTCTTCGCATGATGATTCTTAGTAATATCTTAGTCATATGACTCATAAGGCTTATTGTGCGATGATCATCGCATTCAATCGCACCAGATTTCTTTGGTAGGGCTATGCATTTTTTTTAACATGTCGTCTGGTATATATTCTCTGTTGTAGACATCATTTAATATATTTGTTATTATTGCTATTCCAAAATCACCCATGGCTTCTATCTCTTCTTTAGTTATATAATCTGGTCCAGAAGCTTTTCCTCTTTTCATATTACGCAAGGCGTCTTCCACTTCTTCTTTGAGTATTTCTGGTCCTTCCCCATCACCTTCCATATTGGAAATATAGCAGTCTTCTTGGTAATTTGCCAATCTTATCTATGGTTCCTAGTTGCTGATTTAGTTGTCTTAGACAGTGAGCTATCACATGAAAGGCTAACTCTTATAATACATCACATTACGATTAGCACATTCAATGGAATTGATAACTCGCAATGTTTGGTACAAGATCAACATCAGTCTTTATTCTCATGTCTACAAGTCTGTATGTAACAAATTACACAACGATGCAATCATATCTCTAACTCCGGCCAACTTCTACATCTTCATGGTGTCTCCTTTTCTCTTCGAAAGAGTGACTGGAGGTTCCTGACACAGTCTCTACTTGATATTTTTGTTGCCAGCTAGACTTCTCCTATCTCTTGGGTATCCTGGGTATGTGGTGTGGTCAGTCCTGGGAACTCCGCTCTACAATCCTAGGACGCTCATCCCACTTAGTGATTGCTTGAAAATCGCCTATCATTAAATTAGAAGTCTTAACAAACATCTGTTAATCACTCCTATCAGGTGACTTCTTAAAACAAAGCTGTCTTTGATCTTTCCAGACTACCCAGATTCTCTCGTAGAAATCTGTTGATCTCGTTCCCTCTCGCTGGACATCCGAGAAATCTTCGCGTCTACAATCGCTGGACATGAGAGAAATCTTCACGTCTACAATCGCTGGACATGAGAGAAATCTTCGCGTCTACAATCGCTGGACATGAGAGAAATCTTCGCGTCTACAATCGCTGGACATAAGAGAAATCTTCGCGTCTACAATCGCTGGACATGAGAGAAATCTTCACGTCTACAATCGCTGGACATGAGAGAAATCTTCACGTCTACAATCGCTGGACATGAGAGAAATCTTCACGTCTACAATCGCTGGACATTCGAGAAATCTTCGCGTCTACAATCGCTGGACATGAGAGAAATCTTCGCGTCTACAATCGCTGGACATGAGAGAAATCTTCGCGTCTACAATCGCTGGACATGAGAGAAATCTTCGTGTCTACAATCGCTGGAACTGAGAGAAATCTTCGCGTCTACAATCGCTGGACATAAGAGAAATCTTCGCGTCTACAATCGCTGGACATGAGAGAAATCTTCGCGTCTACAATCGCTGGACATGAGAGAAATCTTCGCGTCTACAATAGCTGGAACTGAGAGAAATCTTTGCGACTACAATCGCTGGACATGAGAGAAATCTTCGCGTCTACAATCGCTGGACATGAGAGAAATCTTTGCGACTACAATCGCTGGAACTGAGAGAAATCTTCGCGTCTAAGATCGCTGGAACTGAGAGAAATCTTCGCGTCTACAATCGCTGGACATCCGAGAAATCTTCACGTCTAAGATCGCTGGAAATCCGAGAAATCTTCGCGTCTACAATCGCTGGACATGAGAGAAATCTTCGCGTCTACAATAGCTGGAACTGAGAGAAATCTTCGCGTCTACAATAGCTGGAACTGAGAGAAATCTTTGCGACTACACTCGCTGGACATGAGAGAAATCTTCGCGTCTACAATCGCTGGAACTGAGAGAAATCTTTGCGACTACAATCGCTGGACATGAGAGAAATCTTTGCGACTACAATCGCTGGACATGAGAGAAATCTTCGCGTCTACAATCGCTGGACATGAGAGAAATCTTTGCGACTACAATCGCTGGACATGAGAGAAATCTTCGCGTCTACAATCGCTGGACATTCGAGAAATCTTTGCGACTACAATCGCTGGACATGAGAGAAATCTTCGCCTCTACAATCGCTGGAACTGAGAGAAATCTTTGCGACTACAATCGCTGGACATTCGAGAAATCTTCGCGTCTACAATCGCTGGACATGAGAGAAATCTTCGCGTCTACAATCGCTGGACATGAGAGAAATCTTCGCGTCTACAATCGCTGGACATGAGAGAAATCTTCGTGTCTACAATCGCTGGAACTGAGAGAAATCTTCGCGTCTACAATCGCTGGACATAAGAGAAATCTTCGCGTCTACAATCGCTGGACATGAGAGAAATCTTCGCGTCTACAATCGCTGGACATGAGAGAAATCTTCGCGTCTACAATAGCTGGAACTGAGAGAAATCTTTGCGACTACAATCGCTGGACATGAGAGAAATCTTCGCGTCTACAATCGCTGGACATGAGAGAAATCTTTGCGACTACAATCGCTGGAACTGAGAGAAATCTTCGCGTCTAAGATCGCTGGAACTGAGAGAAATCTTCGCGTCTACAATCGCTGGACATCCGAGAAATCTTCACGTCTAAGATCGCTGGAAATCCGAGAAATCTTCGCGTCTACAATCGCTGGACATGAGAGAAATCTTCGCGTCTACAATAGCTGGAACTGAGAGAAATCTTCGCGTCTACAATAGCTGGAACTGAGAGAAATCTTTGCGACTACACTCGCTGGACATGAGAGAAATCTTCGCGTCTACAATCGCTGGAACTGAGAGAAATCTTTGCGACTACAATCGCTGGACATGAGAGAAATCTTTGCGACTACAATCGCTGGACATGAGAGAAATCTTCGCGTCTACAATCGCTGGACATGAGAGAAATCTTTGCTACTACAATCGCTGGACATGAGAGAAATCTTCGCGTCTACAATCGCTGGACATTCGAGAAATCTTTGCGACTACAATCGCTGGACATGAGAGAAATCTTCGCCTCTACAATCGCTGGACATGAGAGAAATCTTTGCGTCTACAATCGCTGGACATGAGAGAAATCTTTGCGACTACAATCGCTGGACATGAGAGAAATCTTTGCGACTACAATCGCTGCACATGAGAGAAATCTTTGCGACTACAATCGCTGGACATGAGAGAAAGTCTCGGTCCTTGAAACCTCCATTCAGTCTTCACGGATTTCTTTTCTGTCCTGGAAAAGTCTGTTGTGGGATTGTTGTTTCGTCTCTCCACTGCTCATGACGTCAGATGTGGCCGGAAGTATTACTGTCAGTAACGTTTCTATCTCTGGTCATGGAATGCATGCATGTGACAAGTCAGATGTGGCCGGAAGTATTACTGTCAGTAACGTTTCTATCTCTGGTCATGGAATGCATGCATGTGACAAGTCAGATGTGGCAGGTAGTATTACTGTCAGTGACGTTTCTATCTCTGGTCATGGAATGCATGCATGTGACAAGTCAGATGTGGCAGGAAGTATTACTGTCGGTGACGTTTTTCTCTCTGGTCATGTGACACCTGCAAGTCACCAGCTGCATGTCATTATTACAATCCTGTGTCAACATTTCTATTTGTCAAAGCTCAAGCAACTCAAAGTCCGGCCGACAGTCTCACTTTGTCCAAGTTATCTACCACCCTTGTTGATTCCTTACCAGGATTGTTCACACTATAACAGAAGATGTGATGCTGACTATTTCACATTTGTCGTTGTGTTCTCAATGAACATTTGTCTTTTCTTTCCTTGCTACAGTTGTGACTTCTATTTTGTCTTTGCTAGTTGTCATAATGTGTTAGTTTTATTGTTCTTATTGTAATGAGTATATGTGTGTGTATGAGTTTTTTGTCTGTATGTTTGTGTATGTTCGTGTAAGTGTGTATATTTGTATATATGTATATATGTGTCTATATATTAGCGTATATGTGAATGTGTGTATGTTTGTGTATGTGTGTGCATGTGTGTGCATGTGTGTGTTTATGTTTGTGAATATGTGTGTATTTTTATTTGTATGTTTGTATGTATGTTTGTGCATATGCGTATATGTGTATGTATGTTTATAGTAGATTACTTGCATGACGCAGTACCAGGCTTTCCTATCCCGTAGTTGTGGTAGCTGAACAGCAGCATTAGCGGTCATAGTGACTGTAGTTGTGGTAGCTGAACAGCAGCATTAGCGGTCATAGTGACAGCGGTGGTAGTAGCAGCAGTAGTTGTGGTAGCTGAACAGCAGCATTAGCGGTCATAGTGACAGTGGTGGTAGTAGCAACAGTAGTTGTGGTAGCTGAACAGCAGCATTAGCGGTCATAGTGACAGTGGTGGTAGTAGCAGCAGTAGTTGTGGTAGCTGAACAGCAGCATTAGCGGTCATAGTGACAGCGGTGGTAGTAGCAGCAGTAGTTGTGGTAGCTGAACAGCAGCATGAGCCGTCATAGTGACAGTGGTGGTAGTAGCAGCAGTAGTTGTGGTACTAGTAGTCAGAAAAAGTTTCATGGTAGCGCGGGGTCTAGGCAGTGAAACGTCTGCGTGATACAGTGGATTAGTATTCTCCGGAATATCAGCAGCAATTGTAAAGACAGACTTGTAACATGAGTTGTGTTATTTGAAGCAACAGGTGTAACTTATTGCAACACAAGTTGTCTCACAACTTCAACAGTTCAGTAACTGGTTGCACGCGGGCTCGATAAGTACATTCATTTTATCAGCTGAAGTGCCTTCTAGCGTGCAACGAAATAAGCGTTCATGAGAGTTGGTCCGAGAGATAACCGTTCACGAGGGCTGATAATATCTGTATGTGTGTGCATCGAGTAAACAAAGGACTCGTCAAAGTACATTTAAGACGGACCAGGTTTCTGAAGCAGCCTTGGTATATTTCCGAAGTGTTTTTTTTTTTTTACAGACAAAACTTTAGGCAACTTTTCAAGTGCTTCAAATCCACGTCACTTGCACACACACACACATACACACACGTTGCGACTTGTTTCTTAGGAGGGTCGATCAAAAATGTGTGTACTTTATTTAGTCAGTCTGTCAGTCAGTTAGTCAGTTAGTCAGTTAGTCAGTTAGTTAATCAGTCAGTTATTTAGTCAGGCTGTTAGTTAGTTAGTTAGGCAATTAATTATAAAGTCAGTCAGTTAGCTAGACAGTCAGTCAGTCAGTTATTTACTTAGGTAGTTAGTTAGTCAGTTAGTTAACAGTTAGTTCTTCAGTCAGTCAGTTAGTTAGTCAGTCAGTCAATTAGGCAGTTAGTCAGTTAAGCAGTTGGTTATTCAGTTAGTTAATTAGTCAGTCAGTTAGTTAGGTCGTTATTAAATTAGTTATTTAATCAATCAATCAGTCAGTCAGTCAGTCAGTTAGTTAGTTAGTTAGTTAGTTAGTGATTCAGTCCGTTAGTTAGTTAGGCAATTAATAGATTATTGAGTTAGTTAGTTAGTCAGTTAATTAGTTAGGAAGTTATTAAGTTAATTAGTCAGTCAGTTAGTTAGTCAGTTAGTCAGTTAATTAGTCAGTTAATTAGTCAGTCAGGTAGTTAGGCAGTTAGACAGTTAGACAGTTAGTTAGTTAGTCAATTGGTTAGTCAGTCAGTTAGTCATTTAGTTAAATAATCAGTCAGTTAGTTAGGCAGTTATTAAGTTAATTAGTCAGTCAGTCAGTCAGTTTGTTTTATTTAGTTAGTCTGTTAATTAATTAATCAGTCAGTTAGTTAGGCAGTTAGTTAGTCACTCAGCTAGTTAGGCAGTTAGTCAGTCAGTCAGCTAGTTAGACAGCTAGTTAGTCGGTGTGTCAGTTAGTTAATCAGTTAGTCAGTCAGTTAGTTATGCAGTTATGAAGTTAGTTATTCAATCAATCAGTCAGTCAGTTAGTTGCTTAGGGAGTTAATTTTTTTTTTCAACACATTTCCGGTATATGTCCATCTTCGATTCCTAACTGTAGATGAGATCGTTGGTTGCATGGTCATTTCTATGAACTCTTTATTAATATTCAGTCCATTGTATACACTCGAGTATCCTTCTGGCTTCTTATTTATTTATCTTCGAAAGCGTTTACTGTTTAGGTTGAGATGTACGTTGGATTCATGTGTTTTATTTGTATACATTATTATACCCAATGAAGGATTTTGCCGAAACGTTGTATTTTGTCTTGTCTTTCTATTAATTTAATCGCTCCATACCGTTTAATGTTTATTTGACAATGTTTATGCTTTTCTATTTTGTTGTTTTCCAGCTTTCATAGCTTAAAGCATACCTAGGTAATGGTTGGTAATACAATCTTCGAGTTGAATATTCCGAGTTTAGCTTTTCTGCTATAAGTATTTTTAATTGACATATTTTATGACAATTTGTCCAATGTTAAAAAAAATTCACTGCGACTTTTGTTATCCTTCTGGATCACTTTTTTTGTTGTCTTACCTTCTTGGTATATAGATTCTATATTACAATTTCTTGATAACTTCTTCTTCTACCTTTTTAGCCCCCAGTGGAGCATAGGTCTTCAACTAACACTTTCCAAGCCGTTCTGTTTTTTGTCATTCTTTTAAGATCATTCCATGTCTTCCCCATCATCTTCATCTCTGCTTCTATCTGTCTTCTCCAAGAATTCCTAGGTCTTCCTCTTTGTCTTTTCCCCTGGAGATTCCAAAAAAGGGCCTGTTGTGTAATACTCTCAGTTGGCTTCCGTAGTGTGTGTCCTATCCAGCGCCATCGTCTTCACGTTATCTCTTTATCCACTGGTATTTGACTGGTACATTTCCATAATTCTATGTTAGTGATTTTGTCCTGCCATTTCCATCCTTTTATTCTGCGTAAGCATCCATTAATGAAAGTCTGTATCTTCGTGATTGTCAATTATGTTGTTCTCCTTGTTTCACAGCCATATAGTAAGACCGACTTAACATTTGAGTTAGATTTACTTTTTCTCTCTTTGACTTCTCCATGTTTGTGAAGTTTTTTCGGCTTATATTTTTTACAGTATGGGATAGCCAGTTCCATGCCCAACCCTCCTTTCTAGCGTCTTACGAACATGCTTGGTAGGGTAAAGCGCCGTTATTCTTTACTCCCCTTTCGGGCCCCGGCAGTGCACGGGCGAATTTCTTGATATATAGATTCTATACTACAATTTCTTGATATATAGATTTTATACTACAATTTCTTGATATATATATTCTATACTACAATTTCTTGATATATAGATTTTATACTACAATTTCTTGATATATAGATTCTATACTACAATTTCTTGATATATAGATTCTATACTACAATTTCTTGATATATAGACTCTATATTACAATTTCTTGATTTAAAAATTCAATATTACCATTTCTTGATTTGTAGATTCTGCATTGCAATTTCTTGCTATATGGATTCTATATTATAATTTCTTGACATATATATATATATATATATTCAATATTACATTTTCTTGATTTATAGATTATATATTACAATTTCTTGATTTATAGATTCTATATTATAATTTCTTGATTTATGGATTCTACATTACCATTTTCTTGATTTATAGATTCTATATTACAATTTCTTTATATATAAAATCTATATTACAATTTCTTCATCTGTAGATTATATATTACAATTTCTTGATTTATAGATTCTATATTACAATTTCTTTATATATAGATTATATATTACAATTTCTTGATTTATAGATTCTATATTATAATTTCTTGATTTATGGATTCTACATTACAATTTTTTGATATATAGATTCTATATTACAATTTCTTCATCTATAGATTCTTATTACAATTTCTTAATATATAAATTCTATATTACAATTTCTTCATCTATAGATTCTTATTACAATTTCTTAATATATAGATTCTATATTACAATTTCTTCATCTATATATTCTATATTACAATTTCTTCATCTATTGATTCTATTTTACAATTTCATCATCTATTGATTCTATATTACAATTTCTTGATCTATAGATTCTATATTACAATTTCTTCATCTATTGATTCTATATTACAATTTCTTCATCTATTGATTCTATATTACAATTTCTTCATCTATAGATTCTATATTTAGGGTGTCCGGTTAGCGCAATCGATAGGCGGTTGGCTTACCACGGCAACAGCCGGGGTTCGTACCCTGGCGAGGACACCTGGGTTTTACTAATTCCCTAAAAATTAGTAGGAGCCGCGATAGCTCAGTGGTTAGTGAACTGGACTACTACGGACAAGGGGTAGGGTTCGATCCCAACCGACGGCTCCGGGTTCACCCAGCCTTAAATGGGTACCGGATTTTTTTCTGGGAAAGTAAAAGCGGCACGGGCGTAATACCGACCACATTACCCCAAAAATCATGTGCTGAAGGTCTGTAAAATATAGGGTCACTAACGCCCATATTTCCCTATACGCCACTCGGCGTGACGGGGGGTACTTTACTTACTTTATAGATTCTATATTACAATTTCTTCATCTATTGATTCTATATTACAATTTCATCATCTAATGATTCTATATTACAATTTCTTGATCTATAGATTCTATATTACAATTTCTTGATCTATAGATTCTATATTACAATTTCATCATCTAAAGATTCTATATTACAATTTCTTGATCTATAGATTCTATATTACAATTTCATCATCTATAGATTCTATATTACAATTTCTTTATCTATAGATTCTATATTACAATTTCTTCATCTATAGATTCTATATTACAATTTCTTCATCTATAGATTCTATATTACAATTTCTTCATCTTTAGATTCTATATTACAATTTCATCATCTATAGATTATATATTACAATTTCATCATCTAAAGATTTTATATTACAATTTTCATCTAAAGATTCTATATTACAATTTCTTCATCTAAAGATTCTATATTACAATTTCTTCATCTATTGATTCTATATTACAATTTCTTCATCTATAGATTCTATATTACAATTTCTTTATCTAAAGATTCTATATTACAATTTCTTTATCTAAAGATTCTATATTACATTTTCTTCACCTAAAGATTCTGTTCTACAAAATAGACAGAGATGCAGAATAACTCACGCAAAAGCAACTTTCCAGCAAGTGAGGAAGATACTGTGAAATCAATTTTTAAAACAAGAAAACGAGTTCTTAAATGTTATGTACAATCAGTCTTAACATATGGACGTGAATCATGGACAATAGGACAACAGGCAAGAAAATCACTAGAGGTTGTAGAAATGTGATTTTACAGAAGAATGTTAAGAATACCATGGGCAGCTAAGAAGAGTTATGAAAACGTTCTGAAAGAGGCTAGAGTAAAAAAAGAAAGCTAATTTCCAAAATTAGGAAGAAGCAATCATCATTTTTTGGCCATGTAATGAGAATGGAACTGCAGGAATATATTGTGACAACTGGGAAAATTGAGGGACGAAGAGATAGAGGGAAGAAAAGAGAAAAGATACCAGACAGTTTAAGAGAATGGCTTGGCAGAAAGTCAACAACAAAAATGATAAATAACTGCCGAGATCGAGAATTGTGGAGACAAGATCACCTACGCCAGCATGCATGGCACATGATGATGACGATGATAGATCCAGAAATTGTGATATAAGATCTAAAGATGAAGACATTATTATATAAATATGTCATTATCATCATCATGTGCCATACCGGTTGGCGTAGGTGATCATGTCCTTCCACAATCTTCTATCTACAGTGCATTGTATCAGTTCTGTTGTTGACTGTTTTCCATGCTATGACACCAAGCTATCCAGTATTTTCTCTCTTTGTCGTCTGCGATTTCTTTTTATTTTATTTTGCCAGTTGTAACCAAGTATTCCAACTTTCCTCTTCTCATGATGTGCCCGAAAAATGCTGATTGTTTCTTTCTGATGTTTTTTAGGAGCTCCCTTTTTGTACTGGCCTCTTTGAGAATTTCCTCATTGGTCTTTTTAGTTGTCCAGGGAACTTTCAACATTCTTCTGAGAAATCCCATCTCTGTGGTCTCTAATCGTCTTTTCATTTGTTTGTCTACTGTCCATGATTCGCTTCCATAGGTCAGAATTGGTTCTATATAGCACCGATGAACTCTCTTTCGCACTTCTATTGACATAGATTTGTTGCATAAGATATTTTTCATTTTCTGAAATGTTGTTTTGGCCTGAGCTATTCTGTTTTTTTTTTTTTTTTTATTTCTGCGGTGCATCTTCCATCTGATGTTATTATTGTGCCCAAGTATTTGAAATATTGCAGTTGTTGCACAGATTTGTCCTGTTTATTTTTATGCTGCATGATGGTGACGATTGCTTCTTCGTTATGACTATTGCTTCTGGTTTCTTACTATTCAGACTGAGACCTTTTTTGTTGCTTCCTTTTACCATTATGTCTATCATTTCTTGTAGTTCATTCTCTGTCTCTGCTATTAAAACTCATCCCCATATCGCAAATTATTTATGTTGTGACCATTGACTTCAATTCCTTTTTTGGTCTACTATTGATCTCTTGATGGAGCCGCGATAGCTCAGTGGTTAGTGAACTGGACTACAAAGGACAAGGGGTAGGGTTCGATCCCAACCGACGGCCTCCGGTCTCACCCAGCCTTAAATGGGTACCGGATTTTTTTCTGGGAAAGTAAAGCAGCACGTGCGTAATACCGACCACATTACCCCAAAAATCATGTGCTGAAGGTCTGTAAAATATAGGGTCATTAACACCATATTTCCCTATACGCCACTTGGCGTGACAGGGGTACTTTACTTTTGTATTCATCTCATAATATGTTCACTGTAAAGTGAAAACAAATCCGGTTACAGAACACAGCCTTGTCTGACTCCTTGTTTTATATATTAAAATTGTCCTGTTTGGTTATTAATTCGTATAGCTGTTGTTTGTTGCCAATACATGTTTTTATGATTCGCAGATCCTTGCCATCCATGTTTAATTTTTCCAGCATATTGATTATTTCCACATGCTTTATTTTGTCAAATGCTTTTGTGTAGTCTATAAAGCAAATATATAGATCTTTATTTACCTCTATAGCTCTTTCTATCAATGTTCTTAAGATGTATATCGCATTATTGGTGCCATTTCCTTCCACAAATCCACATTGCTCCACAATTATTTCTGGTTTTATTGTGTTCCTTACACGTCTCATGATGATTCTTAGTAATATTTTAGTCATATGGCTCATGAGACTAATAGTGCGATGGTCTTCACAATCAGTGGCGCCTGACTTCTTCAGTATGGCTACAAAGATAGATTTTAGTAGATCTTCGGGTATGTGTGTCCAGTGTTATATATGTCATTGAGTAATTTTGTTATGACTTGTACTCCCAGCTCTCCTAATGCATTTATCTCTTCGATTGTTATATTGTCAGGACCTGGAGCTTTGCCTCTTTTCATGCGTTGAATTGTGTCCTCCACTTCACTCTGCATTATTGGTGGTCCTGTGTCTTTGTTTGAATTGTTTAGCTCTGGTCTTTCATCATCATAGAGTTGACTGATATATTCTGTCCATCTTTCCATCATCTTCTCCTATTATTATTATCTGAAATATACCAGACAGCTTAAGAGAATGGCTTGGCAGAATGTCAACAACAGAAATTATAAATAACTGTCGAGATTGAAAGTTTTGGAGAGACATGATCACCTACGCCAGCAGGCCCGGTACTTGATGATGATGACTGGCCATAATCCCTTCACTGTTTTGCTTCTTTCTCTATCTAACATGATGCCTACTCCTCTTTCGGGTGTGGTTCCCCAGAGTAAATTACATTACCACTGTCACGTTGTAATAATCCTGCTCTTTTGCATATCATTTCACATATTCCCAAGATGTTCATTTTCATCCTCATAATTTCTTGACTGATGTTTTCTAGTTTGCCAACCTGAAATGCTGATCTAATGTTCCAAGTTCCTATTGCAGATGTTTCTTTATGTTTAATCTTGCATACAGTAGCATGATGACGATCTGAGACACTCCCTACCGGACGAGGTGACTGTGGAGTCCCCATTAACGTCACTAACTGTAGATATTAAGTTGTGTTTAGACATAATTATTCTAGGCAATAGAAGAAGGTAGTTTGCCATTCCTTTCCTTCTTGGCAGTGACAGTACAAGTCGGAGATCGCAGCCATTGTCTCTCTACACATGAGATCCTCTGCCTGCCTCACGGAGTGGGGACCATAACTAACACTACTTATTGGCTGCTCCCACACCATCCGCCACTTATTTCTATATCATCATTATCATCAAGTGCCGGGCCTACTGGCCTATGTGATCATGTCTCTCCACAACTCTCGATCTCGACAAATATTTATCATTTCTGATGTTGGCCTTCTGCCAAGCCATTCTCTTAAGCTGTCTGGTATCTTTTCTCTTTGTTTCCCTCTATCTCTTCGTCCTTCATTTTTCCCAGTTGTTACAATATATTCCAGATGTTGTCTTCTCATTACATGGCCAAACAAATTATTATTGTTTCTTCCTAATATTGGAAATTAGCTCTCTTTTTTCTTTAGCCTCTTTCAGAACCTATACTATATTTCTAAATCATCATCATCATGTGCCATACCGGTTGGCGTAGGCGATCATATCCTTCCACAATTTTCTATCCACAGAGCATCATATCAGTTCTGTTGTTGACTGTTTTAGATGCCATGACACCAAGCTATCCAGTTATATCAACAACAGAAATCTGGTGACTGTACTAGTCTTCTAATAGTTCTATATAGCGAGTTTTAAAAAAACTGGTTTCGGAAAGAAAGTACGGCACTGCGTCAAAATTGTTTACAAATGGCGGGCGCGTTGTCATACAAATAATCTACGAAAACAGACACTGGACAGCCCTCACTGCAAGAAGATACACATCCATCCAAATCTTCCAGAGTAAACATAGACCCTGTGTGGAGGTAGGAGTTTGGTAGTGCTAATTTGATTCTCTGTACACACCTTTTAGCCATTTTTTTGTTAATAATTATTATTTGTTAGTAAAATATTTATAAATATATAATATATTATATTTATGTAATATAATTAATATATGACAATTTTTTTGGCCATTTCGTCTTGTCACTCACTCACTGTGTAGTAGTGTGTGTGTGTAGTGTGTATTTTTTGTTGTTGAAAGTTTAGTTTTTGTTTTGTCGAACAGCTTTTCTCGTGGCTGCTTTTACCAATAACAAGACAAACACTCTTGACCACACCACAGAAAGAACAAGTCAGACCCACGTAAAACTTGCTGTTGTGTTATTCTGTTTCCATGCCATATCATATAATAAGTGTTAGTGTGTTAGTGTTTACAATTCAGTCACTAATTCAGTCATTGTTATACTGAGAAAAGGTTAATGACTACCCTCTCCCACTCTGTATACTGTTACTTGAATAATCATAATAATGTATTATACAGGTTGATCTTATCGTAATCTTAAGCTACTTACAAAACAAATCTATCATGTGTACCATCAGTCATTACATCAGTAGCCTATGTCAGTTATATAGTTGACTTGATTTTTCAGCGCCCCTAGTCCCTAGAAATGTTATTTTTTCTTTTCTTACCTTTCGCTGTATATTTTCTTTTTCTATGAATCTGTCTGCTTCGTGTTTGAGATGGATCTTTAGAGTGTGTTTCCAGAGATTTCAGTCTGCAGCTATTTCTTCCTAGGCTGCAGGATTTATGTTCAGTCTTCATATCGAATTTAGAAATGTCGGCAAATCACAGTTTTGGCCGCTCCCTAGTCCTTTTGCCATCTGCCAGTAGTCTGTAGAGTATATCTTTTGGTATGCTGCCATCTTTCATACGGTGTACATAGCCAAGCCAGCATAACCTACATTGTTTGAGCAGCATGTAGATGTTCAGGAGGTCAGTGTGAGTCATGACCTCCATGTTTGTCACTTTATCCTTCCAGGTGATACCAAGAATATGGCTCAGACATCGCATATGGAATGCATTTAGCCTTCTCTCCTGCTTTGCATAGGTTAATGTAATAGGTTTATGTGCACCATAACAACAATGAAAAAAAGAGCGAAGAAGTGAACTGAAATTATAACTTAGAGGCTAAATTAAATCAAATCGAGACTGTTATCAATGACATATTTGTGATGAGTGACTTGAATGGACTAAAGAAATGTGGCAACAGGAGCAGAGTAATCCTTTGACAATAACAACACAGCTGAAAAAAAATTAAAATGGAAGCAAATTGTTAGAACTATGCAACCAAAATGACATATAGCATAATCAACACATTCTATAAACACTAAGAGTAAGAAATAAAAACCCTGGTACAAGAGGGACTACCTGTCCTGCAAAAGTCAGAGAGAGCGAGAAGAGAGTAACTGACAACACAGCTGGTCACCATTGTTGTAGACTGGATGTACAGAATATACAACAGTTGATGGTCATACTTGAAAAACATAAGCAGTGACAAACAAGCAAAAGAAACAGAAGGAACATACAATAAAAGTAAAACAACTAAAAGATGAAGAATCAGGGAAAACTTTAAGAGAAACTAAAAAAGGAACTCAAGAAACTCTCTGCATGCATTAAATGAAGAGTCGAAACAGTTTAAGAAAGCAGTAATCAGCATTGCAACATCAAAGAAACAAAACAAAATACTTTGATTGAATTTGGCTAAAAGATGAACGGAGACCATAAAATAGCCACAAGAAATATTTACAAAGCAATAAAAACTAAAGGAGACTTCTATAAAGCAGTAAACGCAATGAGCTATATAGCCCCACCGAGCACATAAATGACAAAGGATAACAAATATAAAATAATTTTAAGAAATGCAACAGAGATGGAAAGAATATTTTGAAGACCTACTGAACATGGCACTAACCATCTATAACAAAAAAAAAACATTAAAAAAACCATGCAAGAATGCAGATAAACATCATAAACAAAGAAACTGAAGAAGTCACAAGCCATGTACCAAGAAATGAAACATTAGAAGTTAGAACAGGATTTAGACAATGGTGTTTATTGTCAGCCATGTTGTGTATTACTTGCAAGGACTACATATGTAGTCAGGAGTCAGAAACTAAAAGAAAAGGTAGGAATAGATCCCACCATTGAATACATAAAGAAACAAATGATAAAATGGTTCAGCTATTTGTTAAGACAGAAAAATAAAAAAATTCAACACAAGGAGCCTTCATCAAATGCTACACAAACACCAGACCCAAGGGCCACTCTATTAAAAAAATGGATTAATGGAATATTGGAAACACCAGTAAAACAGCAGAGGAGGTCAAAAGAGGAATAAAAAGCTGCAAACTTTATCTCCCTTTGATACTGAAAGGCAAATGATGAAAGAAAGAAGAAGATGTCTGATCTCAAGCTGATCTTTAAGAAATAACATCCATAAAAAATGTTGATTTATAAAAAGTCTTGTGTAGGTGTAGGCAAGAAGTAGTTGACAGAGTTTTAAAGGTTGTGCTGTACACTTTTGTACTACAGACTCTGTGAGTCATTGCAAACTTGAATGAACTCTTGGAAAAATAGCTGACAATTTCTACCCTTCTTCTTAGTTTATTTTATTACGTACATTTCTATTTGTAAACACTTCATATCCTTGTATTTGTTGTTTTCATGTTGCTTCCTTCTAAGGGAAGATGAAAACAAAAAGGTAAACCAAAAAACAATCTGCTGTAGTAAGGTTGATATATAGTATCAGAGAGAGTACCTTAAAAAAAGGCAATCTACAACTCTACAAAATTTATTGTTCTATCAGTCTCCTGTCTCTTCCAAGCAAAGATAAGAATAAACCTCAGTATGTGCAAGTTTGTGACATCACAGATGAAGAACAAGCAACAGGGAGAAGCAGAGCAAATCTCCAACCTTCCTGGACTCTCTTGAAAGTATCATCAGCAACATGTGTTTGGTGATGGACTCTCTTGAAAGTATCATCAGCAGCATGTGTTTGGTGATGGACTCTCTTGAAAGTATCATCAGCAACATGTGTTTGGTGCTGGACTCTCTTGAAAGTATCATCAGCAGCATGTGTTTGGTGCTGGACTCTCTTGAAAGTATCATCAGCAACATGTGTTTGGTGCTAGACTCTCTTGAAAGTATCATCAGCAGCATGTGTTTGGTGATGGACTCTCTTGAAAGTATCATCAGCAACATGTGTTTGGTGCTGGACTCTCTTGAAAGTATCATCAGCAGCATGTGTTTGGTGCTGGACTCTCTTGAAAGTATCATCAGCAACATGTGTTTGGTGCTGGACTCTCTTGAAAGTATCATCAGCAACATGTGTTTGGTGCTGGACTCTCTTGAAAGTATCATCAGCAGCATATGTTTGGTGCTGGACTCTCTTGAAAGTATCATCAGCAGCATGTGTTTGGTGCTGGACTCTCTTGAAAGTATCATCAGCAGCATGTGTTTGGTGCTGGACTCTCTTGAAAGTATCATCAGCAGCACGTGTTTGGTGATTTTAGAAAACATCTGACAAGAGTTTGGCATGATCTGCTCATAGCAGCCGTGAACAATTATAACTTTGGTAATCAAATAATCAACATCATCAGACAGGTGAACACTCTGGTGTTTACAAGTGGAATGATGGGCAAATTGTGGCAGTAAGACAGGGATATTTGCTTTCCCCAACATTACTTATTCCATTTTTTAATAGAGTTATGACCCTTTGAAGAGCACCTCAGGACTATCAGCATTAGAGACAGAACGATGACTAACATTTGTTTTGCTTATGATATAGAGGGGCAGTTCAAATATCTAGACTCCACTATCACTGAAGAAGACTCAAATTAGAAGTATTAGCTAGAAGAAAACTCAAATTAGAAGTATTAGCTAGAAGAAAACTCAAATTAGAAGCATTAGCTAGAAGATGACTCAAATTAGAAGCATTAGCTAGAAGAAGACTCAAATTAGAAGCATTAGCTAGAAGAAAACTCAAATTAGAAGCATTAGCTAGAAGAAGACTCAAATTAGAAGCATTAGCTAGAAGAAGACTCAAATTATAAGCATAAGCTAGAAGAAAACTCAAATTAGAAGTATTAGCTAGAAGAAAACTCAAATTAGAAGTATTAGCTAGAAGATGACTCAAATTAGAAGTATTAGCTAGAAGAAGACTCAAATTCTAAGCATTAGCTAGAAGAAAACTCAAATTAGAAGTATTAGCTAGAAGAAAACTCAAATTAGAAGTATTAGCTAGAAGATGACTCAAATTAGAAGTATTAGCTAGAATTACATATGCAATAACAGCTCTGACAAGATTAAACGGTATCAGGAAACCACCTCTCTGAGAACAAATATCACATTATTGTAAACAGTAGTGGCAATAGTACTTCTATAAGCTTGAGAATTAGCTCTAGAGATTAGATGGCATAGAAAGATCTTGCTCATGTCATATAAAGACCATTTTACCAATAAGATCTTGCACATGTCTTTAAAGACCATATTACCAATGAGATAATGTTACCAATGCAATAGTGTTACCAATGAGAGAGTGTAGCCAATGAGAGAGTGTCACCAATGAGAGAGTGTCACCAATGTGATAGTGTCACCAATGAGATAGTGTCACCAATTAGAGAGTGTCACCAATTAGAGAGTGTCACCAATGAGAGAGTGTCACCAATGAGATAGTGTCACCAATGAGATAGTGTCACCAATGAGAGAGTGTCACCAATGCGATAGTGTCACCAATGAGAGAGTGTCACTAATGTGATAGTGTCACCAATGAGAGAGTTTCACCAATCAGAGAATATCACCAATGCGATAGTGTCACCAATGAGAGAGTGTCACCAATGCGATAGTGTCACCAATGCGATAGTATCACCAATGTGATAGTGTCACCAATGAGAGAGTGTCACCAATGACAGAGTGTCACCAATGCGATAGTGTCACCAATGAGATAGTGTCACCAATGAGAGAGTGTCACCAATGCGATAGTGTCACCAATGAGAGAGTGTCACCAATGAGAGAGTGTCACCAATGCGATAGTGTCACCAATGTTATAGTGTCACCAATGTTATAGTGTCACCAATGAGAGAGTGTCACCAATGCGATAATGTCACCAATGAGAGAGTGTCACCAATGAAATAGTGTCACAAATGAGATAGTGTCACCCATTAGAGAATGTCTCCAATGAGGGAGTGGCACCAATGAGATTGTCACCAATGAGAGAGTGTCACCAATGAGAGAGTATCACCAATGAGAGAGTGTCACCAATGCAATAATGTCACCAATGAGAGAGTGTCACCAATGAGATTGTCACCAATGAGAGAGTGTCACCAATGAGATTGTCACCAATGAGAGAGTGTCACCAATGAGAGAGTGTCACCAATGAGATTGTCACCAATGAGAGAGTGTCTCCAATGAGGGAGTGGCACCAATGAGAGAGTGTCACCAATGAGAGAGTGTCACCAATGAGAGAGTGTCACCAATGAGAGAGTGTCACCAATGAAATAGTGTCACCAATAAGAGAGTGCCCAACAAATTTCAAGTGTCCACAAGGTCAATTAAGACTGTCTATAGTAAAAGAAAAGTGAAATGTTATGGACATGTTTATAAGATCTACATAAATAATTATAACTAGACATGCTTAGAGGATATAGACATATAAGTGATAAGTACAGTACGATAGTACAAAATAGATATAATACTATTGAGAAAATATAGGACATTGAGGAACAGTGGGAAATGCTCAAACAATCAATTCAACAAACATCAAAAGAAGTTACACCAGTGACTAAAAGAATCAATAAAAAGAAATGGAGGACAGAAGGAATACTAAAACTAATGGACGAAAGACGAAAACATAAAAAAGAAGAACAGACATACAAAATATTGCACAAAAACATCCAAAACAAATGCAGAGAAGCGAAGGAAGGATGGTTAAAGCAGCAATGTGAAGAAATGGAAAAACAACAAAAGAAAGACTCAAAATTTATGCACAATCAGTTAAATGAATTAACAGGAAGTAAAGAAATCAAAGTTACAGGATGTGTGAAATAAAAGGATGGAAATATAATAATGGGACATGAGAAGACAATGGAAAGATGGACAGAATATATCAATCAACTCTATGATGATAAAAGACCAGAGCTAAACAATTCAAACAAAGACATAGGACCTTCAATAATGCAGAGTGAAGTGGAGGAGGCAATTCAACACATGAAAAGAGGCAAAGCTCCAGGTCCCGACAATATAACAATCGAAGAGGTAAATGCATTAGGAGATCAGGGAGTACAAGTCATAACAAAACTGCTCAATGACATATATAACACTGGACATATACTTGTGTTCTCAGTGTGTTGAGAGTGCTACATTTCCTTTGGACATACTTTGCAGTTCTGGCCAATATTTTCCTTTTAACTCACTCCATTCTATTTTTCTAGCTTGTATTATTCAGGATTTTCTTAACTTCTTAGAGACTGTAGGGTTGACTGCACCTGTAAACTGGTAACTGAATGTTTGCTATTTAAACTGGTAACTGAATGTTTGCTATTTAAAATGGTAACTGAATGTTTGCTATTTAAACTGGTAGTTGAATGTTTGCTATTTAAACTGGTAACTGAATGTTTGCTATTTAAACTGGTAGTTGAATGTTTGCTATTTAAACTGGTAACTGAATGTTTGCTATTTAAAATGGTAACTGAATGTTTGCTATTTAAACTGGTAGTTGAATGTTTGCTATTTAAACTGGTAGTTGAATGTTTGCTATTTAAACTGATAATTGAATGTTTGCTATTTAAATTGATAATTGAATGTTTGCTATTTAAACTGATAATTGAATGTTTGCTATTTAAATTGATAATTGAATGTTTGCTATTTAACTGGTAATTGAATGTTTGCTATTTAAACTGGTAGTTGAATGTGTGCTATTTAAACTGGTAGTTGAATAAGTCTTTTGTTTCCTAAATTTCATCTCCAGCATCAGCTTATTCTACTAAAATGTCATTTTTTTAACAGTGGGATGAACGACAATCTCAGGCCCATTACGTTGCTCCATTAGTTGACCACAGGCGTGTCATGGAGAATAGAATGGAACTAATTTATCGACAGATGGACATCCTAGAGAGACAGATGGCTGAGCAAGCTTTGCTGCGGCAAGAATTTGAGCAACTCACAAACATGCAATCATCAAGGTCACAGAAAAATGTTGTGAGTGTAGGAATATTGACTACATTCTGATGAAACTACATTTTGATAAAAATTGCATTTTGATAAAGCCTACATTTTTAAAAAGCCTACATTTTGAGAAGCTTACATTTTGATAAAGATTACCTTTTGATAAAGCCTACATTTTTATAAAGTCTATATTTTGATAAAGCTAACATTGTGATAAAGCTTACATTTTGATAAAGCCTCATCATCATCATCATGTACCCTGCCGGTTGGCGTAGGCGATCATGTCCCTCCACAATCTTCTATCTACAGTGCATCGTATCAGTTCTGTTGTTGACTGTTTTCCATGCCATGACACCAAGCTATCCAGTATTTTCTCTGGATAACAAATAATAAATAATACATTTTGAGAAGCTTACATTTTGATAAAGATTACCTTTTGATAAAGCCTACATTTTTATAAAGTTTATATTTTGATAAAGCTTACATTGTGATAAAGCTTACATTTTGATAAAGCCTCATCATCATCATCATGTACCCTGCCGGTTGGCGTAGGCGATCATGTCCCTCCACAATCTTTTATCTACAGTGCATCGTATCAGTTCTGTTGTTGACTGTTTTCCATGCCATGACACCAAGCTATCCAGTATTTTCTCTCTTTGTCGTCCGCGATCTCTCTTTCCTTTTATTTTGCCAGTTGTAACCAAGTATCTTCTATCTACAGTGCATCGTATCAGTTCTGTTATTGACTGTTTTCCATGCCATGACACCAAGCTATCCAGTATTTTCTCTGGATAACAAATAATAAATAATACATTTTGAGAAGCTTACATTTTGATAAAGATTACCTTTTGATAAAGCCTACATTTTTATAAAGTCTATATTTTGATAAAGCTTACATTGTGATAAAGCTTACATTTTGATAAAGCCTCATCATCATCATCATGTACCCTGCCGGTTGGCGTAGGCGATCATGTCCCTCCACAATCTTCTATCTACAGTGCATCATATCAGTTCTGTTGTTGACTGTTTTCCATGCCATGACACCAAGCTATCCAGTATTTTCTCTCTTTGTCGTCCGCGATCTCTCTTTCCTTTTATTTTGCCAGTTGTAACCAAGTATTCCAACTTTCCTGTTCTCATGATGTGCCCGAAAAATGTTGATTGCTTCTTTCTGATGTTTTTTAAGAGCTCCCTTTTTGTGATAAAGCCTACATTTTGATAAAGCCTACATTTTGATAAAGCTTACAAGTTTATAAAGTCTACATTTTGAAAAAAGCTTACATTTTGATCAAACCTCCATTTTTATTTCACTAAGGATTACCTTACCCTCCTCATGAACAACAAATGCATTTTACTCACTGCAGGCATCTGCCATCACTGTTGAACCTAGGAACAGACAATTAAAGTAATAGAAAAAGTGACATGATTTTTTTGCTCAATTTGTATTTATGCACAGACATGTATGAACAAATACCATATTATATTCTAACTCAGTGGATGTGTAGGAAGACTTGTAGCAAAAATGTCATTTATCTCTACAAGTACATAATTTGTCAGGCTTTCTTATTGAGATTCAGAAACAGACAATTATTCATAGAGAGAGAGAGAAGAGATCTTTTACTTCTTCTTCTTCTGCGATCATGACTCTGTCAGAGTAGGATTCCGGACTCTCTCACGAAGGCAGCTGTCTGTTTAAGTGATTCGGTTGCCCCGTATAGGTTTCTCTTCCAGGGAGGTGGGTGTGGTCCACATTGTGCTTCTCAGGTCTGTGTACTGGGGGCAATCCTGTAGAACATGTCTGGTTGTCATGTTGTCCAGTGGCACTGGCTGTTAGTACCAATTTTTAGTTTGGTGAACATGTGGTTTCTCATTCTGTTGTGGCCAGTGCGGAGGCGCAGTAGAAGAGATCTAGAAACTGGCATCTTAATATAGAAAAGAGATCTAAAAATTGACATCTTAATATAAAGAAGACATCTAAAAACTGACATCTTAACTCTTTTCATACACTTTGACACACCCTGTGCCATGCCGATTTCGGTCATGTACGTTTAGCCGCACAGTGCATCACTCTCAATTTGATTAGTGTAAACTATCATCATATATACATAAAAAAATATATGTATGGAAAACAAACCAGTGAAAGAGATCGATCACTTTATCTATCTTGGAAGTCTCATTGATCGAGAAGGGGATACAAGCAAAGAAATTAGAATCAGAATAGCTAAAGCAGCAATATCTTTCAGAAGCCTTGAAAAGTTGTAGAAATCAAAACTCATCAGCACAAACACAAAACTTAGGCTATTCAAATCAAATGTACTATCAACCCTTACGTATGCATGTGAAAGCTGGAAAATAACAAAAGATATAAAAACAAAGTTGAACGCATTCGAAAATTAATGTCTAAGGAAAATACTTGGTATAGCGTGGAACGAATTCAAAACAAACGAGGAAATTAGAGAAATCGCCAATCAACCACTAATATCTTCAGTAATCAAGAAAAGACGATGGTCATATGTTGGACATGTGATGAGAAGAGATAATAACCGAATAGCAAAGCAAGCCTTCATATGGGAAACAACAGGTAAGAGAAAAAGAGGAAGACCCAGAGAAATGCTGAGAAGAACATTGATGAGAGAGGCAAGAGCAGTAGGAATCGGCTCCCTCAGTGATATAGAGCTGCTTGAACAGAGACAAATGGTGAGATTTGATAAAATATCTTTAAAAGAAAACTGCTAGAACAAAAATTCAGATGAAGGAGTATCTTGGTCTACGCCCTATGGGCCGGCTACGGCTCGAAAGGCCAATAGATAGATAGAAACTGTCATCAAACCATATTCTTTTTGTATGTATTGTATCATCTTGGTATTGGTGAAATATAATTCCTTGTTTAATTATCTAAAAATTATATTATAAAAATTAATCTTTCTATTAATGTTCTTAAGATGTATATTGCATTATTGGTGCCCTTTCCTTCCACAAATCCACAATGTTCCTCACTTATTTCTGGTTTTATTTTGTACCTTACATGTCTCATAATTATTCTTAGTAATATTTTAGTAATATGGCTCATGAGACTAATAGTGTGATGGTCTTCACAATCAGTGGCTCCTGACTTCTTCGGTATGGCTACAAAGATAGATTTTAGTAGATCTTCAGGTATGTGTCCAGTGTTATATATGTCATTGAGCAGTTTTGTTATGACTTGTACTCCCAGTTCTTCTTATGCATTATCTATTTTATTGTTATATTGTCGGGACCTGTAGCTCTTTTCATGTGTTGAATTGCCTCCTCCACTTCACTCTGCATTATTGGTGGTCTTGTGTCTTTGTTTGAATTGTTTAACTCTGGTCTTTCATCATCTTAGAGTTAACTTATATATTCTGTCCATCTTTCCATTGTCTTCTCCTGTCCCATTATTATATTTCCTTCCTTTGATTTCACACATCCTGAAACTTTGACTTCTTTTCTTCCTGTTAATTCATTTAATTGTTTGTGCATACATTTTGAGTCTTTCTTTTGTTGTTTTTCCATTTCTGCACATTTCTGCTTTAACCATCCTTCCTTTGCTTCTCTGCATTTGTTTTGGATCTCTTTATGCAATATTTTGTATGTTCATTCTTCTTTCTTATGTTTTCATCTATCATCCATTAGTTCTATTTCTCTTGGGGATTTCTGTGTCTCCTGCAGTTTTATTCTTATCTACTACTGGTACTATTGCAATCTGCTCCTGGCCTTGTTTTAACAGATGTTAGCCCATTCCTGAATCCTATATGTACCAGTATAAAATCAATTTGATTGTGTACTTTTTTGCTTGGCTTTGCCATGTCAATAACCGCCAAGGGTGTTGTTTGAACCAGGTGTTACCTATAATCATTTCATGTGTCTTTGCCCAATCTATCAATCTATCCCCTCTGTCATTTGTCACTCCAAGGCCATGTCCCCCAGTCACATTTTGTACTTTTGCTGTTCATAAGTAGTAACCCTAGTTTTCAATTAACTTATTAAAAAAATGTAATCTTTGTGTGTATGTAAGACCATTTAAGTCCTAAATGTTGAGTTCTGAAGCAATTGGTTGAAAAACAGTCCTGGATGACATTATTCCCTGTGTTTGCAGAGTTTGTTGAACACTGGAAGTATTGTTGGAACTCCAAATCAAAATCTTTAAACATTTAATAATTGGTCTATCTTCTTCTTCTTCTATCCTTCTTCTTTCCTTCCTCATCTGCCTTTCAGCGTGGAGGGGAGATATAATTTGTGGTCTTTTGCTCTTCTGTTCGCCTCTGCTGCTGTTATGTTTCCTAGTGCTTCTAATATTCCATCGACCCATCTTTTTCGTGGTCGATCCTTGGGTCTGGTGTTCTCACAACGTTTGTTGAAGGCTTGTTGTGTTGTGTTTTGTTTTTTCTGCCTTGTCACATGGCCAAACCATTTTATCTGTTGTTTCCTTGTATATTCTATGGCGGGGGCTATTCCTAGCTTTTTCTCAGTTCTTCATTTCTGATCTTATCTCACAAACTGTTTCCTGTCATTCGTCTAACACATTTCATCTCTGTGGAGGTTATTTTTCTTATTGTTCTTGCATCTAGGGTCCAGGTCTGGCACAACGTTGGGATGAAGATTGTATTGTATAGTGCTCGTTTTGCCTCCAGAGTTATTTCCTTGTTGGACAATAGTGGTGATAACTGTCCAATGATTTGACAAGCTTTGTTGCATCTTGATTCTATCTCTGCTGTTTGAGAATTATCGTTTGTCATTAGACTTCCTAGGTATTTGAATTCCTCTACTTGTTTTAGTTGTCTGCCTTCTATAGTTATGTTGATATTCTGTTTATTTTTGGCGAGATTCATGACTTCTGTTTTGTTGATGTTGATTTTCATGTTGTATTTTGTGCCTGAGATGTTGAGTTTGTCTAAGTGTTCTTGTAGGTCTTCTATTGTTTCATGTATTAGTGCCTGATCATCGGCAAATAAAAGCTCGTTGATCTCCTCTGTCTCTGATGGGTTGGCTAGCTTGCATATATGGTCCATGCATGTAATAAACAGTAGGGGGGATAGTACGCACCCCTGTCTTAGGCCTGATCTAAATTCGAAGTGGTCTGTGTAGCCTGCTGCTGTTCTGACCCTGCAGCTGCTGTTGACGTAGAGGCTTTTAATAAGGTTGGTTAGATGTTGGCTTATTCCGTATGTTGTTAGTATCTCCAACAGTTGTTCTCTGTTTACTCTGTCGAATGCTTTTTCCTGGTCAATAAAGGCTATGTATAAGTTTTGATTGTGTTCTGTCATTTTTTCTGCAAGCTGTTTTAGTGTGAATAGGGCGTTGGTACATCCTCTGTTTTTCGGAACCCCATTTGAGAATCGTTTAACTGTAGTTCTATTATTGGTCTCAGCCTTTTTTCCAAGATTTTGGCGTATAGCTTTCCTACATGGCTGAGAAGAGATATACCTCTATATTGATCGCAGTCTCTTTTGCTACCTTTCTTTTTCCATATTGGTATGATGATTGCCTGTTGTCAGTTTTCATGGAATGTTCAAAGTTAGTTTTGTTTGAAGTATTCAGCATTACTGTGCATTTAAATTTATTAATGTACAGACTGCAGCTAACTTGAATTCATTAGAAAATAAATTTGTTTTAAAACATGACAAAAAGTGTAGGATAACATTGTGGTATAGGTGGCATCAAGAAATGTGAGATTTCTGGTCACAGTAATACCACGTTGATCATTGGTGCAGAATTTTAGTTTTCTTACTGCCCATTTTGCTGTGATAGCGGCCATTTGTATCATGGTGTGAGTCTTTGTTCCACAGAAAGTGCCAATAAGCCATTTCAAGTTACAGGAGGAGATAACTGACAGAAATGATGGATCCCATGAGAAAAGTAAGCAATAAGGCTGCTAATAGGCAGGTATCTTACATGGATGAAACTTCTCAGAAAATAACTTTAACTTTCTGTCACCATCTGATGCCATCTTTTACTTTTTGTTGTTTCTTAAGACTCATCTTTGATCATAGCTGGTCTGTCTTCTCAATGTACCAGTCCTACTATCTCTCATCTCAATAGATAATGTGTAAAATAAACATAAAATGGTATCAAGCAGCTAAACTAGTAGATAGACGAGACAAACTACAATGCTTCAGCAATAGTCGTTGTCAGGTAAAAAAATAACATATTAATATAAAGACAAATCAAAAAGCAAATATTAATCTGAAAATACTAATCTGTTACAAAAATCTTGCTAAAAGTTATATAAGGAAGGATTCAGAATAAAATCAATACTGAATTAGATGAGCAGCAATTTGGATTTAGGAAAAATAGCGGGACAAAAGAAGCCATATTCTGCATGAGAATATTAATCGAAAAGTACACAGAAGTAAACAAACCAATATATGCCTGCTTCATAGACTACACCAAAGCTTTTGATAGAGTACACCACAAACAACTTATAGAATGCCTAAAAGAGATATATCTAGATGACATGGACATATGACTAATATGCAATCTATCCTGGGAGCAAGCAGCAGTAATAAAATATAACAAAGAGAACTCTACACCCATTGATATAAAAAGAGGAGTAAGACAGGGATGCATCCTATCACCAAGCTTGTTCAATCTATGCACTGAGCAAATCTTTAAAAACATCATAGAGATGCCAGGCCTACAAATTAATGGAAAGATAACCAATAACCTAAGATATGCTGACGATACTGTACTACTAGCAGAAAATTCTAAAGATCTAGAACAATTACTTAATGAAATAAACATGACAAGCAAAAAATATGGACTAGATATAAATATCAAAAAGACTAAAACTATGATCATAAACAAAGAAAATACTCAAAACTCACAAGTGGATATCAAAATTGAAGGAATAGACCTGGAGACAGTTCAGAACTACAACTACCTTGGACAAACTATAACCAGTGATGGAAAATGTACAACTGAAATAAACAAAAGATTAAGAATGACAAAAAGTAATTTTAATGCCACGAAGAACATACTAACATCAAAACAAATAACACCAGGGCTAAAACTAAGAATAGCAAAATGTTACATCTTCTCAATATTCCTATATGGTGCAGAAACATGGACATTAGACCAGAAAACAGAACAGAAAATTGAAGCCTTTGAAATGTGGATTTATAAAAGAATAGGTAGAATTGGATGGAAAGAAAAGAAAACAAACGATGAAGTTTTAAAACAACTAAAAATGAAAAGAGAACTACTAAGCACAATTCAAACAAGACAAATGCGATTTTTGGGCCATGTTAAAAGACACAACAGCCTACTAAAAGTAATCCTGGAGGGTCCTACTATCTGTCCTGTTAGTGGCCCTGTCCTACTATCTGTCCTCTTAGTGAATTAGTCCTACAATGTGTCCTCTCAGTTGTCCTGTTCTACTATCTGTCCTCTTAGTGAATTAGTCCTACAATGTGTCCTCTCAGTTGTCCTGCTCTACTATCTGTCCTCTTAGTGAATTAGTCCTACAATGTGTCCTCTCAGTTATCCTGTTCTACTATCTGTCCTCTTAGTGAATTTGTCCTACAATGTGTCCTCTCAGTTGTCCTGTCCTAATGTGTCTTATAAATGGCTTTGTCCTACTAATCTCCTTTCATTGGTCCTGTCCTACTATCTGTTCTCTCATTGACCCTTTTCTGCTATTTTGACCATCAACTCTTCTACCCAGACCATCAACTCTTGTACCTAGACTATCAACTCTTGTATCTGGACCATCAACTCTTCTATGTAGACTATCAACTCTTATACCCAGACCATCAACTCTTGTACCTAGACTATCAACTCTTGTACTTGGACCATCAACTCTTGTCTCTGGACCATCTACTCTTGTACCTAGACTATCAACTTTTGTACCTGGACTATTAACTCTTGTACCCATACCATCTAACTCTTGTACCTGGACCATCTAACTCTTGTATCCAGACCATCAACTCTTGTACCTGGACCATCAACTCTTGTACCTGGACCATCTAACTCTTGTACCTAGACCATCAACTCTTGTATCTGGACCATCAACTTTTGTACCTGGACCATCAACTCTTGTACCTGGACCATCAACGCTTGTACCTGTACCATCTAACTCTTCTACCTGTACCATCAACTCTTGTACCTGGACCATCAACTCTTGTACCTGGACCATCTAACTCTTGTACCTAGACCATCAACTCTTGTATCTGGACCATCAACTTTTGTACCTGGACCATCAACTCTTGTACCTGGACCATCAACGCTTGTACCTGTACCATCAACTCTTGTACCTGGACCATCAACTCTTGTACCTGGACCATCAACTCTTGTACCTGGACCATCAACTCTTGTACCTGGACCATCTAACTCTTGTACCTGGACCATCAACGCTTGTACCTGTACCATCTAACTCTTCTACCTGTACCATCTAACTCTTGTACCTGGACCATCAACTCTTGTACCTGGACCATCTAACTCTTCTACCTGTACCATCAACTCTTGTACCTGTACCATCTAACTCTTCTACCTGTACCATCTAACTCTTGTACCTGGACCATCAACTCTTGTACCTGGACCATCAACTCTTGTACCTGTACCATCTAACTCTTCTACCTGTACCATCTAACTCTTGTACCTGGACCATCAAATCTTGTACCTGGGCCATCAACTCTTGTACCTGGACCATCAACTCTTGTATCTGGACCATCTAACTCTTGTACCTGGGCCATCAAATCTTGTACCCAGACCATCAACTCTTGTACCTGGACCATCAACTCTTGTACCTGGACCATCTAACTCTTGTACCTAGACCATCAACTCTTGTATCTGGACCATCAACTTTTGTACCTGGACCATCAACTCTTGTACCTGGACCATCAACGCTTGTACCTGTACCATCTAACTCTTCTACCTGTACCATCTAACTCTTGTACCTGGACCATCAACTCTTGTACCTGGACCATCAACTCTTGTACCTGGACCATCAACTCTTGTACCTAGACCATCAACTCTTGTACCTGGACCATCAACTCTTTTACCTGGACCATCTAACTCTTGTACCTGGACCATCAACTCTTGTACCTGTACCATCTAACTCTTGTACCTGGACCATCAACTCTTGTACCTGGACCATCAACTCTTTTACCTGGACCATCAACTCTTGTACCTGGACCATCAACTCTTTTACCTGGACCATCTAACTCTTGTACCTGGACCATCAACTCTTGTACCTAGACCATCAACTCTTTTACCTGGACCATCAACTCTTTTACCTGGACCATCAACTCTTGTACCTGGACCATCAACTCTTTTACCTGGACCATCTAACTCTTGTACCTAGACTATCAACTTTTGTACCTGGACCATCAACTCTTGTACCTAGTTGGACCATCAACTCTTGTACCTAGTTGGACCATCAACTCTTGTACCTAGTTGGACCATCAACTCTTATAACTAGTTGGACCATCAACTCTTGTACCTAGTTGGACCATCAACTCTTATAACTAGTTGGACCATCAACTCTTGTACCTAGTTGGACCATCAACTCTTATAACTAGTTGGACCATCAACTCTTGTACCTAGTTGGACCATCAACTTTTGTACCTAGTTGGACCATCAACTCTTGTACTTAGATTTATGGAAATTGTTCTCTCTGAAATTTCTAATTAAATGCAAGAAGTTGAACCCAGAAAGTGAAGACTGATGCTTGTGTGTTTCTGCCAGAGACCAGATGTTGAGTGGTTAGAAAATGCAGTGAAAATGTTGATAACAGGCCAATGTGAAAAAAAATGATGGCATGACAGAGATTAAACAATAGAACTACTAAAATGTTCAACAAAAATAGTTGTACAAGCAAACAATTTATTTTCAGCAGTATTCATCTTGATACAAGTTGAAAGATTCCAACTACTACTACTACTAAATGGCCACTACTATAGTCATGCACCAAATATTTGATCACTACTAAGGTATTGTGAGAGTTATAAAAATATTCTAATTTTCTTAGTTCACTATTGAAATAATCAATATATCAACATGTAACATAATTGTTCTTATTCCAATATCAGATGTAAGAAGTGTCATGGTGTTGATGATTTATTTAACATATGAAATTGTCTGCTCTGTTGATTAAGGTCTCAAGCAGACATCAAGCAAAACAATTGAAGAAATCATCACAAAAAGAACAAAACAGTTTCAGCAATCACAAGCAGAGAAAGCTGCAAATATGAAGTTAGTATGTCCAAAGTATGGACACTAGCTCTATATTTTTCATACATTGTAAGATGTTATGTTACTTTTTACAATTTCTTTGCGCTCAAAGCACTGCATTATGAATGTTCTTTGAAATGTTTATATTAAAATATATCAATATTATTATTAGAAACAAATTCAGCCAAATATTTTATCAATTACTGAATATTTTGCCTTTTGCGCACACCTGTTTATTCTCGTCTGTTTTACACTCTACCACCATTATTCCAAGTTGTCATTTTGTTGTCCAGGTATTTGACCCAGCAGAGAGAACAAATTCTGAGAGCTCGTAGTCGACTGAGAGAAAAGTGTGACATATTTCGCTCTCTTCCATCACCTGTGGGTAAGACCATTCACTTGTGTCTGATAAATTCCTGGTGTTTTCATTAAAGGTCAAAACTTACTTTATTTTCCTGGTGTTTTCATTAAAGGTCAAAACTTACTTTATTTTCTAGAGAATATTTTCATTACTGTATTTTTTTCTTCATGTGATGTTTTTTTCATGTTAAAATGTTCACCATTTCTCCCCATCCTCTCTTTTAGGTTCAACAGCGCTTTTTAGATCTCCTCTTTCTTCAAAATTTTTCTGTACATTCCAACATTTCTCTGTACATTCCATCATTTCTTTGTACATTCCATCATTTCTCTGTACATTCCAACATTTCTCTGTACACATCAACATTTCTCTGTACATTCCAACATTTCTCTATACATTCCATCATTTCTCTGTACACTAAAACATTTCTCTGTACATTCCAACATTTCTCTGTATATTCCAACATTTTTCTGTACATTCCAACATTTTTCTGTACATTCCAGCATTTTTCTGTACACTCCAACATTTCACTGTGCATTCCAACATTTCTCTGTGCATCTAAAACATTTCTCTATGCATTCCAACCTTTCTCTGTACACTTCAACATTTTCTGTACATTCCAATCTGTACATTCCAACATTTCTCTGTACATTCCAACATATCTCTGTACATACCAACATTTCTCGTACATTCCAACATTTCTCCGTACATTCCAACATTTCTCTGCACATTCCAACACTTCTCTATACATTTGTGTTAACTCAATTTTCATTCCTGTTCATCCAGTTGTCTAGAGACGTTCACATGTATCCAACATTCTTGTATCTTATGTGTCCACTCCTCTGATGGTTCATGCAATTTTTTGTTTTATGTTGTAGTTTTTGTGTGGCATTCTTCTCTGTTCATTCACTTCTTGGTGTCTCCATGTCAGTTTGTTATCAAACTTTTACTTCTACAGAGAATGGGTATTTTTATTTTGGCAACAAAAAGTCAAATGAGACTCTGGCATAATATGTTCCTTTTTGGTGGAGAGACAATAGTGCCATGATTGTTGTGGACCTCCCATGATTTCTTGGTTCATTTCTTTACTCTGTGATTGCATCATCAAACAAAACAATGACTTGTTTTGGTTGCTAGTGAAGAGACAGAAGAGTATTGTGTTTTATTTGATTGTTTTAGCCCTCTTATGTTTTGTTGTATTCCTTTACCATGTGGTTGCTTTATTAAACAAGACAATGACTTGTTTGGTTGCTAGTGAAGAGACAGAAAAGTGCTGTGTTTTGTTTGATTGTTTTAGCCTTCTTATGTTTTGTTGTATTCCTTCACCATGTTGTTGCTTCATTAAACTAGCACAGTGTTTCATTAGTGGGGGCCTTTCATCAGCCAGAATATGTTCCAGTAAACTTTTAGGACATTAACAATTCCAACATAGGATTTAAAAATGTTTACAAGTAATTGACAACTAGAATTGTCGCAAGTTTACATTCTCAAGTTGTGGTTAAACTCCTCTGTTCGCTTGTCTACATAGATGGATTAGCAACTTTTGCAACAGCAAATAGAAGAGCAGAAATCTTCATCAGCCTTAAAAATGGAACACAGAAAAGACTGTCCCAACTGGAAAATATTCAAGTAACTTTAAGGATTTAAGATTTAAAATTGAAAATCAAACTAAAAAGAAACAAACAAAAGACTAATTCATCAATACCAATAGATATAACAGCTTTAAGTCAAAAAGATGTTAAAGATACTTATACAATACAAATAAAGAACACATATCAGAAGCTGCTAGAAGAAGGGATTGAGCAGTACAGAAGAGAAAATCCTAAAGAAAAAGTTACAACCTAATGGCAATGCATAAAGAACAGTATACAAGAACCCTGTGACACCTTACCTAAAAAGGAAAAGATTAAAAAACAAAAACGGATAACTGACACCACCATCTCAGAAAAAATGGAAAAAAGGAGATGAGCAAAGAACACTGCAAAATACAAGGAAATTGATAATGAAATGTGCAAAAAGACAAAAGAAGATTGGCTCAACCAAAGATATTTAGAAGTCGAAACTATTTGAAAGTAAACAAAATTTAAGAGTGATGCACACAGAAATAAAGAGAATGACTTATAATAACAAAAAAAGCTGCAGGAAACAGTTGTATTGCAAACAAAGAGGGAAGAATGCTAAAAGACAACAAAGATATAATTAATAGATGGCAGGAATATATAACAGAATTATTTCATGATGAAAGGGACAAAAAAAACCATATATAAAATGTAAGTCAAGCTATAAAAGCTTAAAATCTGAAGTGGAAAAAGTTATAAAAACAATGAAAAATGGAAAAGCAGCAGGACCTGACAATATACAGATAGAGATGCTACAGGCACTAGAAGATTTTGGCATTGCAATGATCACAGACATATGCAACGACATATACCATACAGGATACATACCAAATGAACTAAAAACATCACCTTACATTGCATTGCCTAAAAAGAATGGTGCAGTTGAATGCAGTGATTTCAGAATAATAAGCCTAATGAGCCAGGTAACAAAAATTTTACTAAAAGTTATATAGGGAAGGATTCAGAATAAAATTAATACTAAATTAGAGGAGCAGCAATTTGGATTCGGGAAAAACAGTGGGACAAAAGAAGCCATATTCAGCATGAGAACATTGGTTGAAAAGAACATAGAAGTAAACAAACCAATATATGCCTGCTTCATAGACTACACCAAAGCTTTCGATAGAATACACCATAACCAACTTATAGACTGCCTAAAGGATATAAATCTAGATGACACAGACATACGACTAATATGTAATTTGTACTGGGAGCAAACAGCAATAATAAAATATAACAAAGAGAACTCTACACCCATTGATATAAAAAGAGGAGTAAGACAAGGATGCATCCTATCACCAAGCTTGTTCAATCTTAAAGCATTGAGCAAATCTTTAAAAACATCACAGAGATGCCAGGCCTAAACATTAATGGAATGATAATCAATAACTTAAGATATGCTGATGATACTGTATTATTAGCAGAAAATCCTAAAGATCTACAACAATTACTTAATGAAATAAACATGACAAGCAAAAAATATGGACTAGATATGAATATCAAAAAGACTAAAACTATGATCATAAACAAAGAAAATACTCAAAACTCACAAGTGGATATCAAAATTGAAGGAATAGACCTGGAGACAGTTCAGAACTACAACTACCTTGGACATACTATAACCAGTGATGAAAAATGTAAAACTGAAATAAACAAAAGAATAGGAATGGCAAAAAGTAATTTTAATGACATGAAGAACATACTAACATCAAAACAAATAACACCAGGGCTAAAACTAAGAATAGCAAAATGTTACATCTTCTCAATATTCCTGTGTGGTGCAAAAACATGGACATTTGACAAGAAAACAGAAAGAAAATTGAAGCCTTTGAAACGTGGATTTATAGAAGAATATGTAGAATTGGATGGAAGGAAAAGAAAACAAATGATGAAGTTTTAAAACAACTAAAAATTAAAAGAGAACTACTAAACACAATTAGAACAAGACAAATGAAATTTTTGGGGCATGTTAAAAGATACAATAGCCTATTAAAAGTAATATTGAAAGGGAAAATACAAGGTAATAGAGGCAGAAGCAGACCAAGACTAAGATGGACAAGTAACATTAAAAGATGGATAAATCAGCCTATGACAATCTGCACCATCAAAGCAAGAGACAGTGGAATGGCGCTCCATGGTAGCCAACTTTTGTTGCGGAGACGGCACTCAATGATGATGATGAACTTTAAGGAAGAGGCAAAGTTCAGAAAACTGCAGCTGAAACTCTCTTGAAGGAAAAGAGGGAAGAGGGAAACATTGTATTCCTCACAGATACTGCTTCAGCAGTTGTATCACTGAGGAATAATGGAAATGAAGACCAGAATGATTTAAGAGAAATACTCTACAATTTCTGCGAGAGATGCAGAAATTGTGATTCAGTGGATTCCATCTCACTGCAATATTTCTGGAAACTATAAGGCAAACAAGTTCAAAAATGAAGGTAGCAAATGACAACAGCCAGATACAAGTACAACTTATGAGGAATCAAAGAGGTTTGCCAGGAACAAATACATGAAGAAATGAAATACAGAACACCAGGGCTACCAGAACAATGATGCCTAGTACCAGCTCAGAAAAGAACAAGTAACAATTGTTATACTCCGAATACGCCACAACAGATTGAAGTACCATCTTTTTAACACCTTAAGGATAAGAACCTCTGATGAATGGACTGTGGCACAGGCAAGATAGCTGCTGAATTCAGAATTTACGAATTCCTGTGTGTCCTGGGCAACGTGTTCAATTTAGGTTGTTGACATGAGATAAATAATAATTTAGGTTGCTTAGTTGACCATGTGATCTAGCATTTGTTCCTCGTGGCAAGGTGCTGTGTCAGAGAGTACGGGTTCGATCCTGCTTCTGGTTGTCTATTGTTCTTTGTTTTTCCTGTTGTTGATTATTTGTGATTTTTTTCCGAGTGTTGTAAACAGCTCTTCCCCTGAAATTATTCGCTGTTGAATACATGAGACATGTCAAGTAGGTGCACCCACTCCCTACGAAGGATGTTCTTGTCAGTCGGGCAAAGTCTGCTTTGTGAGTCAGTCAAGATTAGCACTTAAGTGTGTCAAGAGCACTTAAGTGTGTCAAGAGCACTTAAGTGTGTCAAGAGCACTTAAGTGTGTCAAGAGCACTTAAGTGTGTCAAGAGCACTTAAGTGTGTCAAGAGCACTTAAGTGTGTCAAGAGCACTTAAGTGTGTCAAGAGCACTTAAGTGTGTCAATGGTGATCAAGATGGGCACTTAAGTGTGTCAATGGTGATCAAGATGAGCACTTAAGTGTGTCAATGGTCATCAAGATGAGCACTTAAGTGTGTCATTGGTCATCAAGATGAGCACTTAAGTGTGTCAATGGTGATCAAGATGAGCACTTAAGTGTGTCAATGGTGATCAAGATGAGCACTTAAGTGTGTCATTGGTCATCAAGATGAGCACTTAAGTGTGCCAATGGTGATCAAGATGAGCACTTAAGTGTGTCAATGGTCATCAAGATGAGCACTTAAGTGTGTCAATGGTCATCAAGATGAGCACTTAAGTGTGTCATTGGTCATCAAGATGAGCACTTAAGTGTGTCAATGGTGATCAAGATGAGCACTTAAGTGTGTCAATGGTCATCAAGATGAGCACTTAAGTGTGTCAATGGTCATCAAGATGAGCACTTAAGTGTGTCAATGGTCAACAAGAAGAGCACTTAAGTGTGTCAATGGTGATCAAGATGAGCACTTAAGTGTGTCAATGGTGATCAAGATGAGCACTTAAGTGTGTCAATGGTCATCAAGATGAGCACTTAAGTGTGTCAATGGTCATCAAGATGAGCACTTAAGTGTGTCAATGGCCATCAAGATGAGCACTTAAATGTGTCAATGGCCATCAAGATGAGCACTTAAGTGTGTCAATGGCCATCAAGATGTGCCCTTAAGTGTGTCAATAGTCATCAAGATGAGCACTTAAGTGTGTTGATGGTCATCAAGATGAGCACTTAAGTGTGTTGATGGTCATCAAGATGAGCACTTAAGTGTGTTGATGGTCATAAACAAATGCAGACACTTACTTCCCTTACACAACAAGGCACAATGAATGCCCTTTGCTGATTTTTACTTGTTGCATCTATTCTCTATCTCAACCTCTTGTAATATTTCTAAAAAATTAGAAATGTTTCACTTGTTTCAATCCCATTTTCCAAATAGATCTTTGATTATTGTCTCTTTATGCTTTCTTTTTTTCTGTATTGATCTATTTAATTTGAACTCTGTATGCTCTATTCAATGTACACACACACAGTTGTTGAAGTTCTTCTAGTGGTGCTGATTGGTAGAGTGGATTTAAGAAAGAGTTCTACAATCATAAGAATTTTACAATTGTGAGAATGCTACAATTGCCATGAGAGTGCTACAGTTGTGAGAGTGATACAGTCATAGGAGTGCTACAGTCATGAGAATGCTGCAATTGTCATGAGAGTGCTACAGTTGTGAGAGTGATACAGTCATAGGAGTGCTACAGTTATGAGAGTACTACAATTGTAAGAGTGATATAGCCATGATAGTACTACAATTACCTTGGAAGTGCAACAATCCTGAGAGTGCTAAAATTGCCATTAGAGTGCTACAATCCTGAGAGTGCTAAAATTGCCATGAGAGTGCTACAATTGCCATGAGAGTGTTACAATCTTTAGAGTGCTACAATTTCCATGAGAGTGCTGCAATTACCATGAAAGTGCTACATTTGCCATGAGAGTGCTACAATTGCCATGAGAGTGCTACAATTGCCATGAGAGTGCTACAATCTTTAGAGTGCTACAATTTCCATGAGAGTGCTACAATTGCCATGAGAGTGCTACATTTGCCATGAGAGTGCTACAATCTTTAGCATGCTACAATCCTTAGAGTGCTAAAATTTCCATGAGAGTGCTACAATTGCCATGAGAGTGCTACAGTCTTTAGAGTGCTACATGTTCCATGAGAGTGCTGCAATTGCCATGTGAGTGCTACAATTCCCATGAGAGTGTTACAATTCCCATGAGAGTTCTACAATATTTAGAGTGCTACAATTGCCATGAGAGTGCTACAATTGCCATGAGAGTGCTACAATTCCCATGAGAGTGTTACAATTCCCATGAGAGTGCTACAGCTGCTATGAGAGTTCTACAATCTTTAGAGTGCTACAATTGCCATGAGAGTGCTACAATCGTTAGCATGCTACAATCCTTAGAGTGCTAAAATTTCCATGAGAGTGCTATAATTGCCATGAGAGTGCTACAGTCTTTAGAGTGCTACATGTCCCATGAGAGTGCTGCAATTGCCATGTGAGTGCTACAATTCCCATGAGAGTTCTACAATATTTAGAGTGCTACAATTGCCATGAGAGTGCTGCAATTGCCATGAGAGTGCTACAATTCCCATGAGAGTGTTACAATTCCCATGAGAGTGCTACAGCTGCTATGAGAGTTCTACAATCTTTAGAGTGCTACAATTGCCATGAGAGTGCTACAATCATGAGAGTGGTACAATTGCCATGAGATTGCTACAATCATGAGAGTGCTACAGTTGCCATGAAAGTGCTACAATTGCCATGAGAGTGCTACAATTTCCATGAGAGTGCTACAATCATGAGAGTGCTACATTTGCTTTGAGAATGCTACAATTGTCAGAGTGCTACAATCATAAGAGTGCTACAATTGCTGTGATAGTACTACAATCACTAAGAAAGTGCTACAGTTATAGTGTCTTGCAGTAGCTATGAAAGTGTCACAATTGCTATGTATGTGCTACAGTTACTATAGTTTCCATTTTACATGTGTGGTTTTTAATATGTAGTTCTCACTTTCATGTGTCCAAAGTTGTCAACCACCACAGGAACATCATGTAGTTCTCACTTTCTTGTTTCTAGAGTTGTTAACCACAACATCATGTAGTTCTCACTTTCTTGTTTCTAGAGTTGTCAACCACAACATCAGTAGTTCTCACTTTCTTGTTTCTAGAGTTGTCAACCACAACATCATGTAGTTCTCACTTTCTTGTTTCTAGAGTTGTTAACCACAACATCATGTAGTTCTTTCTTTCTTGTTTCTATAGTTGTCAACTACCACAACATCATGTAGTTCTTACTTTCTTGTTTCTATAGTTGTCAACTACCACAACATCATGTAGTTCTTACTTTTTTGTTTCTATAGTTGTCAACTACCACAACATCATGTAGTTCTTACTTTCTTGTTTCTAGAGTTGTCAACTACCACAACATCATGTAGTTCTTACAATCTTGTTTCTAGAGTTGTCAACCACAACATCATGTAGTTCTTACTTTCTTTGTTTTTAGAGTTGTCAACCACAACATCATGTAGTTCTCACTTTCTTGTTTCTAGAGTTGTCAACCACAACATCATGTAGTTTTCACTTTCTTGTTTCTAGAGTTGTCAACCACAACATCATGTAGTTCTCACTTTCTTGTTTCTAGAGTTGTCAACCACAACATCATGTAGTTCTCACTTTCTTTGTTTTTAGAGTTGTCAACCACACCATCATGTAGTTCTCACTTTCTTGTTTCTAGAGTTGTCAACCACAACATCATGTAGTTCTCACTTTCTTGTTTCTAGAGTTGTCAACCACAACATCATGTAGTTCTCACTTTCTTGTTTCTAGAGCTGTCAACCACAACATCATGTAGTTCTTCCTTTCTTGTTTCTATAGTTATCAACTACCACAACATCATGTAGTTCTTACTTTTTTGTTTCTATAGTTGTCAACCACCACAACATCATGTAGTTCTCACTTTCTTGTTTCTAGAGTTGTCAACTACCACAACATCATGTAGTTCTTCCTTTCTTGTTTCTATAGTTGTCAACCACAACATCATGTAGTTCTTACTTTTTTGTTTCTATATTTGTCAACCACCACAACATCATGTAGTTCTTACTTTCTTGTTTCTATAGTTGTCAACCACCACAACATCATGTAGTCCTTACTTTCTTGTTTCTATAGTTGTCAACTACCATTACATCATGTAGTTCTTACTTTCTTGTTTCTATATTTGTCAACCACCACAACATCATGTAGTTCTTACTTTCTTGTTTCTATAGTTGTCAACTACCATTACATCATGTAGTTCTTACTTTCTTGTTTCTATAGTTGTCAACTACCATAACATCATGTAGTTCTTACAATCTTGTTTCTAGAGTTGTGAACTACCACAGAAATATCACTATCAGTTACCACAGCAGTACCATTATATGTGTTGAACATCCTGTAACTCCATCACTGCCTGACTAACAATTCCTCCTCCTGAATCTTCAAATTCAGTCAATCTTGAGCTGTATGAAATCGTGTCTCACAGTCAAGAGATACCAAACTGACTGCATGGATGGTTTCAATAAATGTTATGAAAGTACTTTATGGAACTCAATACTTGAAGTTAAAGAATAAAGTTTATCATGAGAACCATAGATCTTATATCTTGGCAATTTTTCTTTAAATTGTCAGATATCATGTGATTCAGTAATTTGATGTCTGCTGTACCATTTCAACAGGAAATGAGGTAGTCATGAAGCCATTCAACAGAAGCAAACACAACAACACAAGTATCTGTTCACCAGAAACAAACCTGCACAAGATGGTCACTCACATCCCTGATGCTCTAGATAGAATCTGGACATTGAGGTATTTGGCACAACTACTTGCTTGTTAGTAGCATGTTAGTTCTAATCTTGGACATTTCGTGGCATTTATGGATATCCTGAGTCTGGTATATACTCATTTTTTTAAACTTGAGACATTTTATGGAAGGGGGTATCAGTTTCTGACAAAGGTGTGACATTTCTGGTTGAGGTAATTTATGTGTAAATAATTTATGTGTGTATAATTTATGTGTGAATAATTTATGTGTAGGTAATGTTATGTTTTTATTTATCAAGAAAGCCATGGAGAGAAATTCTAACTGATGTCAGAAGAAATATCTACGAATATGTACATGGTATTTTAGGAATCTTTACCAAGAAGGAAAATTGGAAAATCTTATTTTAGAAGCAGGATGATTAACTCTCTCCATATGGATGCTTTTTATTGATGCAACTGAAGAGATTTCAGAGACAACATTTTTCATGGTTTTAAGAATCAATCTATATATTTATATTCATATAACATATTATATATGAATTCATACCAATGATTTCACCAATACCAAGATGATACAAGACATGTGAAAAAAATATGGTTTGACGAAGGTTCACACAAATCAAACTGAGAGTGACGCACAGTGTGGCGAAATGTATAGAAAGAGTTAAACATAGATACTTTAGGCATATCAGAGACAAGATGGAAATAATGTGGGTACATGTGGGATGAAAAATAGACATCTATATATTCAGGTAACACAACAGAACATTAGAGAGGTGTAGGAATACTAATAAAAAGAGAGCTACAAAAAATATATAAGTTACCACTGGACATACAATGATAGGATTATACTACTCAAGATGAAAGCAAAACCATTTGAGATAGCAATAATACAGACATACGCTCCTACCCAAGACTACAGAGATGAACAAATAGAGGCATTCTATAAAAATCTAAATAAAGTTATGAAGCAAGTGAAATCTTCGGACATCTTGATTGTAATGGGTGATATGAATGCCAAAGTAGGAAACGGTAGATATAAGACCATTACAGTAAATCATGGTTTAGGAAAAAGAGATGTTGGCATTGAAGTGATCACAGACATATTCAATGACATATGCCTTTCATGATACATACAGAATGAACTAAAAACATCGTTCGTTCGTTCGTTCGCTTTCGTCAGCTTTGACCTCTGACGAAGTCCCACCCACTCAATTTGTGGGACTGAATTGCGTGTAAAGTCTGTTTTATCCCATTACAGGATGCCCCTCGCCATGCAGGCAGATTTACTCCGACTTCAGAGGTACTAATTTTTAGGGAATTAGTAAAACCCAGGTGTCCGCCAGGGTACGAACCCGGCTGTTGCCGTGGTAAGCCAACCGCCTATCGATTGCGCTAACCGGACACCCACTAAAAACATCAACTTTCATTGCATTGCCTAAAAAGAATGGTGCAGTTGAATGCAGTGATTTTAGAACAATAAGGCTAGTGAGCCAGGTAACAACAATCTTGCTAAAAGTTATACAAGGAAGGATTCAGAATAAAATCAATATGGAATTAGAAGAATAACAGTTAGGATTTAGGAAAAATAGTGAGACAAAATAAGCCATATTCTTCATGAGGACATTAATCAAAAAGTACACAGAAGTAAACAAATCAATATATGCCTGCTTCATAGACTACACCAAAGCTTTTGATAGAATACAATAGATTGTAGTACTCTAAAAGTTATTTGCAGGTCATCATCAATGCTCTCGAACATGTCCATAGGTGCTCAGATCCCCTCCTCAGCATGTGGCGCAGTGTCCAGTGACTGACAACTACAGTTTTGTGTTGGTTGATAAGTCTTCTTATATGCCCACTAAGTTTCTCATTTCTGGTTGTGCCCATCTCTCTCTCTCTCTGCGATCAATACTCAATCAGAGTAGGATTCCAGACTCTATCATGAAGTCAGCTGTCTGTTTGAGTGCCCATCCTAACTCCCATCTCTTTCATCCAAAAGAGTGCCATGGATGCATGGCTGTTGAAATTCTGTGCCCTTCCCACATCTCAGAGGGCATTGATGATGTCCGCCCAATCCCTTGGTTGACAATCTACAATGACAATGCAGCTAGTCAACCTGTCTGCTCTTTCATTTCCCTGTACCTTCGCATGTCCAGGGATGCAGAAAAAGGTGACCCTACGTATTTTTTACTTCTGCAATTACTATCATGCTCATCAAATCACTTAGTATGCAGGCATGGGTGTAGTCTTGTGACTTTAACCAGATGAATGCCATGGTCACTGCCATCACCTCCAAGATTACCTGCAACACCATCTCCTTCTTTAAAAACATCATCTTTTGTAGAATTCTGATTGAAACATGATTTAAAACAAAATATAATAACAACATGGATTATTGCATGGACAGTGTATTACTATAGGTCTATGTTTACCTTTTTTTAAAAAAATGTATAGAAAGTTATGTAAATATGGGGTAACCGCATAAAAATGTATAGAAAGTTATGTAAATATGGGGTACAGGCATAAAAATGTAAAGCTGCTGTAAAGTTGATGATAAGGATAAATTGAAAATAAGGAAAAAGTAGGTGCAGCTTTATGTAGGTTAAGGGACAACACAAAATCAAAATGACATTGCGGCTCAGTAGGCCTTCATCAGGAACAATGTGTGTAATTTCCTTCACCTACATAAAGCTGTAACCATACGACTTTTTTCCTTTTTTCTCTTTTCATCCTTAAGTACATTGCTGTGATGGGAAGTGAGTGTCCCTTGTGTAGCTATCTATTATTATCTTTGGCTGTAATTTTATGATTAACCTATAAGTAGCTACCTAAAATATATTGTGTAAAAAAAAATATCTTTACGACACGTTATCATTGTTGCTGTATATCGAGGGGCTCACGACAGGACCTGATGGGTAAAGACCGCTTGGTCAAAACTGTCACCATGACGTGTGAGATAGAATTTTTATTTCACCCCCAATAGAAAAAAATCATTTCTGTCTACTTTGGTTTCAAACATTGTACATGCCGGCTTTAACAGCCAGTGAAACAGTGGATTTCACCACAAATCCACGCATTTATAAAAATAAAAAGTGCCCAAATAATATCATTGGATCTTTATTTTATTGTTGAGGAATTTTTGCTCTAGTGTAGAGGTTTGCATTTAAAAATGATGGAAGGTTTGTGATCAGTTTGCTATTTATCATGTGTTGTGAAGCACATCAAAAGGTGGAAACATCTCATTCTAATTGACAGAACATGAAGATCTGTGCATCAAAAAGTGGAAACAGTTCATTCTAATTGACAGAACATGAAGATCTGCGCATTAAAAAGTGGAAACAGTTCATTCTAATTGACAGAACATAAAGATGTGCGCATTAAAAATTGGAAACATCTCATTCCAATTAACAGAACATGAAGATCTGCACATTAAAAAGTGGAAATATCTCATTCTAATTAACAGAACATAAAGAACTGCACATTAAAAAGTGGAAACAGCTCATTCTAATTGACAGAACATGAAGATCATCAAGTTTTTATTTGTTTTAAACACAAATGATTTTTACTTGACAGTTTTGCTTCACTTTTTGCTAGTCATTTTTGCTTGACATTTTTGCCATTTTTCATTTTCAGAGAAAGTCTTTATCAAGATTATTTAACAAAGAGAAAGCCTTATGCAGGAGAATTGGGAATAGAGTCTTATCAGCCATGGCAAATTCCTGATTTCTTACTGGTATGTGTCTAGAGCTAAAGTTGGTGTTTTCTTTTTTTTTATTTATAATTTATTATATTCTTTAATCTTGTACAGTTGTTCATTTCTTTCTTGAATAATGGAATCATCATTTGTGCATGTCCTAGACTAATCTTAAAGCACATTTCTTGATTGAATGCATGGTTCTATGTTTATAAACTTTAAAACTGTACGTTGTTTCTTCTGTTGAAATAATTTATTTGTGATCTCAGATAGCAACAAGTATATATTTGTGATCTCAGGTAGCAACAAGTATATATTTGTGATCTCAGGTAGCAACAAGTATATATTTGTGATCTCAGGTAGCAACAAGTATATATTTGTGATCTCAGGTAGCAACAAGTATATATTTGTGATCTCAAGTAGTAACAAGTATATATTTGTGATCTCAAGTAGCAACAAGTATATATTTGTGATCTCAAGTAGCAACAAGTATATATTTGTGATCTCAGGTAGCAACAAGTATATATTTGTGGTCTCAGGTAGCAACAAGTATATATTTGTGATCTCTGGTAGCAACAAGTATATATTTGTGATCTCAAGTAGTAACAAGTATATATTTGTGATCTCATGTAGCAAAAAGTATATATTTGTGATCTCAAGTAGCAACAAGAATATATTTGTGATCTCAAGTAGCAACAAATATATATTTGTGATCTCAGGTAGCAACAAGTATATATTTGTGATCTCTGGTAGCAACAAGTATATATTTGTGATCTCTGGTAGCAAAAAGTATATATTTGTGATCTCATGTAGCAACAAGTATATATTTGTGATCTCAAGTAGCAACAAGAATATATCTGTGATCTCAGGTAGCAACAAATATATATTTGTGATCTCAGGTAGCAACAAATATATATTTGTGATCTCAGGTAGCAACAAGTATATATTTGTGATCTCAGGTAGCAACAAGTATATATTTGTGATCTCAGGTAGTAACAAGCATATATTTGTGATCTCAAGTAGCAACAAGTATATATTTGTGATCTCAAGTAGTAACAAGTATATATTTGTGATCTCAGGTAGCAACAAGTATATATTTGTGATCTCAGGTAGCAACAAGTATATATTTGTGGTCTCAGGTAGCAACAAGTATATATTTGTGATCTCAGGTAGCAACAAGTATATATTTGTGATCTCAAGTAGCAACAAGTATATATTTGTGATCCCAGGTAGCAACAAATATATATTTGTGATCTCAGGTAGCAACAAGTATATATTTGTGATCTCAGGTAGCAACAAGTATATATTTGTGATCTCAGGTAGTAACAAGCATATATTTGTGATCTCAAGTAGCAACAAGTATATATTTGTGATCTCAAGTAGCAACAAGAATATATCTGTGATCTCAGGTAGCAACAAATATATATTTGTGATCTCAGGTAGCAACAAGTATATATTTGTGATCTCAGGTAGCAACAAGTATATATTTGTGATCTCAGGTAGCAACAAGTATATATTTGTGATCTCAGGTAGTAACAAGCATATATTTGTGATCTCAAGTAGCAACAAGTATATATTTGTGATCTCAGGTAGCAACAAGTATATATTTGTGACCTCTGGTAGCAACAAGTATATATTTGTGATCTCAGGTAGCAACAAGTATATATTTGTGATCTCATGTAGCAACAAGTATATATTTGTGATCTCAGGAAGCAACAAGTATATATTTGTGATCTCAGGTAGCAACAAGTATATATTTGTGATCTCAGGTAGCAACAAGTATATATTTGTGATCTCAAGTAGTAACAAGTATATATTTGTGATCTCAAGTAGCAACAAGTATATATTTGTGATCTCAAGTAGCAACAAGTATACATTTGTGATCTCAGGTAGCAACAAGTATATATTTGTGATCTCAGGTAGCAACAAGTATATATTTGTGATCTCAGGTAGCAACAAGCATATATTTGTGGTCTCAGGTAGCAACAAGTATATATTTGTGATCTCAGGTAGCAACAAGTATATATTTGTGATCTCAGGTAGCAACAAGTATATATTTGTGATCTCAAGTAGCAACAAGTATATATTTGTGATCTCAGGTAGCAACAAGTATATATTTGTGATCTCAAGTAGCAACAAATATATATTTGTGATCTCAGGTAGCAACAAGTATATATTTGTGATCTCTGGTAGCAACAAGTATATATTTGTGATCTCTGGTAGCAAAAAGTATATATTTGTGATCTCATGTAGCAACAAGTATATATTTGTGATCTCAAGTAGCAACAAGAATATATCTGTGATCTCAGGTAGCAACAAATATATATTTGTGATCTCAGGTAGCAACAAATATATATTTGTGATCTCAGGTAGCAACAAGTATATATTTGTGATCTCATGTAGCAACAAGTATATATTTGTGATCTCAGGTAGTAACAAGCATATATTTGTGATCTCAAGTAGCAACAAGTATATATTTGTGATCTCAAGTAGTAACAAGTATATATTTGTGATCTCAGGTAGTAACAAGTATATATTTGTGATCTCAGGTAGCAACAAGTATATATTTGTGGTCTCAGGTAGCAACAAGTATTTATTTGTGATCTCAGGTAGCAACAAGTATATATTTGTGATCTCAGGTAGCAACAAGTATATATTTGTGATCTCAAGTAGCAAAAAGTATATATTTGTGATCTCAGGTGGCAACAAGTATATATTTCACCAATTGATTTGCTGACATTTTAATTACACATGATCTATCTCTGTTGTTGAAGAAAGCTATAAAGGATTTTTTATTTTTATTTTAGGTGCGTCGTCTAGTGGAAGAATTTGTAGATGACTTCATTCTGAAGCATGTTCCACCCGATCATGTCATCTTTGAGAGAGATAGAAAGATGTCAGTATTTGAAACTTTCATTGATCATAAATTATGTGTAAATGTCTGGGAAATCCAATTAAAACCAATCATCATCATGTACCACACTGGTTGGCATAGGCAATTATGTCCTTCCACAATCTTCTATCCACAGTGCATCATTCCAGTGAGTTGGTAAAGAAAATGTAATTTATTATGTTAGACTTTCAGGTGGTCATGAAATACATTCTAATGTTTGTGGAAATCCAGTTAAAGAAATAAGTCATTTGTAAGAAAATAAATAATTGTTCTGATTGGTTGGTAAACAAGCAAACTCATTGTATGCCTTCAGTAGCTGGAGAGGTGATTGGCTAGCATCAGCCTGGAGAGATTGTAGCGACACAACTTCAGTCTGGTGAGAGTGTAATGAGACCAACTCCAGTCTGGTGAGAGTGTAATGAGACCAACTTCAGTCTGGTGAGAATGTAATGAAACCAAAAATTGATCCAAAAATGGATGCTCTTTATCTGCACTTATCTTCAGGTATGCTCGTGCCCTCCACAAAAGAATAACAATTTTAGAAATAATAATGTAGACTGCAAAGATCTAAGAATAATAAAGAACATGTACTGGCAACAAACAGCGGCCATAAGAACTGGAAATCAATTGGGAATGTTTCAACAAATAAAACAGGATATTATGCAAGGTTGTGTGCCGTCACCAGATTTATGTAATATGTATAGTGAGATTATTTTAAGATCCATAAGGAATAACACTTGGAGGTCATAATATAAATAATCTGAGGTATGCTGATGACACAGTCTTAATCACTAAGAACGAAAATGAGTTACAAGAAATGTTGGACATTATAGTGAAAGAAAGCAAAAATAAATTACTCAGCCTTAATAGCAAAAAGACAGAAATAATGGTATCAACAATGAAAAAGACATCACTGGAATGCTCAATAAAGACAAGCAGAACTATGTTAAAAAGAGGTCAATGAATTTAAATATCTGGTGGGAACAATGTTAACCTCAGATGGTAGATGTACAACAGAGGTGAGATGTAGAATGGCTCAGGCAAAAGTAGCTTTCCAAAAAATGAGGAAGATACTGTGCAATCCACACAATAGAAACAAGAAAAAGAATTTTTAAATGTTATGTTGAGCTAGTCTTAACATATAGATGTGAATCATAGACAATTGGACAACAGACAATAAAATCACTGTAGGTTGTAGAAATGTGGCTTTATGGAAGAATGCTGAGAATACCATGGGCAGCTAAGAAGAGTAATGAAAACTTTCTGAGAGAATCCAAAGCAAAAAGAGAGCTAATTTTTTTAATTAGGAAGAAATAATCATAATTTTTTTGGCCATGCAATGAGAAGGAAACAGCTGGAATATATTGTGACAACTGGAGGAAAATTGAGGGATGAAGAGATAGAGGGAAACAAAGAGAAAAGATACCTGACAGCTTAAGTGAATGGCTTGGCAGAAGGTCAACAACAGAAATGATAAATAACTGTCGAGATTGAAAGTCGTGGAAAGACTTAATCACGTACGCCAGCAGGCATGGTACTTGATTATGGTGATACCTATATATATAAACCTATACATACATATACATGTGTGCTCACATATAAAAATGTGCATCCAATTTTGTATATACTCACACACACGCATACACACATGAAAGTTGAAATGTGCACTACAGGCACACAATGTGTATGAGTGTGATATGTTCATGCCTTGTGGGGACAGTGACACCAAATGGATCATATAGTAAATCTCAAGGGTGAACCAATTGTGATTGCTGAACAACATGAGACAATGCCTGTGACTCACATTTTATGTTTACTTTTGTTGCCTGTAGTAGAACAACACTGTAGTGTCAAAATTCTAATCAACATCACAAAGGTGCTCACAAAACCTGTCACCTAATTGTCTTCCAGATTCACAAATATATGGGTGAATATAGAATATCTAGATACCTAGAGTGGGTTTATAGAAAACAGAGATGAAGAGAAGATAACAGTGGATGTGTGTGGATTTATACAAAACAGAAGTGTATAGAAGATAGGAGCCAGTGGTGGGGTGTGCTAAACACTCCAAAGTGTGGTGACAGCTTTACGAATAAGGAATACAACACAATACTGACGTTTCGGCCTGTGGCCTTCTTCAGAATACAGGGACAACGACAAGCGGTGAAGCACAATTACTACATGTTAGATGATCAAGTGGAGGGCGAGGAAAGTAGGATGCAGAAATAAGAAAAGAGAGAAGAGAGAAATGAATATTACATGATGAGAGGTATGATGGGCGTCAAGATATATAAAATAGAAAAAGAGAAAAATGTATAATAAAATGTACTTAGCTTAGCTCAGAGCAGGAAATCTGTTCTCCGTGCTTGAACAAGTCGGAATGACTAGGAGCGTAGAGAATGTGTCTAGAAAGTAACACGTGATTAAGACAGGCGAGTTAAGAGGACAAACGGATCTAGTATCGGGAAAACACAAAGGGGGGGGGGGGGGGGGGGGGGGGAGAGAAGGAGGATAGGCGAAGCTGCCAAACTCCTGGGAAACGACAAGCAATGCCAATAAATCACTCAACAATGCAAGTGAGAGATCACGCGAGAGGTTAAAAGAAAGAAATTGAATGACAAGACAAAGTAGTGAACTAGGCGATAGTGGGTGTATATGGATTTATAGAAAACAGAGGTCCGGAGAAGATAACAGTGGGTGTCTGTGGGTTTTTATAAAACAGAGGTCTGGAAAAGATAACAGTGGGTGTCTGTGGATTTATACAAAACAGAAGTGTAGAGGAGATAACAGTGGGTGTCTGTGGATTTATAGAAAGCAGAGGTCAGGAGAAGATAACAGTGGGTGTGTGTGGATTTATACAAAATAGAAGTGTATAGAAGATAACAGTGGGTGTCTATGGATTTATAGAAAACAGAGGTCTGGAGAAGATAACAGTGGGTGTCTGTGGATTTATACAAAACAGAAGTGTAGAGGAGATAACAGTGGGTGTCTGTGGATTTATAGAAAACAGAGGTCAGGAGAAGATAACAGTGGGTGTCTGTGGATTTATAGAAAACAGAGGTCAGGAGAAGATAACAGTGGGTGTCTGTGAATTTATAGAAAACAGAGGTCAGGAGAAGATAACAGTGGGTGTCTGTGGGTTTATAGAAAACAGAGGTGTGTTATGTCTGTAGATTTAAGTGTCTGTAGAATGAAGTGTACGTTGATTTAAGTGTCTGTAGATCAAAATGTAAGTAGATTTATGTGTCTGTAAAGTAAAATGTATGTAGATGTAAGTGTCTGTGGAGTAAAATGTACGTAGATTTAAGTGTCTGTAGATTTAATTTGTAATTTTGTAACCACTGCAGAAAAAGATTAAAACAGAAAGAGTGGAGTGAAGATGCCAAAACTCTGACAGGAAGTGTCGTTCTGAAGTTGGTGGCTGAGGAAATTTTATTGGAAGTAATGACATTCGTTTTGTTATCATCCTATTGTTATCAATGTATTATTTTGTTATCATCCTATTGTTATCAATGTGTCTTTTTGTTATCATCCTATTGTTATCAATGAATCATTTTGTTATCCTATTGTTATCAGTGTGTTATATTGTTATCATTCTATTGTTATAAATGTGTTATTTTGTTATCATCCTATTGTCAATGTGTTATCATCCTATTGTTATCAATGTGTCATTTTGTTATAATCCTATTGTTATCAATGTGTCATTTTGTTATCATCCATAAAAATAATGTGTACTATCAGCTCAGCAGGAAGGAACAACTCCAAGCAGGTTGAAGAACAGAGTGAGGTATCAACTTTTCAACACCCTAATGATAGAATAGAGTTCATCGGTGTTATATAGAACTAATTCTGACCTATTGAAGTGAATCATAGACAATAAACAAACAAATGAAAAGACGATTAGAGGCCAGAGAGATGGGATTTTTCAGAAGAGTGTTGAAAGTTCCCTGGACAGTTAAAAAGACCAATGTGGAAATTCTCAAAGAGGCCAACACAAAAAGGGAGCTAGGGAGCTCCTAAAATATATCAGAAAGAAACAATCAACATTTTTTGGGCACATCATGAGAAGAGGAAAGTTGAAATACTTGGTTACAACTGGCAAAATAAAAGGAAAGAGAGATCACAGATGACAAAAAGAAAAAATGCCAGATAGCTTGGCGTCATGGCATGGAAAACAGTCAACAACAGAACTGATATGATGCACTGTAGATAGAAGATTGTGGACGGACATGATCGCCTACGCCAACCGGTATGGCACATGATGATCTCTCCACATCACATGTCCAACATATGACCATCGTCTTTTCTTGATTACTGAAGATATTAGTGGTTGATTGGCGATTTCTCAAATTTCCTTGTTTGTTTTTAATTTGTTCCACGCTATCTATCTATCTATCTATTGACCTTTCGAGCCGTAACCGGCCCATAGGGCGTAGACCAAGATACACCTTCTCCTATATGAATTTTTGTTCTAGCAGTTTTCTTTTAAAGATATTTTATCAAATCTCGCCAGTTCCACGCTATACCAAGTATTTTTCTTAGACATTTATTTTTTAATGCGCTCAACTTTGTTTCTATGTCTCTTGTTGTTTTCCAGCTCTCATTTGCATATGTAAGGGTTAGTAGTACATTTGATTTGAATAGTCTAAGTTTTGTGTTTGTGCTGATGAGTTTTGATTTCCACAACTTGTCAAGGTTTCTGAAAGACATTGCTGCTTTAGCTATATCTTCTTTTACTCTCTCTAGCATCATTGTTTATATTTTCTTATGAACTCACTGGAATCGGTTAATTTTTAATTTTTTTCCCCCTTTATTCTGGTTCTTTCTTCTTTGCTGCCTCATTTTTTGCCATGAGAGGGAGCACCACTCATTTTATAACTGTTGTCTTGTTGATTTGCACCTTCCTTTCACAAAACTTGTTTATTCTTCTCCTTTTTCTTCCATGCACATTTATGCTGTATTTGTAGTCTGTCATGGTCTCTTGTGTCCTAAGGCCATGTCCCACTATTTCTTTGTCTCCTTTTTCTAATTCTCTTACCTTTGGCACTTCACTTTTTTTCTGCTTTCATCCAGGAATATTTTTATGGGAAAGCTCTGAGGGGAGAATCAAACGTAAATGGCATAAGGGTACAAGGAAGTTTAATCAGACTACGGGACCAAAATATTACCTGCCAGTAAAGTTACTTTTTCTGGGGGGGAAAATGAGTTGATAGATTACAGGAACACACTTCAGCTAGTGATGAGATGCTGTTATGGAAAAGTAAATGTTTGACTCTCACTTAGGCCATCTTCTATATTCCATAGTTTTCTAGTCTTGTTTATTAATTTTCTCTCACTTCTATCAAAATGTTCCTTTGTTATTTCGGTGCATCAATAAGTTAGTTTTTTTTTTACATTTATATTCATCAATATTTTAGATTGTTTCAACATTTATGTTCATCAGTATTTTAGATTGTTTCAACATTTATGTTCATCAGTATTTTAGATTGTTTTAAGATTAATGTTCATCAGTATTTTAGTTTGTTTCAACATTTATGTTCATCAGTATTTTAGATTGTTTTACGATTTATGTTCATCAGTATTTTAGATTGCTTTAAGATTTATGTTCATCAGTATTTTAGATTGTTTCAACATTTATGTTCATCAGTATTTTAGATTGTTTTAAGATTTATGTTCATTAGTATTTTAGATTGTTTCAACATTTATGTTCATCAGTATTTTAGATTGTTTCAACATTTATGTTCATCAGTATTTTAGATTGTTTTAAGATTTATGTTCATTAGTATTTTAGATTGTTTCAACATTTATGTTCATCAGTATTTTAGATTGTTTCAACATTTATGTTCATCAGTATTTTAGATTGTTTCAACATTTATGTTCATCAGTATTTTAGATTGTTTTAAGATTTATGTTCATCAGTATTTTAGATTGTTTTACGATTTATGTTCATCAGTATTTTAGATTGCTTTAAGATTTATGTTCATCAGTATTTTAGATTGTTTCAACATTTATGTTCATCAGTATTTTAGATTGTTTTAAGATTTATGTTCATCAGTATTTTAGATTGTTTCAACATTTATGTTCATCAGTATTTTAGATTGTTTCAACATTTATGTTCATCAGTATTTTAGATTGTTTTAAGATTTATGTTCATTAGTATTTTAGATTGTTTCAACATTTATGTTCATCAGTATTTTAGATTGTTTCAACATTTATGTTCATCAGTATTTTAGATTGTTTCAACATTATGTTCATCAGTATTTTAGATTGTTTCAACATTTATGTTCATCAGTATTTTAGATTGTTTTAAGATTTATGTTCATCAGTATTTTAGATTGTTTTAAGATTTATGTTCATCAGTATTTTAGATTGTTTTAAGATTTATGTTCATCAGTATTTTAGATTGTTTTAAGATTTATGTTCATCAGTATTTTAGATTGTTTTAAGATTTATGTTCATCAATATTTTAGATTGCTTTAAGATTTATGTTCATCAGTATTTTAGATTGTTTTAAGATTTATGTTCATCAGTATTTTAGATTGTTTCAACATTTATGTTCATCAGTATTTTAAATTGTTTCAACATTTATGTTCATCAGTATTTTAGGTAGATTCTCAACATTTGTAACATTTATGTTCATCAGTATTTTAGATTGTTTCAACATTTATGTTCATCAGTATTTTAGGTAGATTCTCAACATTTGTAACATTTATGTTCATCAGTATTTTAGATTGTTTTAAGATTTATGTTCATCAGTATTTTAGGTAGATTCTCAACATTTGTAACATGTATGCTCATCCTGTTAGTTGTCCCTTTATAAAACCTCCTGCTGATACATGACATTTGTCTTTTGAAGTGTTTTTTTTTTCAATAATCACCCTTACCTCATTTTTTAAAATGAGCCACATATTGTTGGTTACTTGTACTGGAGATACTTATTCTCTTGTAATCAGGCTACAGCCACAATGACCAGAGATGTAGCTAGTGAAGGTATGCATCAGGATGCCATGTTTAGGAGCATGTCAGGAAATATATTCATGAAGGAGGCAGAGGTAATTGTACAAGGTGTAGTCTGTAGGTGTACAAGGTGTAGTCTGTAATTGTATAAGGTGTAGTCTGTAGTTGTATAAGGTGTAGTCTGTAGTTGTATAAGGTGTAGTCTGTAGTTGTATAAGGTGTAGTCTGTAATTGTATAAGGTGTAGTCTGTAGTTGTATAAGGTGTAGTCTGTAGTTGTATAAGGTGTAGTCTGTAGTTGTATAAGGTGTAGTCTGTAGTTGTATAAGGTGTAGTCTGTAGTTGTATAAGGTGTAGTCTGTAGTTGTACAAGGTGTAGTCTGTAAGTGTACAAGGTGTAGTCTGTAGTTGTACAAGGTGTAGTCTGTAGTTGCACAAGGTGTAGTCTGTAAGTGTACAAGGTGTAGTTGTACAAGGTGTGGTCTGTAATTGTACAAGGTGTAGTCTGTAATTGTACAAGGTGTAGTCCATAAGTGTACAAAGTGCAGCCTGTAATTGTATAAGGTGTAGTCTGTAGTTGTATAAGGTGTAGTCTGTAATTGTACAAGGTGTAGTCTGTAATTGTACAAGGTGTAGTCTGTAGTTGTACAAGGTATAGTCTGTAGTTGTACAAGGTGTAGTCTGTAATTGTATAAGGTGTAGTCTGTAATTGTATAAGGTGTAGTCTGTAGTTGTACAAGGTATAGTCTGTAGTTGTACAAGGTGTAGTCTGTAATTGTACAAGGTGTAGTCTGTAGTTGTACAAGGTGTAGTCTGTAATTGTACAAGGTGTAGTCCATAAGTGTACAAAGTGCAGCCTATAATTGTATAAGGTGTAGTCTGTAGTTGTATAAGGTGTAGTCTGTAATTGTACAAGGTGTAGTCTGTAGTTGTACAAGGTATAGTCTGTAGTTGTACAAGGTGTAGTCTGTAATTGTATAAGGTGTAGTCTGTAGTTGTACAAGGTATAGTCTGTAGTTGTACAAGGTGTAGTCTGTAAGTGTACAAGGTGTAGTCTGTAGTTGTACAAGGTGTAGTCTGTAATTGTACAAGGTGTAGTCCATAAGTGTACAAAGTGCAGCCTATAATTGTATAAGGTGTAGTCTGTAGTTGTATAAGGTGTAGTCTGTAATTGTACAAGGTGTAGTCTGTAATTGTACACGGTGTAGTCTGTAGTTGTACAAGGTGTAGTCTGTAGTTGTACAAGGTGTAGTCTGTAGTTGTACAAGGTATAGTCTGTAATTGTATAAGGTGTATAAGGTGTAGTCTGTAGTTGTATATGGTGTAGTCTGTAGTTGTATATGGTGTAGTCTGTAGTTGTACAAGGTGTAGTCTGTAATTGTATATGGTGTAGTCTGTAGTTGTACAAGGTGTAGTCTGTAGTTGTACAAGGTATAGTCTGTAATTGTATAAGGTGTAGTCTGTAGTTGTATATGGTGTAGTCTGTAGTTGTATATGGTGTAGTCTGTAGTTGTACAAGGTATAGTCTGTAATTGTATAAGGTGTAGTCTGTAGTTGTATATGGTGTAGTCTGTAGTTGTACAAGGTGTAGTCTGTAGTTGTATATGGTGTAGTCTGTAGTTGTACAAGGTGTAGTCTGTAGTTGTACAAGGTGTAGTCTGTAGTTGTACAAGGTGTAGTCTGTAGTTGTACAAGGTATAGTCTGTAGTTGTACAAGGTGTAGTCTGTAGTTGTATATGGTGTAGTCTGTAGTTGTACAAGGTGTAGTCTGTAGTTGTATATGGTGTAGTCTGTAGTTGTACAAGGTGTAGTCTGTAGTTGTACAAGGTATAGTCTGTAGTTGTACAAGGTGTAGTCTGTAGTTGTACAAGGTGTAGTCTGTAGTTGTATATGGTGTAGTCTGTAGTTGTACAAGGTGTAGTCTGTAGTTGTATATGGTGTAGTCTGTAGTTGTACAAGGTGTAGTCTGTAGTTGTACAAGGTGTAGTCTGTAGTTGTACAAGGTGTAGTCTGTAGTTGTACAAGGTATAGTCTGTAGCTGTACAAGGTGTAGTCTGTAGTTGTACAAGGTGTAGTCTGTAGTTGTACAAGGTGTAGTCTGTAGTTGTACAAGGTGTAGTCTGTAGCTGTACAAGGTGTAGTCTGTAGTTGTATATGGTGTAGTCTGTAGTTGTACAAGGTGTAGTCTGTAGTTGTACAAGGTATAGTCTGTAGCTGTACAAGGTGTAGTCTGTAGTTGTACAAGGTGTAGTCTGTAGTTGTACAAGGTATAGTCTGTAGTTGTACAAGGTGTAGTCTGTAGTTGTACAAGGTGTAGTCTGTAGTTGTATATGGTGTAGTCTGTAGTTGTACAAGGTGTAGTCTGTAGTTGTATATGGTGTAGTCTGTAGTTGTACAAGGTGTAGTCTGTAGTTGTATATGGTGTAGTCTGTAGTTGTACAAGGTGTAGTCTGTAATTGTACAAGGTGCATTCTGTAATTGTACAACATGCATTCTGTAATTGTACAACATCCAACCTATAATTGTACAAGGTACAGTTTGTAATTGCACAGCTATATTAATTAACTGCATGCAAGTTTATCCATTTTAATTAAATGCCTTTCTTTCACTATTCATATAGGCATACTTGTATCTTACAGTTAGACTATATAGTTAGTATTTTTTAAATTCTTAATACTAGATGTTAATTAGACTTTAAATTAGACTTCACAATTTGTTAAGTCAGAAATGTGGCTGCTTGATTTCATCAAATGTCTTGAATTCCATGCATTTTTGGCTCCATTTTCTTCAAAGGATTTAAATTTGTTGCAGGAAAAGAGTTTTTAATTTGACAGGTTAGGATATACTCATTTGGATGTGGGCCAATGAAATGTAAACTGGAAGTAAATGTTGAACATCACAGAAGATCAAGGGACTGTGGAGGAACATTTATGTATAAACATAAATTATTGTAATTCTTTGGCCATCTGTTCTGCTGTAATGTCAGCCTGTGTTTTGCCTGTAATTGACTTTTGTTGTAGGGTCAGCCTGTCTTTTGCCTGTAATTGTCTTCTGCTGTAGGGTCAGCCTGTGTTTTGCGTGTTATTGACTTTTGCTGTAATGTCAGCCTGTGTTTTGCCTGTAATTAACTTTTGTTGTAGGGTCAGCCTGTGTTTTGCCTGTAATTGTCTTCTGCTGTAGGGTCAGCCTGTGTTTTGCCTGTAATTGTCTTCTGCTGTAGGGTCAGCCTGTGTTTTGCCTGTTCTTGACTTTTGCTGTAATGTCAGCCGGTGTTTTGCCTGTTATTGACTTTTGCTGTAATGTCAGCCTGTGTTTTGCCTGTAATTGACTTTTGTTGTAGGGTCAGCCTGAGTTTTGCCTGTAATTGTCTTCTGCTGTAGGGTCAGCCTGTGTTTTGCCTGTAATTGACTTTTGTTGTAGGGTCAGCCTGTCTTTTGCCTGTAATTGTCTTCTGCTGTAGGGTCAGCCTGTGTTTTGCCTGTAATTGTCTTCTGCTGTAGGGTCAGCCTGTGTTTTGCCTGTAATTGTCTTCTGCTGTAGGGTCAGCCTGTGTTTTGCCTGTTATTGACTTTTGCTGTAATGTCAGCCTGTGTTTTGCCTGTAATTGACTTTTGTTGTAGGGTCAGCCTGTGTTTTGCCTGTAATTGTCTTCTGCTGTAGGGTCAGCCTGTGTTTTGCCTGTTCTTGACTTTTGCTGTAATGTCAGCCGGTGTTTTGCCTGTTATTGACTTTTGCTGTAATGCCAGCCGGTGTTTTGCCTGTAATTGACTTTTGTTGTAGGGTCAGCCTGTGTTTTGCCTGTAATTGTCTTCTGCTGTAGGGTCAGCCTGTGTTTTGCCTGTAATTGACTTTTGTTGTAGGGTCAGCCTGTGTTTTGCCTGTAATTGTCTTCTGGTGTAGAGTCAGCCTGTGTTTTGCCTGTAATTGACTTTTGCAGTACGGTCAGCCTGTGTTGTGCCTGTAATTATCTTTTGTTGTAGGGTCAGCCTGTGTTTTGCCTGTAATTGCATGACTGGTGACCAATGCCACATACATTTCATACTTTAAAAGGTTTAATTTTTACAGCTTTAAGTCTATCCTTGCAATGTCAAAGAGATGAAATTGTAATTTTGTTTTGACAATGATCTATAAAAAATACTAATTTATTTAACTAAACAAATTGTGATAAGATGGAATGCCAACATGGTGGTCCCCATTTATCCATTGCTCACGAAGACAGATGTGACATCAACCACAATCTGAGTTGCAAGAAACATAAAGATGCTGGAAAGACTGGCTTCAGTTAAAGACATCTATTTAAGATGATATGTGATGGTATGGCAAAAGTGATAAAATCAGGAAGTGAAGCTCCAGTTGCTTATCATACTGTGCATCAATATTTCCTTAACTACAAATGGCTGCTTGCTGACCTCTATAAAGACAATTAATGAACCAAAATTTTCTGCAGCATGTACCAAATCAGAAGCAATAATTACCAATGTTTTATTGCTATGCATATTGGGCAAAGTAATCGAGGATCTCAATAAAACAAAAATCATTACAATCAAACTAGATGTATCAGACTAAAAAGACAAAACTAGTTCCAGTTGTTGTGTGGTACTTTCTGCCAAATTTGGTGTTCAAGACAAAGTTACAAATGGTATTTTCTTGCCTCACCTACATTGTGCTGTTTTTTGTTTTTAAAGAAGTGCCAAATTTGAATTTAAAAAACCAAATTGTTGCTTTGTATGCAGAGAACAATTTTCTAATTTTGGTGGTTGCGAAATACTTGGCAAAATTAACGTGTGGTGAAAACTTGAAATGCAACTGAAAAGGCAGATAATTAGTATTAGTTGTAAGACACGCATTATACCCAATTATCTCCAGTGTTCTGTTGCCTGTCTACCAAGAGATGTTGAATATTTTGCAGCGAAAATACATGAATATATGAAAGATAAGTACAAATATATAAATATGTAGATCTGCGAGTAAAGCTGGAAAAACTTGAAAAAATAAATGTAAAATTGTTGTTGGGTTGCTAAGCTAATAGAGAAACAAGACAAAAATCTAACTTTTCAGCTGTAGACTTTTAGAAGACATGGAACAAAAAGTAATCATTGTATTTTTAAAATGATTTTAAACACATTTTTTATTTTTTTTTTTTTATGTTGTTTATGTGTTTTAAAGATTCAAGTTACTGGTAACGTAAAGGGCCGAGATCCAAGTGACCCGGTTTATGACCTCATCACACATTTTTTTAATTCACTGCAGCGGAGCAGAGATCAGGGCAAGTAAGTAATTTATTTTAATTTGTTGTAGGTGGGGTTGATTATTTTAATTTGGGTCATTTGTTGAAAAGTGGGGTTCATTATTTTAATTTGGGTCATTTGTTGAAAAGTGGGGTTCATTATTTTAATTTGGGTCATTTGTTGAAAAGTGGGCTTCATTTATTTTAATTTGGGTGATTTGTTGTAGGTGGGGTTCATTATTTTAATTTGGGTGCTTTGTTGTAGGTGGGGTTCATTATTTTAATTTGGGTGATTTGTTGAAAAGTGGGGTTCATTTATTTTAATTTGGGTGATTTGTTGAAAAGTGGGGTTCATTTATTTTAATTTGGGTGATTTTTTGAAAAGTGGGCTTCATTTATTTTAATTTGGGTGATTTGTTGTAGGTGGGGGTTCATTTATTGTAGTGTGATTGATATGGTGAATAATGGTGATCACTTATATTAGTTTGAATAAAATATTCTTCTTCAGCGATCAATGTCTAGACATCTAGACCAGCATGATTCCTGAACAATAGAGTATTTTGAAAATGGTGTTCAAGAAATTGTGTGATTGACAAGTTGAGAGTCATCAACATGTGAAAATGTTATCAGTGAAAGTTAGCCTGGCCAAATGACTTTTGAGGTAAACACAGTGAACTGAAGAAATAGTGACTCTAGTAGCAGACTTGTATGGTATGTTAGGATCATAGCCACTGCACTCCACGTATGTGCTCTGATTGTTCCCTCCAACTATTGAGACACTCCACATGTGTGCTCTGATTGTTCCCTCCAACTATTGAGACACTCCACATGTGTGCTCTGATTGTTCCCTCCAACTATTGAGACACTCCACATGTGTGCTCTGATTGTTTCCTCCAACTATTGAGACACTCCACATGTGTGCTCTGATTGTTCCCTCCAACTATTTAGACACTCCACATGTGTGCTCTGATTGTTCCCTCCAACTATTGAGACACTCCACATGTGTGCTCTGATTGTTCCCTCCAACTATTGAGACACTCCACATGTGTGCTCTGATTGTTCCCTCCAACTATTGAGACACTCCACATGTGTGCTCTGATTGTTCCCTCCAACTATTTAGACACTCCACATGTGTGCTCTGATTGTTCCCTCCAACTATTGAGACACTCCACATGTGTGCTCTGATTGTTTCCTCCAACTATTGAGACACTCCACATGTGTGCTCTGATTGTTTCCTCCAACTATTGAGATACTCCACATGTGTGCTCTGATTGTTCCCTCCAACTATTGAGACACTCCACATGTGTGCTCTGATTGTTCCCTCCAACTATTGAGACACTCCAAATGTGTGCTCTGATTGTTCCCTCCAACTATTGAGACACTCCACATGTGTGCTCTGATTGTTCCCTCCAACTATTGAGACACTCCACATGTGTGCTCTGATTGTTCCCTCCAACTATTGAGACACTCATGTGTGCTCTGATTGTTTCCTCCAACTATTGAGACACTCCACATGTGTGTTCTGATTGTTCCCTCCAACTATTGAGACACTCCACATGTGTGCTCTGATTGTTTCCTCCAACTATTGAGATACTCCACATGTGTGCTCTGATTGTTCCCTCCAACTATTGAGACACTCCACATGACTCCACATGTGTGCTCTGATTGTTTCCTCCAACTATTGAGACACTCCACGTGTGTGCTCTGATTGTTCCCTCCAACTATTGAGACACTCCACATGTGTGCTCTGATTGTTTCCTCCAACTATTGAGACACTCCACATGTGTGCTCTGATTGTTCCCTCCAACTATTGAGACACTCCACATGTGTGCTCTGATTGTTCCCTCCAACTATTGAGACACTCCACATGTGTGCTCTGATTGTTTCCTCCAACTATTGAGACACTCCACATGTGTGCTCTGATTGTTCCCTCCAACTATTGAGACACTCCACATGTGTGCTCTGATTGTTCCCTCCAACTATTGAGACACTCCACATGTGTGCTCTGATTGTTTCCTCCAACTATTGAGACACTCCACATGTGTGCTCTGATTGTTCCCTCCAACTATTGAGACACTCCACATGTGTGCTCTGATTGTTTCCTCCAACTATTGAGACACACCACGTGTGTGCTCTGATTGTTTCCTCCAACTATTGAGACACTCCACATGTGTGCTCTGATTGCTCCCTCCAACTATTGAGACACTCCACATGTGTGCTCTGATTGTTCCCTCCAACTATTGAGACACTCCACATGTGTGCTCTGATTGTTTCCTCCAACTATTGAGACACTCCACATGTGTGCTCTGATTGTTCCCTCCAACTATTGAGACACTCCACTTGTGAGCTCTGATTGTTTCCTCCAACTATTGAGATACTCCACATGTGTGCTTTGATTGTCAGAAATATAACTAAAGCTAGTTTATAACATTCACCACATGCAGGTGTTCTTGTTGTCTTAACTCTTTCAGTACGGAAGGTTTTATCAATTTAGCGGTAGAAATTTCAAAGACATAATTTGTCATGTTTTTAAATATTAATCTACTTGTTTATTTTTATCTAACCTTAACATATTCTATATGAATTTTTAGATAATTGAACAAGGAATTATATTTCACCAATACCATGATACAAGACTTGTAAAAGAATATGGTTTGAGGACAGTTTACACTAATAAAATTGAGAGTAACGCACTGTGCAGCTAAACGTACATTACTGAAATCGGCATGGTGCGTCAAAACTTATGAAAAGAGTTAATGTCACAGATGAAACATTTTGTTTTCTATCATTCACCATTTGTAGGTGTTCTTGTTGTCTTAATGTCACAGATGAAACATTTTTTTCTATCATTCACCACTTGTAGGTGTTCTTGTTGTCTTAATGTCACAGATGAAACATTTTGTTTCTATCATTCACCATTTGTAGGTGTTCTTGTTGTCTTAATGTCACAGATGAAACATTTTGTTTTCCCCTAACAGAAGAGATGTATGGCTGCACTCACAAGCTGTTGTCCAACCCGCTGTGCCACCTCCTCTGCCACTTGTTAGCAACCCATCATCAGAGCCTCTAAAATTGTCTGGACAAAAGACTCATTCAAAGCCAGACAAAAAGCCAAACAAAAGGCCAGATAAAAAGCCAGATAAAAAGGCAGATAAAAAAGCAGACAAGAAATCAGACAACAAGTTGGACATGTTTTAAGAGAAGAGTTGGTTGTTAGTTTTTTATAACAAATTTATGTGGGGAAAAAAAGAAGTCAAAATGAACATTGCAGTTGTTGCTGCCATTTTCTAGTTGTTTAAACAAGTGCCTATACACAATGTTTGTATCAAATAGATCTTTCTTTACACATTAAATAACAACATGGTAGTTGCAGGTTGGCATTAGTGGATGCTTACGCAGGATAAAAGGATGGAAATGGCAGGACAAAATCACTAACATAAAATTATGGAAATGTACCAGTCAAATACCAGTGGATAAAGAGATACAGCGATGACGCTGGATAGGACACACACTACGGAAGCCAACTGAGAGTATTACACAACAGGCCCTTTTTTGGAATCCCAGGGGAAAAGACAAAGAGGAAGACCAAGGAATTCTTGGAGAAGACAGATAGAAGCAGAGATGAAGATGATGGGGAAGACATGGAATGATCTTAAAAGAATGACAAAAAACAGAACGGCTTGGAAAGTGTTTCTTGAAGACCTATGCTCCACTGGGAGCTAAAAAGGTAGAAGAAGAAGAAGAAGAAGTTGCAGGTGTTTTCTCATCATCATTGAGATGTATTAATGATATTACATATGTGTGTGTGTGTGTGTGCATGTGTGTGTGCATGTGTGTGTGCACGCATGTGCTTGCATGCATGTGTGTGTGCGTGCGTGCTTGTTTGTGTAGGATGTGGGAATTGCTGTTGCATAAATTTTGGGTTCCTGGCCTTAAGTTTGTGAGAGGAAATGTTTTGCAATGTCTGCCACCTTCTTGTTACTTTCTTTGTTTACTGTTGGTGCCCTGTGCTGCCCAAACACTTGTTTACCTGTATCCATTTATGACTGAGACTGAATTTAATATTTGTTATATTATTATTCAATCATCATTTTTTGGCCATGTAATGAGAAGAGAACAACTTGAATATATTGTAACAACTGGAAAAATTGAGGGACGAAGAGATAGAGGGAAGCAAAGAGAAAAAATAACAGACAGCTTAAGAGAATGGCTTGGCAGAAGGTCAACAACAGAAATGATAAATAGCTGCCGAGATCGAAGGTTGTGGAAAGACATGGTCACCTACGCCAGTAGGCCCGGTACTTGATGATGATGATGATATTATTATTATTATTATTATTATTATTATTATTCAAATCAATGAAAACCAACACAGTTTTGTAATTAAACGTTATGTGAGACAAAGCATGTACTGACCTTAACTTATGTGAGACAAAGCATGTACTGACCTTAACTTATGTGAGACAAAGCATGTACTGACCTTAACTTATGTGAGACAAAGCATGTACTGACCTTAACTTATGTGAGACAAAGCATGTACTGACCTTAACTTATGTGAGACAAAGCATGTACTGACCTTAACTTATGTGAGACAAAGCATGTACTGACCTTAACTTATGTGAGACAAAGCATGTACTGACCTTAACTAATGTGAGACAAAGCATGTACTGACCTTAACTTATGTGAGACAAAGTGTCTACTGACCTTAACTTATGTGAGACAAAGCATGTACTGACCTTAATATATGTGAGACAGTGTCTACTGGCCTTAACTTATATGAGACAAAGTCTCTACTGACCTTAACTTATGAGAGACAAAGTATGTACTGACCTTAACTTATGAGAGACAAAGTATGTACTGACCTTAACTTATGAGAGACAAAGTATGTACTGACCTTAACTTATGAGAGACAAAGTATGTACTGACCTTAACTTATGAGAGACAAAGTATGTACTGACCTTAACTTATGAGAGACAAAGTATGTACTGACCTTAACTTATGAGAGACAAAACATCTACTGATGTTAACTTGTGTGAAACAAAGCATCTACTGATCTAATAAAACATTCATTCTCTTTCAATATTTCCAACTCAACAGAATTATTTATATTTTCTACTATCAATGTTCCTCTTTCCTTGTTCCAGCAACCTCAACTGTCTGTCCAATATTGACAGATTCAGTCACAAGAGAAGCTGTTCAGCATAAACAATATCCAACATAAGACACTAATAGTTGACCAAACTACTGACCTATTATGATTGCTTGTTACCAAACATCTAGCAAACATATAATCAACATAACAGTTCAACACAGCTGTTTGTTTTCTTCTAATATTGGAATTTTAATTCTAATCTTGGAAATTTTTACATACTTTATGGATGAAGATGACCTGAGCCAGTTACATCGTTTATGGATTAAGATGTCTGGAGTCTAGTTACATCCTTTATTGTTGAAGATGTCTGGGGCCTAGTTACATCCTTTATTGTTGAAGATGTCTGGAGCCTAGTTACATCCGTTATTGTTGAAGATGTCTGGAAGCTAGTTACATCCTTTTTTGTTGAAGATGTCTGGAGCCAGTTACATCCTTTATTGTTGAAGATGTCTAGAGCCTAGTTACATCCTTTATTGCTGAACATGTCTGGAGCCGGTTCATACTTTATTGATGAACATATCTGGAGCCTAGTTACATCCTTTATTGCTGAACATATCTGGAGCCAGTTACATCCTTTATTGTTGAACATGTCTGGAGCCAGTTACATCCTTTATTGATGAACATGTCTGGAGCCAGTTACATCCTTTATTGATGAACATGTCTGGAGCCAGTTACATCCTTTATTGATGAACATGTCTGGAGCCAGTTACATCCTTTATTGATGAACATGTCTGGAGCCAGTTACATCCTTTATTGATGAACATATCTGGAGCCTAGTTACATCCTTTATTGTTGAACATATCTGGAGCCTAGTTACATCCTTTATTGTTGAACATATCTGGAGCCTAGTTACATCCTTTATTGTTGAACATATCTGGAGCCTAGTTACATCCTTTATTGTTGAACATATCTGGAGCCTAGTTACATCCTTTATTGATGAACATGTCTGGAGCCAGTTACATCCTTTATTGTTGAAGATGTCTGGAGTCTAGTTACATCCTTTATTGTTGAAGATGTCTGGAGTCTAGTTACATCCTTTTTTGTTGAAGAGGTATGGAGCCAGTTACATCATCTATGGATGAAGATGTCTGGAGTCTAGTTACATCCTTTTTTGTTGAAGAGGTATGGAGTCTAGGTACATCCTTTATTGTTGAATAGGTATGGAGTCTAGTTACATCCTTTATTGTTGAAGATGTCTGGAGCCTAGTTCCATCCTTTATTGTTGAAGATGTCTGGAGTCTAGTTACATCCTTTTTTGTTGAAGAAGTATGGAGCCAGTTACATCATCTATGGATGAAGATGTCTGGAGCCAAGTACACCCCCGTCATTCTTAAAATGGGTATTTTATTTCATTGGTTTTGATTTGTGATATCTCTCTCTCTCTCTCTCTCTCTCTCTCTCTCTCTCTCTCTCTCTCTCTCTCTCTCTCTCACACAAATATGCACAAACACACACACACACACACATTTATGAAACGTAAACTATTTTGGCTAAAGGATATATTTCAATGATATTTTGGTGGATTAGTGGCTCAAAACTAAAAGATCCAAGATTGGCAAATCTGAGAATTTCTCGGCTTCAATATTCAACTTTTAGCCAGAAAAGTTGTTAAAATGTTAAGGTACAGCCTCTTCTAATGTCTTTGAATAGAAGAGGCAAGTGCATTTTACCTTCCTGGATTGGCAGAAATCAACTGAAGTATCAGAGACAAACAACTGTGACAAAACATAAACCATCCTTTTTTCATGTCAATGGGAGCCGCGATAGCTCAGTGGTTAGTGAACTGGACTACAAAGGACAAGAGGTGGGGTTCGATCCCAACCGATGGCTTCTGGTTCACCCAGCCTTTAATTGGTACCATATTTTTTGGGGGGAAAGTAAAGCGGCACGGGCGTAATACCGACCACATTACTCCAAAAATCATGTGCCGAAGGTCTGTAAAATATATGGTCACTAACACTATATTCCCTATACGCCACTTGGCATGACGGGGGTACTTTACTTTTTTTTTTTTTTAACTTTCATGTCAATATTTTCATGTCAATATTTTCATGATTATGTGTTAAAACTTCACACATTTATCATTGTCATCAAAGATTTTCCTTCGTTAAGACTGGATTCATGCTCAGCCATTGAGGATCATATCTTTATAAAAGCTGGACTGTAACTATAGAGCAAAGTATTTCTACATCAATGAATACAAATAGCTTGAGATATGAACAATAAATATACCAAAATATGACATGCAACCTGAACTGCCATATTTATTATATGATAAATGTCATTATATTGTACATACTGTAAACTTTGACACTCAATGTTAAACATGTTTTATGTAAAATAAGTGGGACTAGCCAAGTTGCTAGGGGCGTCCAACACCAGCAGGGTCTGGAAAACATCCTTCACTTGATCTAGCTAAAAAATGGACACCTCACCATTGGTTAGAGAAGAAAAGACATTCATGAAGAGAATAATTGGCCACAACTTCACCAAAGACATTTATTAAGAGAGTAATGTGCCATGCCTTCACAAAAGACATTCATTAAGTGGGAGTAATTGGCCACACCTTCACAAAAGACATTCATTAAGAGAGTAGTGGATCACACCTTCACAAAAGACATTCAGGAAAAGAATAATGGACCACACCTTCACAAAAGACATTCAGGAAAAGAATAATGGACCACACCTTCACAAAACACATTCAGGAAAAGAGTAATAGACTCATCATCATCATGTGCCATACCGGTTGGCGTAGCTGATCATGTCCCTCCACAATCTTCTATCTACAGTGCATCGTATCAGTTCTGTTGTTGACTGTTTTCCATGCCATGACACCAAGCTATCCAGTATTTTCTCTCTTTGTCGCCCGCAATCTCTGTTTCCTTTTATTTTGCCAGTTGTAACCAAGTATTCCAACTTTCCTCTTCTCATGATGTGCCCAAAAAATGTTGATTGTTTCTTTCTGATGTTTTTTAAGAGCTCCCTTTTTGTGTTGGCCTTTTTGAGAACTTCCTCATTGGTCTTTTAAGCTGTCCAGGGAACTTTCAACATTCTTCTGAGAAATCCCATTTCTGTGGCCCCTAATCGTCTTTTCATTTGTTTGTCTACTGTCCATGATTCACTTCCATAGGTCAGAATTGGTTCTATATAGCACTGATGAACTCTCTTTCTCATTTTTATTGACATAGATCTGTTGCATAAGATATTTTTCATTTTCTGAAATGCTATTTTGGTCTGATATTCTGCTTTTTATTTCTGTGGTGCATCTCCCATCTGATGTTATTATTGTGCCCAAGTATTTGAAACGTTGCACTTGTTTCAGATTTGTCCTGTTTATTTTTATGCTGCATGATGGTGGTGATTGTTTCTTCGATATAACCATTACTTCTGTTTTCTTACTATTCAGACTGAGACATTTCTTGTTGCTTTCTTTTACTATTATGTCTATCATTTCTTGTAGTTCGTTCTCTGTCGCTGCTATTAAGACGAGTAATAGACTACACCTCACAAAATATATCCAGGAGGCTACACTACTGGAGGGTATTGTGTGTCATGTGAGCTTATTTCTGTCCAATCATAATTTACCTGTTTTTCTCATGAAGACATTATCTGATCTTATCACATGCTTGATGTAACATCATCAGTTGTGTTCTCATCTCATGCAGTAAAACATCATCAATGGTATTCTCATCTCAAGCTGTGAAACACCCTCAATGGTGATCACAGCAATAAACAATAAAACACTGCTGATGGTGATCTCAGAAATAAGCAGTAAAACACCATCGATGGTGATCTCAGCAATAAGTAGTAAAACACTATCGATGGTGATCTCAATAATAAACAGTAAAACACCATTGATGGTGATCTCAGCAATATGCAGTAAAACACCATCGATGATGATCTCAGCAATAAGCAGTAAAACACCATCGATTGTGATCTCAGCAATAAGCAGTAAAACACCATCGATTGTGATCTCAGTAATAAGCAGTAAAACACCATTGATGGTGATCTCAGTAATAAGCAGTAAAACACTATCGATGGTGATCACAGTAATAAACAGTAAAACACCATCGATGGTGATCTCAGCAATAAGCAGTAAAACACCATCGATGGTGTTCTCAGCAATAAGCAGTAAAACACCATCAATGGTGATCGCAGCAGTAAGCAGTAAAACACCATCGGCGGTGATCTTATCCCATGCACCAACAATGGTGTGTAGCCTCACCAGTTAGGACATCATTATTATGTCCTTTTATCTTGTATTTTGTAAACACCTTCGGTGCTTGCGTGGACATTCATTTCTATACAAAGCCCATATTTGGTGTTGTATCAGGAGAAACACGACGACAGATACATGGCGATGTTGTGTCAGTGGACAGCTGCTACCAGATTCATGTATCAGGGAAATTGCGAATTAGTTGATGTACGACATGTCCAACTTACTCATAACTGGGGCTGGGAAGGCGGGTGAATTAATTAATTGTGACAATCAACAACGATCAATGGGAGTTAGCTCCCTGCTGTACAACTATTATGTTGCTGATAACTGGTTGATTGTTGCAGAGTAAAACGTCTGTAACATGAGATAAGAGTAGTATGTGATTGTTTGTGATAGTCTTTGTCCTGGTTAGAGGTAAACTGAGTATTACGAGGGCCAGTCAGAAAGTTGTGCACTTTGCTAGGAACAGTTAAGCCAGATATGAATGCCATATGCCATTATAAAGGCACACTATTGGTTGAAATGTCCCTCGAGAAGCACAGGACGCCGTGTGAAAACGAAATTGACAGATTTGTAAAATTGTGTACGAGGCGGCGTCATAAGTCAAACAGAGGATCAGTGCATAGAAGCCCTGTATGTGCAGGGCTAATCGGTCAAGCAGATTCATGATGTCATGCTTGCCGTTTATAAGGATGCTTGCCTTGCATATGACACTGCGAAAAAATTTTTTTTTAATCGCTTTCAAACTGGACACATCTGCGTTCAAGATGAACGAAGTGGCGGCAAACCGTCGGGGGAGCATAAGCGCCTGCGACCTGCGGTCGCAATAGCAGGGTCGGCGCACCATAAGCCGACCAAGATCTAGCAGTTCTACCTCCTCGTGGTCTCCCCTGGAAACAGTCTGCGTCAAACCAGACTGGCTAACAGAAGCTAGGATCGCCGTGTTCCCTGTAGTGGTGGATGTTACTGATATAGAGGACCCAGTATTGCAGTACCTCTGGGCTGGACTAGTAGTTTCCCAGCATAGCCTGGGACAGACAAACTCCAACCTCGCCAACAAGAGCCGGAAATGTCAAGAAAGCCATTACGACCCGCCACATCTTATGAGTCTAAGGGCAACCTGCCCGCATCAACTCGTGGCAATCCGTCAACAACAACAGCGACAAACCGTCCAGTGAGGATGACGTGTTGGTCCTAGTCCTCTCAGACAAGGGCCATAACCATCGAGGGAAGCATGGCTAAGTTCAGTGTCACGTGACCTCCGTGAAGATTTGCAGTACGTGCACCTTCACATGTCAAAGGCGTCAACTCTTGCCTTCTAAGAGATGCATCGAGCCAAACAACCACTGTTCTATTGGCGTTCTAAGAGATGTATCGAGCCAAACAACCACTGTTCTATTGGCGTTCTAAGAGATGTATCGAGCCAAACAACCACTGTTCTATTGGCGTTCTAAGAGATGTATCGAGCCAAACAACCACTGTTCTATTGGCGTTCTAAGAGATGTATCGAGCCAAACAACCACTGTTCTATTGGCGTTCTAAGAGATGTATCGAGCCAAACAACCACTGTTCTATTGGCGTTCTAAGAGATGTATCGAGCCAAACAACCACTGTTCTATTGGCGTTCTAAGAGATGTATCGAGCCAAACAACCACTGTTCTACTGGCGTTCTAAGAGATGTATCGAGCCAAACAACCACTGTTCTATTGGCGTTCTAAGAGATGTATCGAGCCAAACAACCACTGTTCTATTGGCGTTCTAAGAGATGCATCGAGCCAAACAACCACTGTTCTATTGGCGTTCTAAGAGATGCATCGAGCCAAACAACCACTGTTCTACTGGCGTTCTAAGAGATGTATCGAGCCAAACAACCACTGTTCTATTGGCGTTCTAAGAGATGCATCGAGCCAAACAACCACTGTTCTATTGGCGTTCTAAGAGATGCATCGAGCCAAACAACCACTGTTCTACTGGCGTTCTAAGAGATGTATCGAGCCAAACAACCACTGTTCTATTGGCGTTCTAAGAGATGCATCGAGCCAAACAACCACTGTTCTACTGGCGTTCTAAGAGATGTATCGAGCCAAACAACCACTGTTCTACTGGCGTTCTAAGAGATGTATCGAGCCAAACAACCACTGTTCTATTGGCGTTCTAAGAGATGTATCGAGCCAAACAACCACTGTTCTACTGGCGTTCTAAGAGATGTATCGAGCCAAACAACCACTGTTCTATTGGCGTTCTAAGAGATGCATCGAGCCAAACAACCACTGTTCTATTGGCGTTCTAAGAGATGTATCGAGCCAAACAACCACTGTTCTACTGGCGTTCTAAGAGATGTATCGAGCCAAACAACCACTGTTCTATTGGCGTTCTAAGAGATGCATCGAGCCAAACAACCACTGTTCTACTGGCGTTCTAAGAGATGCATCGAGCCAAACAACCACTGTTCTACTGGCGTTCTAAGAGATGTATCGAGCCAAACAACCACTGTTCTATTGCGTTCTAAGAGATGTATCGAGCCAAACAACCACTGTTCTACTGGCGTTCTAAGAGATGTATCGAGCCAAACAACCACTGTTCTACTGGCGTTCTAAGAGATGTATCGAGCCAAACAACCACTGTTCTATTGGCGTTCTAAGAGATGTATCGAGCCAAACAACCACTGTTCTACTGGCGTTCTAAGAGATGCATCGAGCCAAACAACCACTGTTCTACTGGCGTTCTAAGAGATGTATCGAGCCAAACAACCACTGTTCTACTGGCGTTCTAAGAGATGCATCGAGCCAAACAACCACTGTTCTACTGGCGTTCTAAGAGATGTATCGAGCCAAACAACCACTGTTCTACTGGCGTTCTAAGAGATGTATCGAGCCAAACAACCACTGTTCTATTGGCGTTCTAAGAGATGTATCGAGCCAAACAACCACTGTTCTACTGGCGTTCTAAGAGATGCATCGAGCCAAACAACCACTGTTCTACTGGCGTTCTAAGAGATGTATCGAGCCAAACAACCACTGTTCTACTGGCGTTCTAAGAGATGCATCGAGCCAAACAACCACTGTTCTATTGGCGTTCTAAGAGATGCATCGAGCCAAACAACCACTGTTCTACTGGCGTTCTAAGAGATGCATCGAGCCAAACAACCACTGTTCTATTGGCGTTCTAAGAGATGTATCGAGCCAAACAACCACTGTTCTATTGGCGTTCTAAGAGATGTATCGAGCCAAACAACCACTGTTCTATTGGCGTTCTAAGAGATGTATCGAGCCAAACAACCACTGTTCTATTGGCGTTCTAAGAGATGTATCGAGCCAAACAACCACTGTTCTATTGGCGTTCTAAGAGATGTATCGAGCCAAACAACCACTGTTCTACTGGCGTTCTAAGAGATGTATCGAGCCAAACAACCACTGTTCTACTGGCGTTCTAAGAGATGTATCGAGCCAAACAACCACTGTTCTATTGGCGTTCTAAGAGATGTATCGAGCCAAACAACCACTGTTCTACTGGCGTTCTAAGAGATGTATCGAGCCAAACAACCACTGTTCTATTGGCGTTCTAAGAGATGCATCGAGCCAAACAACCACTGTTCTATTGGCGTTCTAAGAGATGCATCGAGCCAAACAACCACTGTTCTATTGGCGTTCTAAGAGATGCATCGAGCCAAACAACCACTGTTCTATTGGCGTTCTAAGAGATGCATCGAGCCAAACAACCACTGTTCTATTGGCGTTCTAAGAGATGCATCGAGCCAAACAACCACTGTTCTACTGGCGTTCTAAGAGATGTATCGAGCCAAACAACCACTGTTCTATTGCGTTCTAAGAGATGCATCGAGCCAAACAACCACTGTTCTACTGGCGTTCTAAGAGATGTATCGAGCCAAACAACCACTGTTCTATTGCGTTCTAAGAGATGCATCGAGCCAAACAACCACTGTTCTACTGGCGTTCTAAGAGATGCATCGAGCCAAACAACCACTGTTCTATTGGCGTTCTAAGAGATGTATCGAGCCAAACAACCACTGTTCTACTGGCGTTCTAAGAGATGCATCGAGCCAAACAACCACTGTTCTACTGGCGTTCTAAGAGATGCATCGAGCCAAACAACCACTGTTCTACTGGCGTTCTAAGAGATGTATCGAGCCAAACAACCACTGTTCTATTGGCGTTCTAAGAGATGCATCGAGCCAAACAACCACTGTTCTATTGGCGTTCTAAGAGATGTATCGAGCCAAACAACCACTGTTCTACTGGCGTTCTAAGAGATGTATCGAGCCAAACAACCACTGTTCTATTGGCGTTCTAAGAGATGCATCGAGCCAAACAACCACTGTTCTATTGGCGTTCTAAGAGATGCATCGAGCCAAACAACCACTGTTCTACTGGCGTTCTAAGAGATGCATCGAGCCAAACAACCACTGTTCTACTGGCGTTCTAAGAGATGTATCGAGCCAAACAACCACTGTTCTATTGGCGTTCTAAGAGATGCATCGAGCCAAACAACCACTGTTCTACTGGCGTTCTAAGAGATGCATCGAGCCAAACAACCACTGTTCTACTGGCGTTCTAAGAGATGTATCGAGCCAAACAACCACTGTTCTATTGGCGTTCTAAGAGATGCATCGAGCCAAACAACCACTGTTCTACTGGCGTTCTAAGAGATGCATCGAGCCAAACAACCACTGTTCTACTGGCGTTCTAAGAGATGCATCGAGCCAAACAACCACTGTTCTATTGGCGTTCTAAGAGATGTATCGAGCCAAACAACCACTGTTCTATTGGCGTTCTAAGAGATGTATCGAGCCAAACAACCACTGTTCTATTGGCGTTCTAAGAGATGTATCGAGCCAAACAACCACTGTTCTATTGGCGTTCTAAGAGATGTATCGAGCCAAACAACCACTGTTCTATTGGCGTTCTAAGAGATGTATCGAGCCAAACAACCACTGTTCTATTGGCGTTCTAAGAGATGTATCGAGCCAAACAACCACTGTTCTACTGGCGTTCTAAGAGATGCATCGAGCCAAACAACCACTGTTCTACTGGCGTTCTAAGAGATGTATCGAGCCAAACAACCACTGTTCTATTGGCGTTCTAAGAGATGTATCGAGCCAAACAACCACTGTTCTATTGGCGTTCTAAGAGATGCATCGAGCCAAACAACCACTGTTCTATTGGCGTTCTAAGAGATGTATCGAGCCAAACAACCACTGTTCTATTGGCGTTCTAAGAGATGCATCGAGCCAAACAACCACTGTTCTATTGGCGTTCTAAGAGATGCATCGAGCCAAACAACCACTGTTCTATTGGCGTTCTAAGAGATGCATCGAGCCAAACAACCACTGTTCTATTGGCGTTCTAAGAGATGTATCGAGCCAAACAACCACTGTTCTATTGGCGTTCTAAGAGATGTATCGAGCCAAACAACCACTGTTCTATTGGCGTTCTAAGAGATGTATCGAGCCAAACAACCACTGTTCTATTGGCGTTCTAAGAGATGCATCGAGCCAAACAACCACTGTTCTATTGGCGTTCTAAGAGATGTATCGAGCCAAACAACCACTGTTCTACTGGCGTTCTAAGAGATGTATCGAGCCAAACAACCACTGTTCTACTGGCGTTCTAAGAGATGTATCGAGCCAAACAACCACTGTTCTATTGGCGTTCTAAGAGATGTATCGAGCCAAACAACCACTGTTCTATTGGCGTTCTAAGAGATGTATCGAGCCAAACAACCACTGTTCTACTGGCGTTCTAAGAGATGTATCGAGCCAAACAACCACTGTTCTATTGGCGTTCTAAGAGATGTATCGAGCCAAACAACCACTGTTCTATTGGCGTTCTAAGAGATGTATCGAGCCAAACAACCACTGTTCTACTGGCGTTCTAAGAGATGTATCGAGCCAAACAACCACTGTTCTATTGGCGTTCTAAGAGATGCATCGAGCCAAACAACCACTGTTCTATTGGCGTTCTAAGAGATGCATCGAGCCAAACAACCACTGTTCTACTGGCGTTCTAAGAGATGTATCGAGCCAAACAACCACTGTTCTACTGGCGTTCTAAGAGATGTATCGAGCCAAACAACCACTGTTCTACTGGCGTTCTAAGAGATGCATCGAGCCAAACAACCACTGTTCTATTGGCGTTCTAAGAGATGCATCGAGCCAAACAACCACTGTTCTATTGGCGTTCTAAGAGATGCATCGAGCCAAACAACCACTGTTCTATTGGCGTTCTAAGAGATGCATCGAGCCAAACAACCACTGTTCTATTGGCGTTCTAAGAGATGTATCGAGCCAAACAACCACTGTTCTACTGGCGTTCTAAGAGATGTATCGAGCCAAACAACCACTGTTCTACTGCCGTTCTAAGAGATGTATCGAGCCAAACAACCACTGTTCTATTGGCGTTCTAAGAGATGTATCGAGCCAAACAACCACTGTTCTACTGGCGTTCTAAGAGATGTATCGAGCCAAACAACCACTGTTCTACTGGCGTTCTAAGAGATGCATCGAGCCAAACAACCACTGTTCTATTGGCGTTCTAAGAGATGTATCGAGCCAAACAACCACTGTTCTACTGGCGTTCTAAGAGATGTATCGAGCCAAACAACCACTGTTCTATTGGCGTTCTAAGAGATGTATCGAGCCAAACAACCACTGTTCTATTGGCGTTCTAAGAGATGTATCGAGCCAAACAACCACTGTTCTACTGGCGTTCTAAGAGATGTATCGAGCCAAACAACCACTGTTCTACTGGCGTTCTAAGAGATGCATCGAGCCAAACAACCACTGTTCTACTGGCGTTCTAAGAGATGTATCGAGCCAAACAACCACTGTTCTATTGGCGTTCTAAGAGATGCATCGAGCCAAACAACCACTGTTCTATTGGCGTTCTAAGAGATGTATCGAGCCAAACAACCACTGTTCTATTGGCGTTCTAAGAGATGCATCGAGCCAAACAACCACTGTTCTATTGGCGTTCTAAGAGATGCATCGAGCCAAACAACCACTGTTCTATTGGCGTTCTAAGAGATGTATCGAGCCAAACAACCACTGTTCTACTGGCGTTCTAAGAGATGTATCGAGCCAAACAACCACTGTTCTATTGCGTTCTAAGAGATGTATCGAGCCAAACAACCACTGTTCTATTGGCGTTCTAAGAGATGTATCGAGCCAAACAACCACTGTTCTACTGGCGTTCTAAGAGATGTATCGAGCCAAACAACCACTGTTCTATTGGCGTTCTAAGAGATGTATCGAGCCAAACAACCACTGTTCTATTGGCGTTCTAAGAGATGTATCGAGCCAAACAACCACTGTTCTATTGGCGTTCTAAGAGATGTATCGAGCCAAACAACCACTGTTCTATTGGCGTTCTAAGAGATGTATCGAGCCAAACAACCACTGTTCTATTGGCGTTCTAAGAGATGCATCGAGCCAAACAACCACTGTTCTATTGGCGTTCTAAGAGATGTATCGAGCCAAACAACCACTGTTCTATTGGCGTTCTAAGAGATGTATCGAGCCAAACAACCACTGTTCTACTGGCGTTCTAAGAGATGTATCGAGCCAAACAACCACTGTTCTATTGGCGTTCTAAGAGATGCATCGAGCCAAACAACCACTGTTCTATTGGCGTTCTAAGAGATGTATCGAGCCAAACAACCACTGTTCTATTGGCGTTCTAAGAGATGCATCGAGCCAAACAACCACTGTTCTACTGGCGTTCTAAGAGATGTATCGAGCCAAACAACCACTGTTCTACTGGCGTTCTAAGAGATGTATCGAGCCAAACAACCACTGTTCTATTGCGTTCTAAGAGATGTATCAGTAATAGGTAAATGCAACGATATCTATGCAATGGATGTGACGGGATGATTGAGCATTGACATATCTGATTGAATATTGACATATCTGATTGAATATTGATACATCTGATTGAACATTGACATATCTGATTGAACATTGACACATCTGATTGAACATTGACATATCTGATTGAATATTGATACATCTGATTGAATATTGACGCATCTGATTGAACATTGACATATCTGATTGAATATTGACACATCTGATTGAATATTGATACATCTGATTGAACATTGACATATCTGATTGAATATTGACACATCTGATTGAATATTGACACATCTGATTGAATATTGACACATCTGATTGAACATTGACACATCTGATTGAATATTGACACATCTGATTGAATATTGACACATCTGATTGAATATTGACACATCTGATTGAATATTGACACATCTGATTGAATATTGGCATATCTGATTGAACATTGACAAGTCTGTTATATGACACACGATTATTGAACCATCCGTTATTGAGACATTGAAACAATATAATATTGAAATAAAAGACCAAAGTCGTCCTTTTACTTCTTGGCCTGTTTATTAATATTGAGGATGATGTTGACAATCGATCATTTGCTCATGATGCATCGTTCACCTTGATTGATCAACTTGACTGGCATGATCTTGAATATCACTGGTGAACTGATCTTAGGGCTATTCACGAACAATGCTATAGCATTCTGAGCACGTGGAAGGACCGCTTCTGTTGACGTCGTAATTAGTGGTACTTCGCGTTGTGTTTTTGGTTCTTACTTAGATTGAACAAGACCAGCCCACTGAATACAGTTTATGAACACATCCACTCACAATTCAGGTAGTACACAAGTCTTATTATAAAACAGGAACTTCAACATGTTTATTTAGCTCCACTAAATGTACAAATCTCAATAACGAGGCTGGGCGGCGTGGATGACCGTCCAGCATGTCAAAGTAGTGCTAAGGAGGTTCTCTTTACTATTTACAACTGAACTCCTGACTGTCATGCACCACACAACTACTTCTATTCTCATCTTAATAATAGAATAACACAGCACTTGATCAACAGTCGGCTCACTGTCACACTTCCCCCTAAAATAAAGCACATACATCATTACTACGCTGTACTATCAGTGATAAGTTTTTCCAATCGAATCATCAATTATCTACTTGTTTTTAAACACTTCTAACTACAATTGGACGTTCGCCCTGTTCTAAAACTAAAAGACCCCACGCTTTACTGGCGTGGACAAGACTTACTACCATCCTCTAGACTACATGTGACTTCTTAACTTTTCTGCCTGCGCAGACCTTTCAATACTTCCCGTCGCAACCAATGAAATCCCGCCGTGTCATACATTCAGCATCAATCTGACATTACTCTTAATTGTAATCACTCTTTGTGTTTCTAGAACATCTCCTCTATGTTCACGAGACTTACCCGTTCCTAGTTATTCCCTAACTCTACTCACCTAAAATTCATGCGAGACCCTGAACTTGTAAACTCTCTCGTGAATCTCACTCACCTTTAACACACGATGGTTTTCTCAATTCTCATTATGCAGACCCAAAAACATTATTACATTACTATATTCTTACATAATTACCTTAACATGATTACACATCGAGCCGAAGAAGTAAGGCAGATGTTGGCTAGAGATCAAGATGGCCGTGATCTCCCTATAGTCAGCTTCGCCGCTGGCTCACAAATGAGCTGATTCCAAACCTGAGTTCAACAAACTTTTCAAACATTTGGATCTAGGAGATGCACTTTCAGGCTATGACTCTTAATGTGTACATGTTTGTATGTGTTTGTTGCTTGAACATGTCTATCTGTGTATGTGTTTGTTGCTTGTACATGTCTATCTCTGTAGTGTTTATTGGTTGTGATATAGTTTCTTTGATGATAATTTCATAATTATTACACAGAGATCACAATCAAACTAACAATGTCCTGACATGGATTCCTGTAGTCAATAATCACAGACTATGAATTTTTGCTTACACAAGTTTATTAGATCGTAGGTTGTACAAGTGAAAGTACTAGTGGGGTACATCTAAAACTATAAGTTGTAATTCTAAAATTAATGTTCTTGGTCAGATCGCGCTCAAGAGGTTATCACCGTTATTTACTTGAGGTATCTCTTAAAACATTGTCTCTGCCATTTATAATTCTGTCTTTCATTATATCAAAGTATCTCATCGAGTATTGCTTTACACTTGCTATTCTATACATGTCTTGGCGTATTATATGCTATTCTTAATCTACTTACTATTGCTCTCTATTGACCTTTCGAGCCGTAACCGGCCCATAGGGCGTAGACCAAGATACACCTTCTCCTATATGAATTTTTGTTCTAGCAGTTTTCTTTTAAAGATATTTTATCAAATCTCGCCGTCTGTCTCTGTTCTGTGCAAGCAGTTCTATCTCATTGAGGGAGCCGATTCCTGCTGCTCTTGCCTCTCTCATCAATGTTCTTCTCAGTGTCTCCCTGGGTCTTCCTCTTTTTCTTTTACCTGTTGTTTCCCATATGAGGGCTTGCTTTGCTATTCGATTATTATCTCTTCTCATCACATGTCCAACGTATGACCATCGTCTTTTCTTTATTACTGAAGATATTAGTGGTTGATTGGCGATTTCTCTAATTTCCTCGTTTGTTTTGAATTCGTTCCATTCTATACCAAGTATTTTCCTTAGACATTTATTTTCGAATGCGTTCAACTTTGTTTCTATATCTCTTGTTGTTTTCCAGCTTTCACACGCATACGTAAGGGTTGATAGTACATTTGATTTGAATAGCCTAAGTTTTGTGTTTGTGCTAATGAGTTTTGATTTCCACAACTTTTCAAGGCTTCTGAAAGACATTGCTGCTTTAGCCAGTCTGATTCTAATTTCTTTGCTCGTATCCCCTTCTCGATCAATGTGACTTCCAAGATAGATAAAGTGATCGATCTCTTCTACTGGTTTGTTTTCCATGTATATTTTGTCACTTGTTGGAATTAAACTTTTCATTACTCTCTGGAACACAAAAATTTCTAAATCTAAATTGGAACATTTCTGACAAAACTAAGTCTTCTTGACTGCTCTGATCCATCTTTGGATCTTCCTAATTATAAATCTTGTTGGTGTTTTCTCTCTCTCTCTCCCTTTCTCTCTCTCTCTCTCTCTCTCTCCCTTTCTCTCTTTCTCTCTCTCTCTCCCTCTCTCTCTCTCTCTCACTCTCTTAATGTTTTTTCCTAATTCTGCTAATGCACAAGGTTAAATACCTCTGTCTCATTTGCATAATGTATTGGCTAAATCGCTGTCTAGTGATCTCTCAGCCAATGATGGAAAACAAAATTCAACTTTGGATGATTTTTGTGTACAATTTTGCGAAACAAGACTCCATGACATTTTAGCTAACCTCTGAGTTTTAAAAATAATGCTACCATGAACCCAAAGAGTGACTTCTCTTTCATAAACTTAACCTGCCCCGGAGGTATCAACCTAATTTCTGGACATGTGGCAACCAAGTCAGGTTTACATCTCTTCCACCACCTTTGTTTCAGAACTGGTTCAAGACAACAAGTCTACTCCATTTACTGCTACCCCTTAGACCAATGATGCAAGGGGTGACAGATTCAGGCTACAGCAATGACAAGTAAGTATAAGGACTGTCATTGCCAGACTACATCAATTACCAGTAAATGTAAGGGCTGTCATTGCCAGACTACATCAATTACCAGTAAATGTAAGGGCTGTCATTGCCAAACTACATCAATTACCAGTAAATGTAAGGATTGTCATTGCCAGACTACATCAATTACCAGTAAATGTAAGGGCTGTCATTGCCAGACTACATCAATTACCAGTGAATGTAAGGGCTGTCATTGCCAGGCTACATCAATTACCAGCAAATGTAAGGGCTGTCATTGCCAGACTACATCAATTACCAGTGAATGTAAGGGCTGTCATTGCCAAACTACATCAAATACCAGTAAATGTAAGGGCTGTCATTGCCAGGCTACATCAATTACCAGTAAATGTAAGGGCTGTCATTGCCAGACTACATCAATGACCAGTGAATGTAAAGGCTGTCAGAGCCAGCTAACATCAATGACCTGTAAATGTAAGGGCTGCCAGAGCCAGCTAACATCAATGACCAGTGAATGTAAGGGCTGCCAGAGCCAGCTAACACCAATGACCAGTGAATGTAAGGGCTGCCAGAGCCAGCTAACATCAATGACCAGTGAATGTAAGGGCTGCCAGAGCCAGCTAACATCAATGACCAGTGAATGTAAGGGCTGCCAGAGCCAGCTAACATCAATGACCAGTGAATGTAAGGGCTGCCAGAGCCAGCTAACATCAATGACCAGTGAATGTAAGGGCTGCAAGAGCAATGCTATATCAATGACCAGTAAATGAGAGAATGAACATTTCCATTGTGTGGTAATATTCACCTCAAGATATACATCAGGTAATGTTAGGACAATCATTATTGCACACCGGAATATTCCATATGTGCTCCAATCTTCCCCTCCAAATATCGAAAATCTATGAGAACCCTGGCCCACGCGCACGAACTCTGTAGTACGGCGTGAAATCCGTTGGTGTTGGTAGATTTTTTTTTTATATTTTGCTGACGTGTGAAAAGACGATTGGAGGCCACAGAGGTGGGATTTCTCATAAGAATGTTGAAAGTTCCCTGGACAGCTAAAAAGACCAATGAGGAAGTTCTCAAAGAGGCCAACACAAAAAGGGAGCTTTTAAAAACATCAGAAAGAAACAATCAACATTTTTCGGGCACATCATGAGAAGAGGAAAGTTGGAATACTTGGTTACAACTGGCAAAACAAAAGGAAAGAGAGATCGCGGACGACAAAGAGAGAAAATACTAGATAGCTTGGTGTCATGGCATGGAAAACAGTCAACAACAGAACTGATACGATGCCCTGTAGATAGAAGATTGTGGAAGGACATAATCGCCTACGCCAACCGGTATGGCACATGATGATGACGACGTGTTTTTCCTGAGCAGCAGTCACTTTTGTGGCCTACTCTTTATGATTTCTTTTAACTGCCAATTGTTCTTTAACGTGTGCGTGTGCACACGGTACCTTTTTTTTTTTTTTTTTTTTTTTTGGGCCGGTACCCCAGAAGGCTAGTCATCAGATCTCACTAGTCAGAGAGGATTAGTTACTCGGAGTAACGTCCCCTTGCACTTTATTCGGTCGTTCTCGGTATTGTGACCCGGAACACTGGGTTAGGTTTAGGGTTTGGAATAGCCTACAACTAAACTTAAACTTTGTTTTTAAAAAATACAATTGAATGCATACAAGCTAGAAGTAAAAAAAAAAAAAAAAGTACCCCCGTCACGCCAAGTGGCGTATAGGGAAATATGGTGTAGTGATCCTATATTTTACAGACCTTCAGCACATGATTTTTGGGGTAATGTGGTCGGTATTACGCCCGTGCTGCTTTACTTGCCCAGAAAAAAATCCGGTACCCATTTAAGGCTGGGTGAACCCGGAAGCCGTCGGTTGGGATCGAACCCTACCACTTGTCCTTTGTAGTCCAGTTCACTAACCACTGAGCTATCGCGGCTCCCTATACAAACTAGAAACAGTTGATAATTCAAGTATGTCGTTCTGTGAGGTGAGATCACTCGTTTAGCAGAAATAATTTGGGACACTAAACTCGTAAATTACATTTCATTCATTCATTGTTCTCTAGGGCCGAAGACGGCACTTCGCAGAGATATTGGTGGTTTTAGACTTCACATAGGGCGAAAGTCAGAGTTCTCCACGATATCGATTTACTACATTACATATAACAGTCGTATTAAAAGAGATCTAAAACACAGGACACAAATGACAGAGGAAGTTTTCTGCTTGCAGACCAGGTCGTTTAATATAAGGCGCAACAATGTAGCTGCCAACGATTCATCAATGTGTCAGCCATTTTTGCTTTATTAAATATAGTGTGATTGATTGCAGGGCTATGGTTGAAAGTGTCATCAGGAAGGCGTGTCATTCATGGACTCTATAAATACTGTGACGTTTTTATGTTAAACAGAGAACATCCTGGGTGTTCGTTCAAATTAGCAACGACATAAGGTACTCATCCGTCCGACATCTTATCATAGCAACTGGCAATGAGCCACCAAAATAGCAGCACAGCTTACAACTTAGCAAACATATGATCAGTCTTCTACATCAGGTCTTCATGAGTGGCACTTATTTCTAGAACTATAACAGCTCGTATTTAAATGAAAGCAACAACAAAGTCAGTGACGATGCTTAATGCTGACATTTTGTGCATGGCCCTTGTGCTTCTTGCTGTTGGTGCTGAGACATTATCAGAAGGGAAGCGGCAACAACAGAACATGGGCCAGGTTTACAACAATCTGCGAGTGCAGATACAGAATCATGAACGATCTCTCTGGGAGTGTCAACGACAGGTTCAGCTGTTGACGGGGCAAGCCGCACCAGCTACAAGTGCTAACTGGCAAGATGGTGAGAGAAACAACTGGTAGTTTGTGTTGATACACTGTTAGTTTGTGTTGATAACTGGCAGTTTGTGTTTATAACTGGTAATTTGTATTGATAACTGGTAGTTTGTGTTGATAACTGGCAGTTTGTGTTGATAACTGGTAGTTTGTGTTGATAACTGGTAGTTTGTGTTGATAACTGGCAGTTTGTGTTGATAACTAGTAGTTTGTGTAGATAACTGGTAGTTTGTGTTGTTGATAACTGGTAGTTTGTGTTGATAACTGGTAGTTTGTGTTGATAACCGGCAGTTTGTGTTGATAGAGTACATCTGGTAGTTTGTGTTGATAGAGTACATCTGGTAGTGTGTGTTGATAGAGTACACCAGATAGTTTGTGTTGATAGAGTACATCTGGTAGTTTGTGTTGATAGAGTACATCAGATTGTTTGTGTTGATAGAGTACATCTGGTAGTGTGTGTTGATAGAGTACATCAGATAGTTTGTGTTGATAGAGTACACCAGATAGTTTGTGTTGATAGAGTACACCAGATAGTTTGTGTTGATAGAGTACACCAGATAGTTTGTGTTGATAGAGTACACCAGATAGTTTGTGTTGATAGAGTACACCAGATAGTTTGTGTTCATAGAGTACATCAGGTAGTTTGTGTTGATAGAGTACACCAGATAGTTTGTGTTGATAGAGTACACCAGATAGTTTGTGTTGATAGAGTACACCAGATAGTTTGTGTTTATAGAGTACATCCGATAGTTTGTATTGATATAGTATATATAGATATATAAACGAACAACCCTAACTCTAAACTTCTTGATAAACTACTAACCCTAACTCTAAACGCCATGGTAAACTACTAACCCTAACTCTAAACTTCAAGGTAAACTACTAACCCTAACTCTAAACTTCATGGTAAACTACTAACCTTAATTCTAAACTTCATGGTAAACTACTAACCTTAACTCTAAACTTCATGATAAACTACTAACCCTAACTCTAAACTTCATGATAAACTACTAACCTTAATTCTAAACTTCATGGTAAACTACTAACCCTAACTCTAAACTTCTTGGTAAACTACTAACCCTAACTCTAAACTTCATGGTAAACTACTAACCCTAACTCTAAACTTCTTGGTAAACTACTAACCCTAACTCTAAACTTCATGGTAAACTACTAACCCTAACTCTAAACTTCTTGGTAAACTACTAACCCTAACTCTAAACTTCATGGTAAACTACTAACCCTAACTCTAAACTTCTTGGTAAACTACTAACCCTAACTCTAAACTTCTTGGTAAACTACTAACCCTAACTCTAAACTTCTTGGTAAACTACTAACCCTAACTCTAAACTTCTTGGTAAATTACTAGCCCTAACTCTAAACTTCCTGGTAAATTACTAAACCTAACTCTAAACTTCTTGGTAAACTACTAACCCTAACTCTAAACTTCTTGGTAAATTACTAACCCTAACTTTAAACTTCTTGGTAAATTACTAACCATAACTCTAAACTTCATGATAAACTACTAGCCCTAACTCTAAACTTCTTGGTAAATTACTAACCATAACTCTAAACTTCATGATAAACTACTAACCCTAACTCTAAACTTCATGGTAAACTACTAACCCTAACTCTAAACTTCATGGTAAACTACTAACCCTAGCTCTAAACTTCTTGGTAAATTACTAACCATAACTCTAAACTTCATGGTAAACTACTAACCCTAACTCTAGACTTCATGGTAAACCACTGACCCTAACTCTGAACTTCACGGTAAACCACTGACCCTAACTCTAAACTTCACGGTAAACCACTGACCCTAATTCTAAACTTCACGGTAAACCACTGATACTAACTCTAAACTTCACGGTAAACCACTGACCCTAACTCTAAACTTCACGGTAAACTACTGACCCTAATTCTAAACTTCACGGTAAACCACTGACCCTAACTCTAAACTTCATGGTAAACCACTGACCCTAACTCTGAACTTCACGGTAAACCACTGGCCCTAACTCTGAACTTCACGGTAAACCACTGACCCTAACTCTAAACTTCACGGTAAACCACTGACCCTAATTCTAAACTTGATGGTAAACCACTGGCCCTAACTCTGAATTTCACGGTAAACCACTGGCCCTAACTCTGAACTTCACGGTAAACCACTGATTGACGATTCAGATTTGTTTGATAAGCCAGTCGCGTCTCTGCCCACTAAGGGTAAGCTGGAATGTCATGTTCTCCGCGCGCCTTGCGGCGTGGATGGAATCTTGATTTAAGCAAGAAGCGAAGAAATCGTTGCAAGTGATAATTCTGAGGCATATGTGACTGCTCATCTACTGGCAAATTGTTCTTGTTTTATTTAGGCATGGACAACTGGGTCTGGCTCGGGTTCATCGATGACCGGAGGCGAAGAGATTCAGCGGATGTCCGTCAGGTTCATCACAACAATTACTGGAACTATGGCCAGCTGCAAAACACTTTACAAACTCGTGTCCGGGAGCTGAACCAGTGTAGCACACAGCTACAGTCCATCCAGTCAGCCCAGAAGGAGATGAGGAACAGGGAAGAGCTCGCCAGTAATCTCCTGCAGCAAATTACCGTTGGTGCTGTCAATCTACGGACATGCGTCAGCATGGGCGGCCGGACTGCTATTGACCTAGCCGCTGTGTTTAGGTACATAGCGAACGGTGGCTTCGTTCAGCCCCACAACTCACCGCCTGTTTATCAGAACTACCACGTTCCTCCACCTTCGTATCACCTTCCTTGGGCAATAATTGCCGACTTCGATGACAGGCGTCGAGCAGTGGTAAGTCAACTCTGAGTACAATATTCCCATGCCATGAGATAACGCATCTTCATTAACAATGTACGTTCACTTCATGTTAATTGTAATTTCACTTCATGTTAATTGTAATTTTACTTCATGTTAATTGTAATTTTACTTCATGTTAATTGTAATTTTACTTCATGCTAATTGATAATTCACTTCATGCTCTCTTCATTTCGTGTTCCCGCTACGTCCAGTTCAGTCTACCAGGATTATTGTGTCAGAGCTGACATTTCACAACACTAACGATAAGTTCATTTTGTTATAATTTTACACTAACGATAAGTTCATTTTGTTATAATTTTACACTAACGATAAGTTCATTTTGTTATAATTTTACACTAACGATAAGTTCATTTTGTTATAATTTTACAGTAACGATAATTTCATTTTTACGCCATGTTAAGATGAATTAAATCTCACTGTACATTCTATTATTATTCTTCATATTAATTTTACATTCACTTCATGCAAACTTTATATTCATCTCATATTATTTGAATATTTATAGCATAATGTGGCAGCATTCACAGCAAACGTTCACAGCATGCCAATTTGCTTTAAGTCAACTCACAACTAATGCAGCACCCCACAGTCACCATTCACTTTCTGTCTTTTACTAGACTGTTCTACAGCCCCCGTAAGGAAAACACAACGTGAATAATTAACGAAAAAAGTAGATTGTCACCCTAAGTGTACAGAGCAACACTTGTGTTCCACATGTCACCTTAAGTGTAGAGAACAACACTTGTGCTCAGCATGTTACCCTAAGTGTAGAGAACAACACTTGTGCTCAACATGCCACCCTAAGTGTACAGAACAACACTTGTGCTCAAAATGTCACCCTAAGTGTAGAGAACAACATTTGTGCTCAGCATGTCACCCTAAGTGTAGAGAACAACACTTGTGCTCAGCATGTCACCCTAAGTGTAGAGAACAACATTTGTGCTCAGCATGTCACCCTAAGTGTAGAGAACAACACTTGTGCTCAGCATGTCACCCTAAGTGTAGAGAACAACACTTGTGCTCAGCATGTCACCCTAAGTGTACAGAACAACACTTGTGCTCAACATGCCACCCTAAGTGTACAGAACAATACTTGTGCTCAACATGCCACCCTAAGTGTACAGAACAACACTTGTGCTCAGCATGTCACCCTAAGTGTACAGAACAACACTTGTGCTCAACATGCCACCCTAAGTGTACAGAACAACACTTGTGCTCAGCATGTCACCCTAAGTGTACAGAACAACACTTGTGCTCAACATGCCACCCTAAGTGTACAGAACAACACTTGTGCTCAACATGCCACCCTAAGTGTACAGAACAATACTTGTGCTCAGCATGTCACCTTAAGTGTAGAGAACAACACTTGTGCTCAACATTTCATGTGATGACTCAAAGTCTTCGTTACGTTACAGAAATGTATTTGCACAGCTCTCTAGTTACACTGCACAAACTCATCTGAATACATGTCTTGCCTGTATATGAAGGTCTCTCATTACACGGAAACATGCCATGGCCGTCTACAAAACTGTAGAGCTATGTATATTCAGTGGACAATGTGTATTTGTGTCGTAGGCAACTGCCGGTGTTTCTCCAGGTTCTGTAAGAAAATCATCACAACTTCCTTCACTGCATGAAAGCACACACGATAATATAATTTATGTGCATAACTTATACCAACACATTTTTCTCCTATTAAATCTATATACCCCTAGCCATCGTCTCGCTAGTAAGCATTGTTCTCTCTAAAAACAAAAAAATCTCTTCTTAAAAACTAAAATCTCTTTACTGCTTGAAAATCTCACTGAAATATCCCATCTCAAAAGCATCCTTAAATAGTGAGCCAAACCCAGCTTTATTTATCTTCCCTCTTTGTTCTATCTCCATAATCAAGATAAGGGCTGGACCTGTTCCAGCGTTTAAAGAAATTGATCAATTCTAATCAATATCATGGGACAATACCATATAGGTGGACACGTTTGATGAGGGCCTTTCCTAACCAAAGGCTTGTTACGTCACTACCATCTAACTCTTTCCTCGTGGAGTTAATAGCAGGCATTATTTCAATCTGTTATATCCTCGTGGAGTTAATAGCAGACATTATTTCAAGCTGTTAAATCCTCGTGGAGTTAATAGCAGGCATTATTTCAAGCTGTTGTCTCCTCGTGGAGTTAATAGCAGGCATTATTTCAAGCTGTTGTCTCCTCGTGGAGTTAATAGCGGGCTTTATTTCAAGCTGTTGTCTCCTCGTGGAGTTAATAGCAGGCATTATTTCAAGCTGTTATATCCTCGTGGAGTTAATAGCAGGCATTATTTCAAGTTGTCTCCTCGTGGAGTTAATAGCAGGCATTATTTCAAGTTGTCTCCTCGTGGAGTTAATAGCAGGCATTATTTCAATCTGTTATATCCTCGTGGAGTTAATAGCAGGCATTATTTCAAGTTGTTGTCTCCTCGTGGAGTTAATAGCTGGCATTATTTCAAGTTGTCTCCTCGTGGAGTTAATAGCAGGCATTATTTCAAGCTGTTATATCCTCGTGGAGTTAATAGCTGGCATTATTTCAAGTTGTCTCCTCGTGGAGTTAATAGCAGGCATTATTTCAAGCTGTTATATCCTCGTGGAGTTAATAGCAGGCATTATTTCAAGCTGTTGTCTCCTCGTGGAGTTAATAGCAGGCATTATTTCAAGTTGTTGTCTCCTCGTGGAGTTAATAGCAGGCATTATTTCAAGCTGTTATATCCTCGTGGAGTTAATAGCAGGCATTATTTCAAGCTGTTTTCTCTTTCAATTCTTCACTAGCGATCTCACCGTTGAGGCTCGTTGCTTTCAAGTTGTTGTCTCCTCGTGGAGTTAATAGCAGACATTATTTCAAGCTGTTGTCTCCTCGTGGAGTTAATAGCAGGCATTATTTCAAGTTGTCTCCTCGTGGAGTTAATAGCAGGCATTATTTCAAGTTGTTGTCTCCTCGTGGAGTTAATAGCAGGCATTATTTCAAGTTCTTGTCTCCTCGTGGAGTTAATAGCAGGCATTATTTCAAGTTGTTGTCTCCTCGTGGAGTTAATAGCAGGCATTATTTCAAGTTGTCTCCTCGTGGAGTTAATAGCAGGCTTTATTTCAAGCTGTTGTCTCCTCGTGGAGTTATTAGCAGACATTATTTCAATCTGTTGTCTCCTCGTGGAGTTAATAGCAGGCATTATTTCAAACTGTTATATCCTCGTGGAGTTAATAGCAGGCATTATTTCAAACTGTTATATCCTCGTGGAGTTAATAGCAGGCATTATTTCAAGCTGTTGTCTCCTCATGGAGTTAATAGCAGGCATTATTTCAAGTTGTCTCCTCGTGGAGTTAATAGCAGGCATTATTTCAAGCTGTTATATCCTCGTGGAGTTAATAGCAGGCATTATTTCAAGCTGTTGTCTCCTCGTGGAGTTAATAGCAGGCATTATTTCAAGTTGTTGTCTCCTCGTGGAGTTAATAGCAGGCATTATATCAAGTTGTTGTCTCCTCGTGGAGTTAATAGCAGGCATTATTTCAAGTTGTTGTCTCCTCGTGGAGTTAATAGCTGGCATTATTTCAAGTTGTTGTCTCCTCGTGGAGTTAATAGCAGGCATTATTTCAAGTTGTTATATCCTCGTGGAGTTTATAGCAGACATTATTTCAAGTTGTTGTCTCCTCGTGGAGTTAATAGCAGACATTATTTCAAGTTGTTGTCTCCTCGTGGAGTTAATAGCAGGCTTTATTTCAAGTTGTTGTCTCCTCGTGGAGTTAATAGCAGACATTATTTCAAGTTGTTGTCTCCTCGTGGAGTTAATAGCAGACATTATTTCAAGCTGTTATATCCTCGTGGAGTTAATAGCAGACCTTATTTCAAGTTGTTGTCTCCTCGTGGAGTTAATAGCAGACATTATTTCAAGCTGTTGTCTCCTCGTGGAGTTAATAGCAGACATTATTTCAAGCTGTTGTGTCCTCGTGGAGTTAATAGCAGACATTATTTCAAGCTGTTATATCCTCGTGGAGTTAATAGCAGGCATTATTTCAAGCTGTTTTCTCTTTCAATTCTTCACTAGCGATCTCACCGTTGAGGCTCGTTGTTCTCGTGTGTTCAAATCTCACCGTTGAGGCTCCTTGTTCTCCTGTGTTCAAATCTCACCGTTGAGGCTCGTTGTTCTCGTGTGTTCAAATCTCACCGTTGAGGCTCCTTGTTCTCCTGTGTTCAAATCTCACCGTTGAGGCTCGTTGTTCTCGTGTGTTCAAATCTCACCGTTGAGGCTCGTTGTTCTCGTGTGTTCAAATCTCACCGTTGAGGCTCGTTGTTCTCGTGTGTTCAAATCTCACCGTTGAGGCTCGTTGTTCTCGTGTGTTCAAATCTCACCGTTGAGGCTCGTTGTTCTCGTGTGTTCAAATCTCACCGTTGAGGCTCGTTGTTCTCGTGTGTTCAAATCTCACCGTTGAGGCTCGTTGTTCTCGTGTGTTCAAATCTCACCATTGAGGCTCCTTGTTCTCGTGTGTTCAAATCTCACCGTTGAGGCTCCTTGTTCTCGTGTGTTCAAATCTCACAGTTGAGGCTCCTTGTTCTCGTGTGTTCAAATCTCACCGTTGAGGCTCCTTGTTCTCGTGTGTTCAAATCTCACAGTTGAGGCTCCTTGTTCTCGTGTGTTCAACTATTTCCTTTCGCTTCTCCATTTCTCTCATCAGATGATCATCCACAGTGGACTTGTTAGGACCGCCATGACTTAAGGCTTTAGCTCTGATCGTAGCTCAATCATCAAGAGCTCGCTGTATTAACTTCTCTATGTGTTTTATTTACACGATGCAAGATTTCTCCTTTGAAATGACTTATCAACGCTTATATTTCCTTCTCATAAGAATGTCATCACACATATTTTATATCAATTTCGTCAATTCGTACCAACTGATCCACATCACAATCTTGAAAAGAGGAAGTTGTACACCCGCTGTATTCATTCTACAGAAATATGTCACAAGTGAGGTGACTCTACCTCAAAACATGTACTAAAGTGAGGTGACTCTACCTCAAAACATGTACTAAAGTGAGGTGACTCTACTTCAAAACATGTACTAAAGTGAGGTGACTCTACCTCAAAACATGTACTAAAGTGAGGTGACTCTACCTCAAAACATTTACTAAAGTGAGGTGACTGTATCTCAAAACATGTACTAAAGTGAGGTGACTCTACCTCAAAACATGTACTAAAGTGAGTTGACTCTAACTAAAAAACATGTACTAAAGTGAGGTGACTCTACCTCAAAAACATGTACTAAAATGAGATGATTCTACCTGAAAACATGTACTAAAGTGAGATGACTCTACCTCAAAACATGTACTAAAGTGAGGTGACTCTACCTCAAAAACATGTACTAAAGTGAGGTGACTCTACCTCAAAAACATGTACTAAAGTGAGGTGACTCTACCTCAAAAACATGTACTATAGTGAGGTGACTCTACCTCAAAAACATGTACTAAAGTGAGATGACTCTACCTCAAAACATGTACTAAAGTGAGGTGACTCTATCTCAAAAACATGTACTAAAGTGAGGTGACTCTACCTCAAAAACATGTACCAAAGTGAGGTGACTCTACCTCAAAAACATGTACTAAAGTGAGATAACTCTACCTCAAAACATGTACTAAAGTGAGGTGACTCTACCTCAAAAACATGTAATAAAGTGAGGTGACTCTACCTCAAAAACATGTACTAAAGTGAGATGACTCTACCTCAAAACATGTACTAAAGTGAGGTGATTCTACCTCAAAAACATGTACTAAAGTGAGGAGACTCTACCTCAAAAACATGTACTAAAGTGAGGTGACTATACCTCAAAACATGTACTAAAGTGAGGTGACTCTACCTCAAAACATGTACTAAAGTGAGGTGACTCTACCTCAAAACATGTACTAAAGTGAGGTGATTCTACCTCAAAACATGTACTAAAGTGAGGTGACTCTACCTCAAAAACATGTACTAAAGTGAGGTGACTCTACCTCAAAACATGTACTAAAGTTAGGTGACTCTACCTCAAAACATGTACTAAAGTGAGGTGACTCTACCCTAAAACATGTACTAAAGTGAGGTGACTCTACCATAAAACATGTACTAAAGTGAGGTGACTCTACCTCAAAACATGTACTAAAGTGAGGTGACTCTACCTCAAAACATGTACTAAAGTGAGGTGACTCTACCTCAAAACATGTACTAAAGTGAGGTGACTGTATCTCAAAACATGTACTAAAGTGAGGTGACACTATCTCAAAAACATGTACTAAAGTGAGGTGACTCTACCTCAAAAACATGTACCAAAGTGAGGTGACTCTACCTCAAAAACATGTACTAAAGTGAGATAACTCTACCTCAAAACATGTACTAAAGTGAGGTGACTCTACCTCAATAACATGTAATAAAGTGAGGTGACTCTACCTCAAAAACATGTACTAAAGTGAGATGACTCTACCTCAAAACATGTACTAAAGTGAGGTGATTCTACCTCAAAAACATGTACTAAAGTGAGGAGACTCTACCTCAAAAACATGTACTAAAGTGAGGTGACTCTACCTCAAAACATGTACTAAAGTGAGGTGACTCTACCTCAAAACATGTACTAAAGTGAGGTGACTCTACCTCAAAACATGTACTAAAGTGAGGTGATTCTACCTCAAAACATGTACTAAAGTGAGGTGACTCTACCTCAAAAACATGTACTAAAGTGAGGTGACTCTACCTCAAAACATGTACTAAAGTTAGGTGACTCTACCTCAAAACATGTACTAAAGTGAGGTGACTCTACCCTAAAACATGTACTAAAGTGAGGTGACTCTACCATAAAACATGTACTAAAGTGAGGTGACTCTACCTCAAAACATGTACTAAAGTGAGGTGACTCTACCTCAAAACATGTACTAAAGTGAGGTGACTCTACCTCAAAACATGTACTAAAGTGAGGTGACTGTATCTCAAAACATGTACTAAAGTGAGGTGACTCTACCTTAAAACATGTACTAAAGTGAGGTGACTCTACCTCAAAACATGTACTAAAGTGAGGTGACTGTATCTCAAAACATGTACTAAAGTGAGTTGACTCTACCTCAAAACATGTACTAAAGTGAGGTGACTATCTTAAAACATGTACTAAAGTGAGGTGACTGTATCTCAAAACATGTACTAAAGTGAGGTGACTCTACCTCAAAACATGTACTAAAGTGAGGTGACTCTACCTCAAAACATGTACTAAAGTGAGGTGACTCTACCTCAAAACATGTACTAAAGTGAGGTGACTCTACCTCAAAACATGTACTAAAGTGAGGTGACTCTACCTCAAAACATGTACTAAAGTGAGGTGACTCTACCTCAAAACATGTACTAAAGTGAGGTGACTCTACCTCAAAACATGTACTAAAGTATAGGTGACTCTACCTCAAAACATGTACTAAAGTGAGGTGACTCTACCTCAAAACATGTACTAAAGTGAGTTGACTCTACCTCAAAACATGTACTAAAGTGAGTTGACTCTACCTCAAAACATGTTTAAAAGAAAGGTGCCTTTACATAAAAACATGTGCCCAACATAACTTGAGGCCCTACACTCCACTAACTAATAGTAGTAATGAGATGACACCAAATTAGGACAATTATTAAATGTTATGTGTTGAACATAAAACCATCACTACGTGTTAGATGTTAAACATAACACCACCAATAGATTATGTGTTAAACATAACAGCACCACTAGATTATATGTTAAACATAACAGCACCACTAGATTATATGTTAAACATAACAGCACCACTAGATTATATGTTAAACATAACAGCACCACTAAATTATATGTTAAACATAACAGCACCACTAAATTATATGTTAAACATAACAGCACCACTAGATTATATGTTAAACATAACACCACCACTAGATTATATGTTAAACATAACAGCACCAATAGATTATATGTTAAACATAACAGCACCACTAGATTATATGTTAAACATAACAGCACCACTAGATTATATGTTAAACATAACAGCACCACTAGATTATATGTTAAACATAACAGCACCACTAGATTATGTGTTAAACATAACAGCACCACTAGATTATGTGTTAAACATAACAGCACCACTAGATTATGTGTTAAACATAACAGCACCACTAGATTATGTGTTAAACATAACAGCACCACTAGACGCGTGTTAAACATAACACAACCACTAGACTTCTCGTTTCTGGCTGTGCCCATCTTATCTCCCATCTCTTTCATCCGAAGTGACGTGGATTCATGGTTGCCGAAGTCCTGTGCCCTTCCCACATCTCGGAGGGCATTGATGACGTCCGCTCAATCCATTGGTTGACCGTCTTCAACGACAGCACAGCTAACCAATATGTCCGCTCCTTCATTTCCCCGTACTCCCGCATGTCCAGGGTGGTAACAAAGGTGACTACGTGTTTTTGACTTCTGCAATGACTCTACCCATAGCCTGCGTACAGAGCCCGCCTCCACTTTTCTTATCATTCTCATCGAATCCCTTAGTAAAGGTAAAGTACGAGACTTGAACCGGCGTCTTAGCACGCGAGTTTACACCCATATGTGCTCGGCCACCTATCCAGAAATGTTCGGATATTTCTGTATAGTGTCGCCTCAAGCATCGAAACTCAGATGCGAGGCAACATTCCTCACCTTCCCAGGGTAATACCCAGGTACCCATTTCTGCCAACGGCTGGGTCGACCGTGGGGGTATTTTTTTTCCAACCACGAGTACAACTCACACTGCTCCCAGCGGGAATCGAACACGGGTTGTCCGAACGTCGGTAGTCCAGTCGGGTGGTTTTCCCAACTAGGCTACCGAGGCCCCCAATCCCTTAGTATTCAGGCGTGGGTGTAGACTTATGACTCTAACCAGTAACCAGATAAATGCCGTGGTCACTGCCATCACCTCCATCATCATACCACTGTTGGTCATTACGTATGCTCCACTGTCTTCTTTAACTATTCTGCCTGCCTAGCGTGCTGTAAATGCCCGTGCACTTCTTTGGTGTCGTATTACGAATCCGTCTGTATAGATGACTGCGTCTTTCTCATCAGTGTTATCCCAGATGAGACCGTTGACCTCCGCATTGACCACGACTGAGTCCTGTTCCCTACATTTCCTGTCGAGTGTGACAATACACGAGAATGTGCCCCTGAATGACACAGGCAAAGGTATCCACTCCTCGCCAGTGTTGATATTGATAAGCCCACAGACCTGTTTGATGACATCTTTTGCTCGGCCCACCCATGATTTGCCTCTTTTAAGCCAGACACCCTTCCCTGTGTTGAGCTCATGATGCAATGGATGCTCTTTATCTGCACTTATCTTCAAGAATGCTCGTGCCCTCCAGATCTTGATTCTGTCATCCATGGCTGAAATGTCAAGAAGATACCTCATTGCTACACAGGGAGTGTCCCTCGTACACCTAAGATAATGTGCATCGCTTCATTCTGTATTTTCTCCAGCTTTTCAATTTGCATCGTACTGACAGTAATAATTGATAGGGCGTACTCGATTGGTGCGAGAACCAATCCCTGGAACAGAAGAGTAAGTAGCCTCGGCTCGATGTTGGCAGCTGTCATGACCTTCAAGGCGGCTAATCCATGTGCTGACTTTGTTGTCAGCTAAATCGCCTATGTCGTCGTACCGAATACCATTTGAGCCATCCCAGATTCTGCATTGTTCCACGCAGACATATCAACCTCAGCTGCCACCATGTTGTTTCGCACAAGGATGGCCTGTCCAGGGTGTCTTCTATTGTAGAAACAGTGAAATCCAGGGGCCCTAACTGTCATATCACCAAGAAGTGTTTCTTTCAAAATCATTATATCTGCGTGGTGCAGTAACTTATCAAGAATGGACCGCCATTGATGCACAATACCGGCATGTAACGCGGACATACTTTAGGCCTAGCCTCTCGCACTTTGACCGTTGCTTGCAGATTCCGGCACGTTTGACTTGTTTTGTTTGATTTCATGCTGTTGTCGTTTAATCCTTGTCTGTCTCGTAGCAACTTCTAGTCGTTTAGGCCTTGTCTGTCTTGTAGCAACTTCTAGTCGTTTAATTTGTTATTGATTTCGTCGCTGAATGCAGGCAAACTGCCGAGGATGGTCTAGACCAACGTACATTCACTCGGTCGCGCGGTCCAGAACCTATTTCTTTCAACAGAGAAATCTCACGTATAATGAATGAACAGAGAAATCTCACTTATAATGAACAGAGAAATCTCACTTATAATGAATGAACAGAGAAATCTCACTTATAATAAATATAGAAATCTCACTTATAATGAACAGAGAAATCACATTTATAATTAACATATAAATCATACGTATAATGAACAGAGAAATCGCATTTATAATGAACATAGAAATCTCACTAATAATGAACAGAGAAATCGCATTTATAATGAACAGAAAAATCTCACTTATAATGAACAGAGAAATCTCACTTATAATGAACAGAGAAATATCACTTATAATAAACAGAGAAATATCACATATAATGAACAGAGAAATCTCACTTACAATGAACAGAGAAATCTCACTTATAATGAACAGAGAAATCTCACTTATAATGAACAGAGAAATCTCACTTATAATGAACAGAGAAATCTCACTTATAATGAACATAGAAATCGCATTTATAATGAACAGAGAGATCTCACTTATAATGAACAGAGAAATCTCACTTATAATGAACAGAGAAATCGCATTTATAATGAACAGATAAATCTCACTTATAATGAACAGATAAATCTCACTTATAATGAACAGAGAAATCACACTTATAATGAACAGAGACATCTCACTTATAATGAACACAAAATTTAAAATCCATCGCCAAACCGGCAAAAATAAAACCACCATCTACTATCGTTTCTACTACCGTATTAATTGTATAACACACACTCTCTACCCCGACAGTTATCAATAGACACTACCGTTTTAATTGTATAACTAACACACACTCTCTACCCCGACAGGTATCAGTAGACACTACCGTTTTAATTGTATAACTAACACACACTCTCTACCCGACAGATATCAATAGACACTACCGTTTTAATTGTATAACTAACACACACTCTCTACCCCGACAGATATCAATAGACACTACCGTATTAATTGTATAACTAACACACACACTCTCTAACACCCCCCCCCCCCCTTTATCTTTCTTTCCACGCTCAACTCATTAGAGACTACCGTGTTAACGATAAACTGTTCGTGTAACTAACTCACTCTTACACCCAACAGCCATCACGTGTCGACTGGAGTCAGGTAGCGACCCAGAGACAACAGTGGCAGACCGTTGTACAAGAGGCAGTGACGAGATGCTGGGCAAGTGTTGGCCGACTCCCAGACGGCACGCTGCCGACCACGACAAAAGCACCAACCACAACTACACCAAGACCTCTACAGCCTCCACCTATTTCTGTTTTTCCGCAACCACCCCCGGCTGCTACGAGAACATCGACAACAGCAGAACCCAGGCTCACAACAGTAAGTAACATCAGAGAGGGAGCAGCGCTACCAGGCGCCGGCTGAGAGGTTGAAAGTTTGTGTCTTGGTCCCGACCAGTTGTTGTCAAATGTGGCTCTAGGGTAGCATGCTATCTAGATAGGTTACTATCTTCACGGCATGTTTCCTGTTACTGAGGTCTGCCAGGGGTGGGGGAGACTGTAGTACTGGAGAATAAAGGCCGCTTATACAGTTCAGTCGCCGCCAGGTGTTCGGGTCTGAGTTATAATTTCAGTCCCCGATAGAAGTAGATTTGTCTGAAACAAGTAGGAACATTCCAGTGCTACAACTATAGATTGTCTCACACATTCCAATTCTACAACTATAGATTGTCTCACACATTCCGCTACTACAACTATAGGTTGTCTCACACATTCCGCTACTACAACTATAGATTGTCTTACACATTCCAGTGCTACAACTATAGATTGTCTCACACATTCCAGTGCTACAACTATAGATTGTCTCACACATTCCAGTGCTACAACTATAGATTGTCTCACACATTCCGCTACTACAACTATAGATTGTCTCATGAAGCAGGAAGGTATCAGTGATTAAAGAGTGTACGATAAGAGGGGAGTGTGGTAGTAGAAATCGAGGGGAGATGAGAAGGGTTGAGTAAAATAAAATCATGGGGTCCACGGGAAGAAGGGTTACGAAGTAAAGAGGATGAACACATCGTGATCACGGGAATTGTAAGACACAATGTAGGAACGAGGCAAAAATGTAAAACGGGGTATTGATTGGTTGAAGGGAGAAAAGGTTAGACAAAGGATAGGTTGAGAAGATCATTTGAGAGGAAACGATGGCTCTATGCGGACGGTTGTGTGTTTGTGTTGCAACCGATACCGTGAGCAGGATTGAGTTAGTTCATCAACAAGTTATAGTGTAAGTCTGTTGGTGCGTGGTCGCTGCGGAGAAAAGACCTTATTCCAGGAGCAGTGATAAGTAGAAGTGTCTTAGAGTAGTTGATAAGATAGTTGTGAAAGTTAGCAGCAACGAACAATTTAGTGTTAATCCGTGAGTCAGTCTCACCAAGTTAAGTTTCATCAGAAGTGTGTAGTTAAAACGCAGTTGTGCATATAAGCAACAACGAACAATTTATTGACAATTCGTGAGTTAGTCTCACCAAATTAGGCTTCATTAGGAGCAGAGAGTTAGAAGGTAGTGGTGCAGTTTAGCAGCTACGACCATTCAAGTGACTGTGGGGGAGAGAAGTTCAATAAGTCAGGCTTTGTGTAGGAGCATGACGTTAGAGTGGGGCGTGCAGGCAGCGACACTGAGCAATATAAGTGGCGCTGAGCGAGACAGATTCGCAGACTTCCTATCAACCAAGAAAGAGCTCGATACGGAGTATGACGCTCCAGGAGACAACATTATAGGCGAAGTTGAGCGAGACCGATATCGCCAGCTTCGTGATTAGATATATGGCTGCTCGTGGAGGAATTCCTAAACAACTATTACTTAGAGGAAGGTAGGCGAAGCCAGAGTGGCTTGAGAGAGTGCTGCAGTATAACTCTGCAGTATCGTAGATAACACAGGGGCATGCCTCAAGGTTAGCAGGCAATGTGTGAGAGGCTGCTAACATACCAATGTCATTGTGATTGTGAACGTGTTGTGTGAGGTGGACTTTTGAGAATAAAACCTCAGGTGTGTTATTTTTACCTGGTGTTCAGTGAATGCTTTCTCGAGCGCTAGCTGTAATTGTCTGTGCCTAGCTAAGAACGAACACTGGAAGGGGCCAGCACGCTGGTCTGCAGATAACCAACGGTCGTAACACGAAACAGCGCGGAGTACCAAGGTAGGCGATCACCCGGCCAAGGGTGCCACACAAGGGCAGAGTTCGAACGAGGCAACAGTCCCGAACAGTAACCATCGATCAACGGCAGAGGTCGACTCGACTTAACAACCAACACAGGTCATCAAGACGCAAGTCGTCACGACACGTGGGCCTCAATACAGTAAAGGGATGTACCCGTCAACTCATCAAGGCAGTTAGGGGAATTCGGACACCATCAAGGCCAGTACAAGTGTGCTGATACCAGGTGTGTTCCAGTCAAGTCCATTCAAGTGCATTAAAGAGGTCACTGTTGATTTAAGAGCTGGCAGCTGAGCGCTTCTGTTATACTCATACATTCCAGTGCTACAACTATAGATTGTCTCACACATTCCACTACTACAACTATAGATTGTCTCACACATTCCACTACTACTACAACTATAGATTGTCTCACACATTCCACTACTACAACTATAGATTGTCTCACACATTCCAGTGCTACAACTATAGATTGTCTCATACATTCCAGTGCTACAACTATAGATTGTCTCACACATTCCACTACTACAACTATAGATTGTCTCACACATTCCACTACTACAACTATAGATTGTCTCACACATTCCACTACTACAACTATAGATTGTCTCACACATTCCACTACTACAACTATAGATTGTCTCACACATTCCAATGCTACAACTATAGATTGTTTCACACATTCCACTGCTACAACTATAGATTGTCTCACACATTCCACTACTACAACTATAGATTGTCTCACACATTCCACTACTACAACTATAGATTGTCTCACACATTCCACTACTACAACTATAGATTGTCTCACACATTCTATTACTACAACTATAGATTGTCTCACACATTCCAGTGCTACAACTATAGATTGTCTCATACATTCCAGTGCTACAACTATAGATTGTCTCACACATTCCAGTGCTACAACTATACATTGTCTCACACATTCCACTACTACAGCTATAGATTGTCTCACACATTCCAGTGCTACAACTGTAGATTGTCTCACACATTCCACTACTACAACTATAGATTGTCTCACACATTCCACTACTACAACTATAGATTGTCTCACACATTCCACTACAACAACTATAGATTGTCTCACACATTCCACTACCACAACTATAGATTGTCTCACACATTCCACTACTACAACTATAGATTGTCTCACACATTCCACTACTACAACTATAGATTGTCTCACACATTCCAGTGCTACAACTATATATTGTCTCACATATTCCAGTGCTACAACTATAGATTGTCTCATACATTCCAGTGCTACAACTATAGATTGTCTCACACATTCCAGTGCTACAACTATAGATTGTCTCACACATTCCAGTGCTACAACTATAGATTGTCTCACACATTCCAGTGCTACAACTATAGATTGTCTCACACATTCCAGTGCTACAACTATAGATTGTCTCACACATTCCAGTGCTACAACTATATATTGTCTCACACATTCCAGTGCTACAACTATAGATTGTCTCACATTCCAGTGCTACAACTATAGATTGTGTCACAAATTCCAGTGCTACAACTATAGATTGTCTCACACATTCCACTACTACAACTATAGATTGTCTCACACATTCCACTACTACAACTATAGATTGTCTCACACATTCCACTACTACAACTATAGATTGTCTCACACATTCCAGTGCTACAACTATAGATTGTCTCACACATTCCACTACTACAACTATAGATTGTCTCACACATTCCACTACTACAACTATAGATTGTCTCACACATTCCAGTGCTACAACTATAGATTGTCTCACACATTCCACTACTACAACTATAGATTGTCTCACACATTCCACTACTACAACTATAGATTGTCTCACACATTCCACTACTACAACTATAGATTGTCTCACACATTCCACTACTACAACTATAGATTGTCTCACACATTCCACTACTACAACCATAGATTGTCTCACACATTCCACTACTACAACTATAGATTGTCTCACACATTCCAGTGCTACAACTATAGATTGTCTCACACATTCCAGTGCTACAACTATAGATTGTCTCACACATTCCAGTGCTACAACTATAGATTGTCTCACACATTCCAGTGCTACAACTATAGATTGTTTCACACCTTTCAGTGTTACAATTGCAAGATATCTCAAACACTTTCAAGTGCTATATATAGTGCCATAACCTATTGTACTTCAAGTGTCATTTGACCACATATTCTAGTACTACAGTGTAGGTTATCCAGCATATTCTAGTGCTACAAATATTGGTTGTCCCACACATTCGTTCATAACTATAGATTGCTCCCATTATTTTTCTAATACTTTTAGCCTCTAGCTAATGTTTTTAATGCTTTCTACACTTTTAGAACATATGTTGTGTAGAATTTTCTAATTCATGCACAAGTTTCTCTTAGTAGATTTTTCTAATTCAGTTCAGATGCTATATGTAGACTTTTCTAATTCTTGCTTGAGTTTCTCTCTGTAGATTTTTCTTAGTTACTTTCCTTTCTGCAGACTGGAATAATACTGACAATTTTTGTTTATTTACAGAAACAAACAACCCAGAGTACTACCACAACAGTCCGTCCAACAACCACAATTAAGCCAATCACTCGAACGATGGCAATGACGACAGCTTTGCCAACTACCATAACCAGTACTACCACAACAGTCCGTCCAACAACCACAATTAAGCCAAACACTCGAACGATGACAACGACGACAGCTTTGCCAACTACCATAACGAGTACTACCACAACAGTCCGTCCAACAAGCACAATTAAGCCAACCACTCGATCGACGACAACAACGACACCTTTGCTAACTACCAGAACCAGTACTACCACAACAGTCCATCCAACAAGCACAATTAAGCAAACCACTCGAACGACGATGACAACTTTGCCAACTACCATAACCAACACCACCACAAGCACAATGTTCTCAACTACAACCACTGGACCAGGCCTAACAACAACATTCACTCCACTGATGACTACAACACCGTGCTAATGTCAACATTGACAAAACATATCCTTCTTCCCATCTTTCTCTTCAGAACTAGGCATTTTCATGACCAGTTAGTTATTGACTCTACATGATGGTTTTTGCAAGACAGGACTTGTAGGGTATACGACCATCATTATGTTTGTACCTTCATTATGCTTTTTTTGTGTCTACATTGTGCTTTGTCTATATGTCTATATTTACTTTATGCTTTGTAATTACTCTATGCTTTGTACCTACATTATACTTACATTATGGAAGCTGCGATAGCTCAGTGGTTAGTGAATTAGACTACAGAGGACACAAGTCGGATTCGATCCTGATCGATTGCTTCCGGGTTCACCCAGCCTTAAATGGGTACCGGTTTTTTTCTGGGGAGTAAAGCGGTACGGGCGTAATACTAACCACATTACCCCAAAAATCATGTGCCGAAGGTCTGTAAAAAGTATAGTCACTAACACCATATTCCCTATATGCCACTTGGCATGACGGGACATTCTACTTTTTTTTACTTACCATTATGCTTTGTTTATACCTACATTATGCTGCCAAATATATGGACAACTCTTCACAGATTCTTCTTCTTTCCTTTCACATTGCCTTTCAGCGTTGTGAGGAGATACAGTTTGAGGTATTTTACTCTTGTCTTGGCCTCTCCTACTGTAATAGTTGCTAGTGTTTCAAATATTCCATCAGTCCATCTTTTTACATGGTTGACTGTTGCGTCTGGTGTTCTTGTGGGAGCAGTGGATAGTGAACTAGGAGCAGTGGATAGTGAACTAGGAGCAGTGGATAGTGAACTAGGAGCAGTGGATAGTGAACTAGGAGCAGTGGATAGTGAACTAGGAGCAGTGGATACCTAATGAGGCAAACGGCAAGGGTTTGTTCCAATCAACAGCTTCAAGGTTCAGCCAGCCATAGATGGACACCTGAGAAAAAAAATATACAGCACTGAAGTAATGCTGACCACATAAGCTAAAAATGTTGTGAATAAATATGGGCATGGGTAACTAACAGCATATTGTCTGTACACTACTGGGTTCTTACTTCATAGCTCACAAGACAGCAGCGATACAGACAGTAACTTCCAGATGTGGTTTCCCCATCTACATGTGAGTTGTGTTCAAGCGATGGAAACAGTCGTTCATGATTGACTAGCTTGTCCAACTTTGGTCATGCACTCCAAACTGATGAAAGTGCACGTACTCAACATGGTAGACAATACTGTACCCACTTAACACTTTATGCACTCAACCCTGTACACACTCAATGTGACTGACACACACCAATGACCAAAAAAACACATTCTGTGTTTTCCATGGAACCCCCACAACACAGTAACAAATGTTGCTGTTCATGAAGCAGAGGAAACATCCACCACCTGATCTACAACTGCCTGCCTCTCACATTGAAGTTCTATATTTGTGACATTTTCTTCTATAGAAACTACCAGTGATGCAACTTTTAAATTGTGATTTATTCTCACATTGAGGTTCTATATTTGTGACAGTTTCTTCTATAGAAACTACCGGTGATACAAGTTTCAAATTGTGATCTTTTCTCACTTGAAGTTCTATATTTGTGACAGTTTCTTCTATAGAAACTACCAGTGGTACAAGTTTCAAATTGTGATCTATTCTCACTTGAAGTTCTATATTTGTGACAGTTTCTTCTATAGAAACTACCAGTGGTACAAGTTTCAAATTGTGATCTATTCTCACTTGAAGTTCTATGTTTGTGACAGTTTCTTCTATAGAAACTACCAGTGATACAAGTTTCAAATTGTGATCTATTCTCACTTGAAGTTCTATATTTGTGACAGTTTCTTCTATAGAAACTACCAGTGATACAAGTTTCAAATTGTGATCTATTCTCACATTGAAGTTCTATGTTTGTGACAGTTTCTTCTATAGAAACTACCAGTGATACAAGTTTCAAATTCTGATCCATTCTCACTTGAAGTTCTATGTTTGTGACAGTTTCTTCTATAGAATTTACTTTGGGCTACTCTGTTCATAGACTGTGAAAAAAGGAGAAACTTGTTATTGTCCTACAAAACATCACCACCACAATTTGTACCAACCCCCAAATGGACTAAACAAATAGGAATTTTAATATATTTGAGTCACATTAATGAATAAACAAAACAAGTTCAGGTATTTCATTATATTTGAGTCACATTATAGAACAAAGCAACAAGTTCAGGTATTTCATTATATTTGAGTCACATTATAGAACAAAGCAACAAGTTCAGGTATTTCATTATATTTGAGTCACATTATAGAACAAAGCAACAAATTCAGGTATTTCATTATATTTGAGTCACATTATAGAACAAAGCAACAAGTTCAGGTATTTCATTATATTTGAGTCACATTATAGAACAAAGCAACACGTTCAGGTATGTAATTACAATTTAGTTCCATTATAGAACAAACACACACACACAAGACCAAATATTTCACATTATATTAGTCATTGTATTGAACAAACAAACCTACAAGTTAAGATATGTAATGAGATGTTGGTAGAACAGAATATTCATGTGTCAATAAGAGCACTTGTCAGCAGCGAGGGGTTGATTAGAAGGAGGCAATCAAAGAATACAACATCAATCATGCTGACATTGATGAAAGGGCTAGAAGGGGGCAATCAAAGAATACAACATCAATCATGCTGACATTGATGAAAGGGCTAGAAGGGGGCAGCAATCAAAGAATACAACATCAATCATGTTGACAGTGATGAAAGGGCTAGAAGGGGGCAATCAAAGAATACAACATCAATCATGCTGACATTGATGAAAGGGCTAGAAGGAGGCAATAAAAGAATACAACATCAATCATGCTGACATTGATGAAAGGGCTAGAAGGAGGCAATAAAAGAATACAACATCAATCATGCTGACAGTGATGAAAGGGCTAGAAGGAGGCAATCAAAGAATACAACATCAATCATGCTGACAGTGATGAAAAGGCTAGAAGGGAGCAATCAAAGAATACAACATCAATCATGCTGACATTGATGAAAGGGCTTTTAGGGGGCAATCAAAGAATACAACATCAATCATGCTGACATTGATGAAAGGGCTAGAAGGGGGCAGCAATCAAAGAATACAACATCAATCATGCTGACATTGATGAATGGGCTAGAAGGGGGCAATCAAAGAATACAACATCAATCATGCTGACATTGATGAAAGGGCTAGAAGGGGGCAATCAAAGAATACAACATCAATCATGCTGACATTGATGAAAGGGCTTTTAGGGGGCAATCAAAGAATACAACATCAATCATGCTGACATTGATGAAAGGGCTAGAAGGGGGCAGCAATAAAAGAATACAACATCAATCATGCTGACAGTGATGAAAGGGCTAGAAGGAGGCAATCAAAGAATACAACATCAATCATGCTGACAGTGATGAAAAGGCTAGAAGGGAGCAATCAAAGAATACAACATCAATCATGCTGACATTGATGAAAGGGCTTTTAGGGGGCAATCAAAGAATACAACATCAATCATGCTGACACTGATGAAAGGGCTAGAAGGGGGCAATCAAAGAATACAACATCAATCATGCTGACACTGATGAAAGGGCTAGAAGGGGGCAATCAAAGAATACAACATCAATCATGCTGACATTGATGAAAGGGCTTTTAGGGGGCAATCAAAGAATACAACATCAATCATGCTGACATTGATGAAAGGGCTAGAAGGGGGCAGCAATCAAAGAATACAACATCAATCATGCTGACATTGATGAAAGGGCTAGAAGGAGGCAATAAAAGAATACACCATCAATCATGTTGACAGTGATGAAAGGGCTAGAAGGAGGCAATCAAAGAATACAACATCAATCATGCTGACATTGATGAAAGGGCTAGAAGGAGGCAATCAAAGAATACAACATCAATCATGCTGACATTGATGAAAGGGCTAGAAGGGGGCAATCAAAGAATACAACATCAATCATGCTGACATTGATGAAAGGGCTAGAAGGAGGCAATAAAAGAATACAACATCAATCATGCTGACATTGATGAAAGGGCTAGAAGGGGGCAATCAAAGAATACAACATCAATCATGCTGACATTGATGAAAGGGCTAGAAGGAGGCAATCAAAGAATACAACATCAATCATGCTGACATTGATGAAAGGGCTAGAAGGGGCAATCAAAGAATACAACATCAATCATGCTGACATTGATGAAAGGACTAGAAGGGGGCAGCAATCAAAGAATACAACATCAATCATGCTGACATTGATGAAAGGGCTAGAAGGGGGCAGCAATCAAAGAATACAACATCAATCATGCTGACATTGATGAAAGGGCTAGAAGGGGGCAGCAATCAAAGAATACAACATCAATCATGCTGACATTGATGAAAGGGCTAGAAGGGGGCAGCAATCAAAGAATACAACATCAATCATGCTGACATTGATGAAAGGGCTAGAAGGGGGCAATCAAAGAATGAAGAAATAAATTACTATGGACAGAGTAATAAAAGAATGCAGAAATTATAACAAATTATTGTAGTTATTTTATTTTTAAAATTTTAAATATTATGAAAGAATAGGGAAATGCTAGAGTCTGCTATAGGGAACTGGTAGAGTCTTTCTTTTCTTCCTAAAAATGGTGACCATGAAGCTCCTGTGTTCTCCAGGCTGATGTTAGCATATGCCAGCTTTATATGCCTAGCAAAGTCTTGAGCTACTGAATTTCAGGCAAATATAACTTTTTTCTTTTTTCACAATAAATATAAGCTCAGGTGTCCCTTGTCATAAAGGAAGATATTCTCCAACTTCAGAGGTACTCATATTTATTATCATCAAGAGTTTTAATATTTTGGGCTGACTTCTTCCTATTAATTTTGCCCAGGCTGTGGCCATTTTTGGCCTTTTATTTTTTATTTCCAACTGCCAAGGGTTCTTAAATGTGCAAACGTGGCCTCCAGTTTTCCGATATCTAAGAAGGCTCCAGCAGGGGAGGAAACCACACATTTATGTTAAATGTGCACACATGACCTCCAGTTTTCTGTTATCTAAGAAGGCTCCAGCAGGAGAGGAAACCACACATTTGTGTTAAATGTGCACACATGACCTCCAGTTTTCTGTTATCTAAGAAGGCTCCAGCAGGAGAGGAAACCACACATTTGTGTTAAATGTGCACACATGACCTCCAGTTTTCTGTTATCTAAGAAGGCTCCAGCAGGAGAGGAAACCACACATTTGTGTTAAATGTGCACACATGACCTCCAGTTTTCTGTTATCTAAGAAGGCTCCAGCAGGAGAGGAAACCACACATTTGTGTTAAATGTGCACACATGACCTCCAGTTTTCTGTTATCTAAGAAGGCTCCAGCAGGGGAGGAAACCACACATTTGTGTGAAAACTTCCACTGCTTGTGGTGGGATTTGAACTCAGGACCTTCTTATCTAGAGGCACATGTGTCTTATCTCTACACCACCCAGTCCCTTCTTCAGTATCAACAGTCCAGACATTTGACAATAAAAACTCCAGTATCAACAGTCCAGACATTTGACAATAAAAACTCCAGTATCAACAGTCCAGACATTTGACAATAAAAACTCCATATATCAACAGTCCAGACATTTGACAATAAAAACTCCAGTATCAACATTTTAGCAATGAGAAAGTCTCCGGACATTTGACAATAAAAACTCCAGTATCAACATATTAGCAATGAGAAAGTCTCCGGACATTTAACAATCATAAGAGAAAGATGACAATAAAATGATGAATTAAGACACAAGTAACTATCATGATGGTAGGAACATAGTATCAAAGAGAAGGGTAGGAACATAGTATCAAAGAGAAGGGTAGGAACATAGTATCAAAGAGAAGGGTAGGAACATAGTATCAAAGAGAAGGGCTATGGATGTCGCTTTATCGATGATTTCTATTATTTTATATGTCACCCATGCCATATTCTCAACAATATGCGAGTACTTCAAATGAAAACCTTAAAAGTGTGTTAACATTTAGAAACAGCAAAACAATTGTCTAGGGAATTGGCAAATTGTTTGGCAGGGTAAGAAGAGTGGCCAAGAGAGCTCCACCAGCAAAATGTAGCATTGTGTTAAATCAATGTTTGAGAAGTGAGGGATCAAACCCATTGACGTACAAATGGACCAGTCATACGCCAGCAGTGGGAGCCATGCTACTAGAACACTTGTATGGCACACCATAGGGACTAGGTAGTACCCCCTTTTGTGATCAAGAAATTCTTGCATAATAAAATATTTCAGCTTTTCACCGGAAGCAGCCTTGTATAAGATGTGAATACTTTTTTCTATTTGAATATCACAGCCATTCACTTCTATATCTCATTTATCAAAATGCCAGGGAAAGACTTAGAGCTCTGAAACCAGAGTAAATGAAGTGACAACATCAAGAAAAATCTATAACATGCCAAAAGAAAAGTTACAACCAAAAAGGGTGCAAGCGGAAGAAGAAGAGACAATATGAGATAAGAAACAATAACATCTAAATATAACTCATTTCTAGTTGCTGCTACAGTCAGTGATCAAAGTTTGAGATAACAAATGAAGAAGCTACAGCTCACTGTGTGCATACATTATCAGGCTTATTTGAGAGGCAAACCTGGAGCATATGTCCTCAACAAACACTTTCCTAGCCTTTCTGTTTCTTGCCATTCTTTTAAGATCATTCCATGTCGTCCCCATCATTTTCATCTCTGGTTCCAACTGTCTTCTCCAAGATTATTTCAGTCTTCCACTTAATTTTTTTCCTTGAGGATTCTAAAAAATGGCCTGTTGTGTAATATTCTCAGTTGACTCCACAGCATGTGTCCTATCCAGCACCATCGTTTATATTAACTTGCTACTATTTGACTATAACTCGTCTTTCACACTCCAATGCTAATATACAGATTGCTCTACATCAGTAATACGACTGTCAAATATGCAATAGCAGTATTAACAAAGGTGGTCTTTTATTTCTGGTAAAAAAAATACTAAAACCTTTCTACAAGCTCATCACAGTCACATGTATTCTACATGATACACACACGGCACAGTCACATGTATTCTACATGATACACACACGGCACAGTCACATGTATTCTACATGATACACACAGCACAGTCACATGTATTCTACATGATACACACACGGCACAGTCACATGTATTCTACATGATACACACACGGCACAGTCACATGTATTCTACATGATACACACACGGCACAGTCACATGTATTCTACATGATACACACACGGCACAGTCACATGTATTCTACATGATACACACACGGCACAGTCACATGTATTCTACATGATACACACACAGCACAGTCACATGTATTCTACATGATACACACACGGCACAGTCACATGTATTCTACATGATACACACACTGCACAGTCACATGTATTCTACATGATACACACACGGCACAGTCACCTGTATTCTACATGATACACACAGCACAGTCATATGTTCTCTATGTGACACACATGTGTGCAAGCAAACACACACAAGATAATTGCTCCCTCAAGTCTGTGTGTGAGGGAATGTCGCTAAGCCAAATTTGAGTTGCTCCCTCAAGTCTGTGAGTGAGGGAATGTTGTCCATCCAAACTTGAGTTGCTCCCTCAAGTTTGTGAGTGAGGGAATGTTGCCCATCCAAACTTGAGTTGCTCCCTCAAGTTTGTGTGTCAGGGAATGTTGTCCATCCAAACTTGAGTTGCTCCCTCAAGTTTGTATGTTAGGGAATGTTGTCCAGTCAAACTTGAGTTGCTCCCTCAAGTCTGTGTGTGAGGGAATGTTGTCCAGTCAAACTTGAGTTGCTCCCTCAAGTCTGTGTGAGAGGGAAAGTCCAGTCAAACCTGAGTTGCTCCCTCAAGTCTGTGTGTGAGGGAATGTTGTCCAGTCAAACTTGAGTTACTCCCTCAAGTCTGTGTGTGAGGGAATGTTGTCCAGTCAAACTTGAGTTGCTCCCTCAAGTCTGTGTGTGAGGGAATGTTGTCCAGTCAAACTTGAGTTGCTCCCTCAAGTCTGTGAGTGAGGGAATGTTGTCCAGTCAAACTTGAATTGCTCCCTCAAGTCTGTGTGTGAGGGAATGTTGTCCAGTCAAACTTGAGTTGCTCCCTCAAGTCTGTGTGTGAGGGAATGTTGTCCAGTCAAACTTGAGTTGCTCCCTCAAGTCTGTGTGTGAGGGAATGTTGTCCAGTCAAACTTGAGTTGCTCCCTCAAGTCTGTGAGTGAGGGAATGTTGTCCAGTCAAACTTGAATTGCTCCCTCAAGTCTGTGTGTGAGGGAATGTTGTCCAGTCAAACTTGAGTTGCTCCCTCAAGTCTGTGTGTGAGGGAATGTTGTCCAGTCAAACTTGAGTTGCTCCCTCAAGTCTGTGTGTGAGGGAATATTGTCCAGCCAAACTTGAGTTGCTCCCTTAAGTTTGTGTGTGAGGGAATGTTGTCCAGTCAAACTTGAGTTGCAAGTCTGTGTGAGAGGGAAAGTCCAGCGAAACTAGAGTTGTGTTACTAATGCTACAGAAGCATCATAAGCTGTTTGGATTATATGTTTATATTGCACATTAAGTTTCCTATTTACATTTACTGTCAGCTTTCTTTTTGTATCCAAACTCTAATCAATCAATCAATGTGTCACAACCAGTACTTTCAGCTGTCAACAATCCTTCAATCATGTTAATGTTTTAGTGTAGGTCACTTCATGCAAGCAATCAAACAACAATCTAGATCTTTGGTAGCACTTCAAGTACATGTTAAATACATTTCATGGCACTTGATATAAAATGAGCAAAAATACAATTATCATTTTTTTTAAAAAGCAGTTGTTCCCAGTAGGGAAAATAAGGAATGATCTAATTAAAAACACCAGCTCTTTCTTTCATATGCTTTGTGACTGGCTTTTTTGAGGGTGAGCCAAGTGAAAGCCCCAAATATTTGTTTGTTCATCAATTAGTTACATGCCAACAGTAAGTACTTACTACAGAGGTCGGTAAACATGTCAGTTGAGCCACAACTTTAATGGTGCACTTCATGGCAGTTATACCAACAAGTACAACATGGGTACCTGCACTCGTGTAAGGGAACAGTGCTGTTAGTATTGGCACATTTGTGGTTGATGACAGCACATTGCCAGGGCTGTTCTCTGTCCCAGAGGACAATCTTTGGTACCAACTGTCAGTGGCTAGCTAAACCCTCATCAACAACAACAACAAAAATTGAGACAACTGGGATTTGAACCCTAGCCAGCTGGTCAGTGGACAAAATGAGTAACTACTGTAGCTCCCTGTTTAATGAAGCTGACACCAGTCAAAAAATAATCTAAGCTGTGAAACCAACTCCAGTTAAAATAAACTAAGCTGTGAAACCATTTCCAGTTAAACTAAACTAAGCTGTGAAACTGACACTGGTTAAACTAAACTAAGCTATGAATCTGACACTGGTTAAACTAAACTAAGCTGTGAAACTAACACTGGTTAAACTAAACTAAGCTATGAAACTGACACCAGTTAAACTAAACCAAGCTGTGAAACTGACACCGGTTAAACTAAACTAAGCCATGAAACTGACACTGGTTAAACTAAACTAAGCTGTGAAACTGACACTGGTTAAACTAAACTAAGCTGTGAAACTGACACTGGTTAAACTAAACTAAGCCATGAAACTGACACTGGTTAAACTAAACTAAGCCATGAAACTGACACTGGTTAAACTAAACTAAGCTGTGAAACTGACACTGGTTAAACTAAACTAAGCCATGAAACTGACACTGGTTAAACTAAACTAAGCTGTGAAACTGACACTGGTTAAACTAAACTAAGCTGTGAAACTGACACTGGTTAAACTAAACTAAGCTGTGAAACTGACACTGGTTAAAAAACTAAACTAAGCTGTGAAACTGACACTGGTTAAAAAACTAAACTAAGCTGTGAAACTGACATTGGTTAAACTAAACTAAGCTGTGAAACTGACACTGGTTAAACTAAACTAAGCTGTAAAACTGACACTGGTTAAACTAAACTGTAAAACTGACACAAGTTAAACTGCACTAAGCTGTGAAACTGACACTGGTTAAACTAAATTAAGCTGTGTAACCAATGTCCAGCAAATGGAAATCAAATCATGTTTGTTCACAGTTGACCTGCTTGACATGTGGCATGAGCAGCCTGGCCTAGTGCTGACTCACCTATCAACTGACAGACATTAAAGATGACATGCATGACAAAACAAGCAAAACAATGTTGACTGTTTTATGTAGCGTATTGTTCTCATACTGCACTGTGCTTGGCTTGGGTTCTTCTGTGGGCTTCTGCACAGATCCAAGAAAATCGGAGCTCAAATCTAGGAGAGAAAAGAGAACAAAAATATTGCTATAGTTTTCAGTGCCAGTGATAACAAGAACATCTGATTAGAAAATGGTCTGAAAACAAGTCCTCTAAGGATACACAAGCAACATTTCAGGTGTGTGTGTGAGCCAGGTGTCTGTTTTATCTGTACAGCTGGATCCAAGCATAAACTGGAGCTTGAACCATTTATTTTATGAATGTCTATGTTCTAGGCATACGTCTCCCCCGTACACACATGCACTTGAATTTTGAGTTGAATTATCTCCTCACTCAGACTATAGATGACCATCATTGTTAGAGGAGGTGTTAAACTGACCTGTGGTATATAAGAGTATGCATGAAATCAGTTGAGAGAGAGATAGCTATAGAGAGATGGTCAGTTAGCTACAAAGAGTTACAATTAGATAGGAATGAACCATTTTAGAGTTTGATGGCAAGAGTTTAACAATTATTTTCAAAGAGTTTAATCATTAGTTTCAAGAGAAATGACTGTCATGGAGAAGTGAACAAAGTATTAATTAGGCCATGATGATGCTTAAAGGAGCCAAGTAGAGTTGACTCCAAGCATCAATAGGTAGACTATATAAATGTGGTGAAGAGCAAACATTAGCTCACAGAACAGGGAAGACAATTCTTCTCAAAATAATTACACTCTAGCAACAACAGGCAAGGGATTGAGATTGGTAGCAACAACTTGAGCCTGGAGTAGAGCCCTCACAGAGATAACATTTGATGTTTGGTCAGAAACTGTATCAAGAAGTGTGCAGATTGAACAAGAACATTATGAATTTCTAGGGTGAGAAGAAATTAGACATAAAGAAATTAATCTTGGGCTTAGTCACAAGGAAATTAAGATTAATGAAAATAAAGCAGGAAACAGAGAATTAAAGTAATGCCAAATGCTCCACAGAATTATAAATGATGGCTTGTAGATGATGCCAGATGGTGACATAGACATACTAAGGCATTGAAGCCACCATATTTCCATAATGGTAGTTTGAATACAACAAAACATTTGACTCCAGGACTCCAATGACAGACTCACCAAGAAAGAAATCACAAACAGCTTGCTCGAACCTGACCTTGTGGATGATGGACTGACAGTAATGCCATTTTGATACTTTTGTCATCTATAGGGCTACCTTACCCTTCACACATGTAGAGACATGCACACACATGTAGAGACATGCACACACATGTAGACACATTCAGAGATATGTAGAGACATTCCTACCTTCAGTGTTAATTCCTATCCCATAACAGTAGGGCATGCTCGCTGGTGTCACAAAATGAAGGACAGCTGGTTGGCTTTTCATTTTGGCAACAACTGCTATGATCTGTGCCGTGTAGTGTTTGTCACTCTCCAAATATGTCATACATGCTTCATTTTCATTCTGTGGGAGGAAAATGAATGTCACAGATAACTGGTAAAACTGACATACAAGATAAGAGATAACTGGTAAAACTGACATATAAGATAAGAGATAACTGGTAAAACTGACATATAACATATAAGATAAGAGATAACTAGTAAAATTGACATAATATATAAGATAACTGATAAAACTGACATATAAGATAAGAGATAATTTGATAACTGATAAGACTGACATGTAAGATAAGAAATAACTCGTAAAACTGACATACAAGATCACATGCTATAGCCCTATTCGTCTTGTCAGACGATCTAGTGGAGGTAATTGTGTTTTTTTTTTTTTTAGCTTTTGTTTTTGTCGAACAGCTTCTCTTGTGGCTAATTCTACCAATGTTTGACAAACACACACGGCCACAGAATGAACAATTCAGGCCCACTGATCCACAGGCCAACTGAGAGTATTACACAACAGGCCCTTTTTTGGAATCCCCAGGGGAAAAGACAGAGAGGAAGACCAAGGAATTCTTGGAGAAGACAGATAGAAGCAGAGATGAAAATGATGGGGAGGACGTGGAATGATCTTAAAAGAATGGCAAGAGACAGAACGACTTGGAAAGTGTTTGTTGAAGACCTAAGCTCCACTGGGAGCTAAAAAGATAAAAGAAGAAGAAGATCATCTACAGGGTTTTGATATTCCGATTGTTTACGATGAATGATGATATCGTATGATGGAGAACAGATGGCTGTGTTCACTTTCTGTGCGGTTTCGCCTTATGTCTTTTGGCATGTGCTGAGACTGCTATGATGGGGACTACAGCTACCTTTCTTTTGTTTTGTAGAGGAGATAGTAATTCGGATGATTCCACTAGCACGGGCGGTTGAGCAATTATGGATTTTAATTCGTTTGCAGTGATACCGGGGCCTTCCATAACCAAATAACCAAATATCTTTATTGTCATATGTTGTTATCTTTATTGTTATAAGTTGATATCTTTATTATTTATATGTTTACATCTTTATTGTTATATCTTTATTTCTACTTGTGTCAGGTCAGGTAATTTTACCTGCTACTGTATGCTGTAAACAGTACAACCTGTGGCTGCCCTGCTGCCTTGCAGGTATGCACAGGAGAGTAAAAGGCTAAGGGAGGGTACCCCGAAGTAAAACAACCCCACTTTCTTGTGGGTGAGACTTTTTAGTCAAAGGTTAGTAAAGCCGACCATAAACAAACCAACGGAATGCAACAGAAAACCACCATCATAATTTCTTTGTACAGTCATGAATCGCCACAATATTAGAAATCATGACAACGTTAAGGGGGATTCCGATGGAAAACCCTCGTTTGGTAGGGGACATCATGTGCTACAGGTGCTACCCGATCGTCATCATGCTACTGTAAGCAAAATAAAAAGAATGTGAGAACACTCAGGCAAAAGGGAAAACTGGGAAACATTAAACAGGACGGGAAAGGAAGGGGTTTACATTTATTGGGACTTTACGAAACACTAGATCAGGGGAGATATATTCTGATGAAAATAAAATAATCTATTCTGGAGGTGAAATAGGGTATAGCAGTGACAAGTTTGAAACAGAGTATAGCAGTAACAAATTTGAAACAGGGTGTAGCAGCTATGAGTTAAGTGCGGGCGAAATAGTAAACAAAGAGGGAGATAATTAGGGCTGTATGATAGGTGTTCAGGTGTGCGTGAAATAGGTGAACGGCTCAAGGAGCACGAGAAAACGGGAGAAGCGGGAAACAAAGAGTAGAGTGAGAAAACAAAGGAAGAGATCAGCTCAGATGCAAGCTAGCAGTAGTTCAATGCGGACGTCTGTAGAAATACAGATCGGTACCGTGAACTAGAGAAGTTGGTTGAAAAGTTGAAAGTTAAGTAGTTGTAGGGCGACAGCCATGTAGATTAGTTGTATGAATTTCCTGGAGACATGTCAGTTACTTGTGATTAGTTGTGATACCAGGTTTAACTAGGTACAGTAGGGCTGTACAATAACCCGCAGATAAATGTTCATGTTACTTTATTTGCAAGAATTTGATTGTGAATCAGAACTTGATTGTGAATCAGGTGGGTACAGCATTTTTGAGAATTTCGGAGATTCATGTGTGATCGTCACAGTGGAAGACTGGAGATAGTTTGCTCCACAGATACATTCTCATAGCTTGAACAGCTAATACCATGTATAGAGACATTTTCCGATCCTGTGTGATCGCCCACACCGGAAGACTTAAGAGAAGTCGTTCCACAGAGACATTTGTGTAGCCTAAATAGCTCATACCATGTATAGAGACATTTTCCGATCCTGTGTGATCGCCCACACCGGAAGACTTAAGAGACGTCGTTCCACATAGAAATTTGCATAGCTAGAATAGCTTATATCATGTATAGAGACATTCTTCCGATCTTGTGTGATCGCCTACAGAGGGAGACTTGAGATAAGTGGTCCCACAAAAGACAATTAGCGGAGCTTGGAGAGCTCAAACACATGTGTAGAAATAATAGTCAGATCCTAGGGGATCGTAAACAGACGGAGCTGTGATGCAAGTCTGGATAGACATTTATAGAATATTATAGTGGAAGTTAGTGCAACTCAAGTAGCATTGTAAGGGATTCGATGCTGACATGAGGCTGTGGGTCAACTGAATCTGACATTAGTGTGGGAGGCAGATAACACTGCCTTTCAGCTCTGAGGTTAATGGAGCAAGGCGGGAGCTCAATAATGTTAACTTTTATATTGTGTCTTTGTGCATCGTGATGTATGATCCGGACATGTTTTTTGTCAAACTGTTCTATGTGCAAATCATAGGTGTTGAGAGTACATTGCATCATACTAGCTGTCTTGATAAGCCATAGCGATTGAACGAATGCAGGGGTCGCGGTGCAAACAAATAACACAACGTGAAGTCAGCAAAGAATCGATCATGTGCAAGCGAGGGATGCAGAGCCAGGAATTGAGCTATATTCAGTGTGTCCGACAGGGTCATATTGAGTGCAGCGTATCGACGGCAGAGTTAGAGAGTAACCCGGCTCCATATAAAGAGGACTCGGCCCAGTAGTAGCAGTAGTAAAGAAGATTGTTTCCCCATTACAGAGGTACTGAACACTAAAGAGGAGTAGGTATCATCTTGGATGCAGAAAAAACAAGAACAGTGAAAGGCCTTTACCCAATATCTGACAGAGTCCTTTTAGTGAAATTGAATGGAAAGCCAATAGACATAAATCTTATACAAGTTTATGCACCAACAGCAGACAGTCTAGAGGAAACGATAAATTTTACAACAAGTTAAATAAGGCAATTTGTGAATGCAAACCACGTGAAAACACCATAGTTCTAGGGGATCTCAACGCAAAAGTAGGAAAGGAAAGAGTTGAGGAAGTAGTTGGTCATTATGGCTTAGGCGAGAGGAATGAAAGAGGTGACAAACTTATTGACTGGGCAAGAACACACAACATGATGATAGGAAACACCTGGTTTAAGCAATATTTAAGACGTCTGTGGACATGAAAAGCCCAGGGGACAACGCACGTAATCAAACTGATTATATTATGATAAGCAATAGATTTAAAACCGTCTGGTGTGTGTGAAAACTAGACCAGTGGCAGATTGCAATAGTGATCATGTACCATAAGTGGGAAAGCTTAGAGTAAAATTAAAAACAACAAAACGAGCCTCAGTTAACATCAAGTTAAATTTAGATTTACTCATATCAGACAAGAAGCTGCAAGACAAATATAAAATCACAATTCAGAACCGGTACAATGCAATAGAGAAGATACAAAGCATTGATGAACAGTGGGAAGTGCTAAAAGAATCAATGCAACAAACATCAAAAGAGTTCACAGCACCAGTGAGGACAAATTCAAGAAAGAAATGGATGACAGATGACATTTTGCAGCAAATGGATACAAGAAAAAGAAATAAGGAAAATAAAGATGAGTATAATAGATTAAATAAAGAAATTGTAATAAAATGCAATGAAACAAAAGAAGCAAGGCTAAAAGCGAGAAGCAAAGAGATTGAAATGCAACAAAAAGGAGATGCCAAAGCTATATACAAACAAATTGAAGAATTAACAGGAAGAAAAATGCAATCAAAAACTGGATATTTAAGATAAAAGGAAGGAGAACTGTTGATTGAACAAGAAAGCATAAGGGAACAATGGACAGAATACATTAAAGATCTTTATAATGAATGAACAGAAGTAAATATTAAGGATAATGGAAGGACAAGAAATACTCAAAGAAGAAGTGGAAGACGCCTTGCGCAATATGAAAGCCAGAAAAGCTCCTGGACCAGATAATATAATTAAAGAAGAGATTGAAGCCAAGGGTGATTTTGGAATAGTAATAATAACAAAAATACTGAATGATATCTGCAACAGCGGATATATACCAGACGACCTGCTCAAATCAATATTCATAGCCCTACCAAAGAAACCGGGTGCGATTGAATGTGATAGTCATCGCACAATAAGCTTTTTAAGTCACATGACTAAGATATTACTAAGAATCATCATGCGAAGAGTGTGAAACAAAATCAGTCCAGAAATTAGCGATGTACAGTGTGGTTTTGTTAGAGATAAAGGAACAAGCAATGCCATATACATCATAAGATCTTTAGCAGAAAGAGCCATAGAGGTGAAAACAGATCTATACCTATGTTTGATAGATTATATGAAAGCATTTGACAAAGTAAAGCACCAAGAGATAATCAAAATTTTAGAAAGCATAAATGTAGACAGCAAAGATCTAAGAATCAATGCAAAATAAAGATAAGTGGAACAATATTTAAACAGGTAAATGAATTTAAATATTTGGGAACAATGTTAACCTCAGATGGTAGCTGTACAACAGAGGTGAGATGCAGAATGGTTCAGGCAAAAGCAGCTTTCCAAAAATGAGAAAAATACTTATGCAATCCATTTTTGACAACAGAAACAAAAAAAGAGTTCTTAAATGTTATGTAGAGCCAGTTTTAATATATGGATGTGAATGATGGACACTAGGACAATAGAGAAGAAAATCACAGGAAGCTGTAGAAATGTGGTTTTACAGAAGAATAATGAGAATACCATGGACAGCTAAGAAGAGTAATGAAAACATTCTAGGTAAGAGACCAAAGCAAAAAGAGAGCTAATTTCCAATATTAGGAAGAAACAAGCATAATTTTTTGGCCATGTAATGAGAAAAGAATGGCTTGGCAGAAAGTCGACAACAGAAGTGATAAATAACTGTCGATAGTGAAAGTTGTGGAGAGACATGATCACCTACGGCAGCAGGCCCGGTACTTTATTTACCTATAACTACTGTATGAAATGTGATGTTTACCTATAACTACTGTATGGAATGTGATGTTTACCTATAACTACTGTATGGAATGTGATGTTTACCTATAACTACTGTATGAAATGTGATGTTTACCTATAACTACTGTATGGAATGTGATGTTTACCTATAACTACTGTATGAAATGTGATGTTTACCTATAACTACTGTATGGAATGTGATGTTTACCTATAACTACTGTATGGAATGTGATGTTTACCTATAACTACTGTATGAAAAGTGATGTTTATTGAGTTATGAGTTATTTGCGGGTCATCATCATTGCACTCCGAACATGTCCATGGGTGCTCAGATCCCCTCCTCAGCAATTCCCTCAGTGTCTAGCGACAGACGACTCCAGTTCTATGTTGGTTGATAAGTCTTCTTACACGGCCACCAAGTGTCTCATTTCTGGCTGTGCCCAACTTAACTCCCATTTCCATCATCCGAAGAAGTGACGTGGATCTGTGTTTGTCGAATTCCTGTGCTCTTCCCACATCTCGGAGGGCATTGATGATGTCCGCCCGATCCATTGGTTGCCCGTCCTCGACGACAGCGCAGCTAGCCAACCTGTCCGCCCTTTCATCATTTCCCCGTACTCCCGCATGTCCAGGGACATAGACAAAGGTGACCTTACGTATTTTGGATTTCTGCAAATACTCTACCCATTGCATGCGTACAGAGCCCGCCTCGACTTTTTTTATCATGCTCATCGAATCACTCAGTATACATGCGTGGATGTAGTCTTGTGACTCTAATCATTTGAATGCCTTGGTCACTACCATCGCCTCCATTGTCATGCTACTCGTGGTCACGACGTATGCACCACTGTCTTCGTAGACTATTCTGCCTGCCGAGCGTGCTGTAAATGCCCATGCACTTATTTGGTGTCGTCTTACAGATCCGTCTGTATAGATGACTGCATCTTTCTCATCGGTGTTATCGCAGATGAGACCGTTGACCTCAGCATTAACCACGACCGGGTTCTGTTCCCTACTTTTCCTGTCGAGTCTGATGTTTACCTATCACTACTGTATGAAATGTGATGTCTACCTATAACTACTGTATGAAATGTATTGTCTACCTATAACAACTGTATGGAATGTGAGGTTTACCTATAACTACTGTATGGAATGTGAGATTTACCTATAACTACTGTATGAAATGTGATGTTTACCTATAACTACTGTATGGAATGTAATGTTTGCTTATAACTACTGTATGAAATGTGATGTCTACCTATAACTACTGTATGGAATGTGATGTTTACCTATAACAACTGTATGGAATGTGATGTCTACCTATAACTACTGTATGAAATGTGATGTCTACCTAAAACTACTGTATGGAATGTGATGTCTACCTATAACTACTGTATGAAATGTGGTGTCTACCTAAAACTACTGTATGGAATGTGATGTCTACCTATAACTACTGTATGAAATGTGATGTCTACCTAAAACTACTGTATGAAATGTGATGTCTACCTAAAACTACTGTATGAAATGTGATGTCTACCTAAAACTACTGTATGAAATGTGATGTCTACCTATAACTACTGTATGAAATGTGATGTCTACCTATAATTAATGTATGGAATGTGATGTTCATCTATAACTACTGTATGAAATGTGATGTCTATCTATAACTACTGTATGAAATGTGATGTTTACCTATAACTACTGTATGAAATGTGATGTATGTTTACCTATAACTACTGTATGGAATGTGATGTTTACCTATAACTACTGTATGAAATGTGATGTCTACCTAAAACTACTGTATGAAATGTGATGTCTACCTATAACTACTGTATGAAATGTGATGTCTACCTATAATTAATGTATGGAATGTGATGTTCATCTATAACTACTGTATGAAATGTGATGTCTATCTATAACTACTGTATGAAATGTGATGTCTACCTATAACTACTGTATGAAATGTGATGTTTACCTATAACTACTGTATGAAATGTGATGTTTACCTATAACTACTGTATGAAATGTGATGTTTACCTATAACTACTGTATGAAATGTGATGTTTACCTATAACTACTGTATGAAATGTGATGTTTAACACATGAAATAAACAAATGGTACTGTACCCCAGAGACTTGAATCTTATAGGGCTCTGCATAATAGACAATAGCTGAGGTGAGCTTGCCTCCTTGTGGTGGCTGGCTCTGGCCCCACAGAACCGAGTACTGGTTGATCTTGTGACCTTTATGTGACTGCCGCTGCCAACGGATGACAGCCTGACACATACAGCCCCGTGTAGATTTATAATGAACTGAAATATCTGATGGTGATGGTGGTGCAGACACTGAAAAGAAATGACATGTTATGAGCATGGACTACTCTCAATAAAACAGACATTAAAATCAACTTCAAAAAGAGAAGAGACAAAAGCTGTGGTGCAAAAGTTAAGAAGCTCTACATCAGTCAAAATAGAGATTTACAAGGTGGCATCATCAAAGTAAAAACCTGAACAAAGGTGCCAGACTTCAGCACAACACAACAACTGAACTTAGGGGGGAGGATGACACATTTTACGTGTAGATCTGAACGTATAGAGACTTCAACAATGGAGGAAACTCAATATTTCATAACGGTTGCCATAGGACAATTTTTTAAATGTTTTTTTGTTTAAACAGTCACCAACCAGGAGCTACTGATTGAGAAGACACACTGACAGTAGAAACATGATGGCTGGCCATACACTCAGATGATGTCCAAAAATCATCACAAGAACTTTAATGCAGCTGACAGAGCTAAACATCAAATATAAATATCTGTGTTCAGTGGTAAACATCTAATACTGAGTAAATACTTTTGTATTAAACATCAACACTACATGTGTATGTACTCAGATAAACATCAACACTACATGTGTATGTACTCAGATAAACATCAACACTACATGTGTATGTACTCAGATAAACATCAACACTACATGTGTATGTACTCAGATAAACATCAACACTACATGTGTATGTACTCAGATAAACATCAACACTACATGTGTATGTACTCAGATAAACATCAACACTACATGTGTATGTACTCAGATAAACATCAACACTACATGTGTATGTACTCAGATAAACATCAACACTACATGCCTATATACTCAAATAAATATCAACACTGCACATCTATATACTCAGATAAACATCAACACTGCACATCTATATACTCAGATAAACATCAACACTGCACATCTATATACTCACATAAACATCAACACTGCACATCTATATACTCAGATAAACATCAACACTACACATCTATATACTCAGATAAACATCAACACTGCACATCTATATATTCAGATAAACATCAACACTACACGTCTATATACTCAGATAAAAATCAACACTACATGTCTATATATTCACATAAACATCAACACTGCACATCTATATACTCAGATAAACATCAACACTACATGTCTATATACTCAAATAAACATCAACACTGCACATCTATATACTCAGATAAACATCAACACTACATGTCTATATACTCAAATAAACATCAACACTGCACATCTATATACTCACATAAACATCAACACTACACATCTATATACTCAGATAAACATCAACACTACACATCTATATACTCAGATAAACATCAACACTGCACATCTATATACTCACATAAACACCAACACTACACATCTATATACTCACATAAACAACACTACACAGTTATATACTCACATAAACATCAACACTACATGTATATATACTCAGATAAACATCAACACTACATGTGCATATACTCACATAAACATCAACACTACATGTGTATATACTCACATAAACATCAACACTACATGTGCATATACTCACATAAACATCAACACTACATGTGCATATACTCACATAAACATCAACACTACATGTGCATATACTCACATAAACATCAACACTACATGTGTATATACTCAGATAAACATCAACACTACATCTGTATCATCATCATCAAGTACCGGGCCTACTGACGTAGGTGATCATGTCTCTCCACAATTTTCTATCTCTGCAGCTATTTATCATTTCTGTTGTTGACCTTCTGCCAAGCCATTCTCTTAAGCTGTCTGTTATTTTTTTCTCTTTGCTTCCCTCTATCTCTTCATCCCTCAATTTTTCCAGTTGTTACAATATATTCCAGTTGTTCTCTTCTCATTACATGGTCTAAAAATGATGATTGTTTCTTCCTAATATTGGAAATTAGCTCTCTTTTTGCTTTGACTGCTCTCAGAACATCTTCATTACTCTTCTTAGTTTTCCATGGTACTCTCAACATTCTTCTGTAAAACTACATTTCTACAAACTCCAGTGATTTTCTTGTCTGTTGTCCTATTGTCCATGATTCGCGTCCATATGTTAAGACTGGCTCTACATTACATTAAGAACTCTTTTTCTTGTTTCTATTGTCAAAAATGGATTGCATAGTATCTTCCTCATTTTTGGGAAAGCTGCTTTTGCCTGAGCCATTCTGCATCTCACCTCTTTTCTACATCCTCCGTCTGAGGTTAACAAAGTTCCCAAATATTTAAATTCATTTACCTGTTTTAATATTGTTCCACTTGTCTTTATTTTGCATTGAGGTGATGTCTTTTTCTTTGTTGCTACCATTACCTCTGTCATTTTGCTATTAAGGCTGAGTCCTTTATTTTTGCTTTCTTTCACTATAATGTCCAACATTTCTTGTAACTCATTATCACTCTTAGCGATTAAGACTGTATCATCAGCATACCTTAGATTATTTATATTATGACCTCCAATTGTTATTCCAGGCATGTCCCTTATGGATCTTAAAATAATCTCACTATAAATATTAAACAAATCTGGTGACAGCACACAACCTTGTCTAACACCCTGTTTTATTTGTTGAAACATTCCCAATTGGTTTCCAGTTTTTATGGCTGCTGTTTATTGCCAATACATGTTCTTTATTATTCTTAGATCTTTGCTGTCTATGTTTATGCTGTCTAAAATTTTGATTATTTCTTGGTGCTTTACTTATATAGTGCTATGCTTATATACATGTGTATATACTCACATAAACATCAACACTACACATCTATATACTCAGATAAACATCAACACTACATGTGTATATACTCAGATAAACATCAACACTACATGCCTATATACTCACATAAATATCAACACTACACGCCCATATACTGACATAAACATCAACATTACACGCCTATATACTCAGATAAACACCAACCCTACACATCTATATACTCAGATAAACATCAACACTACATGTGTATATACTCAGATAAACATCAACTCTACATTCCTATATATAAACATAAACATCAACACTACACATCTATATACTCAGATAAGCACCAACACTACACGTCTATATACTCAGATAAACATAAACACTACATGTGTATTTACTCAGATAAACATCAACAAAGACCAAAGACTTGTGCATGTACTAAGATAAACATCAACAATACATGTGTATGTACTGAGATAAACATCAACAATACATGTGTATGTACTGAGATAAACATGAACAATACATGTGTATTTACTCAGATAAACATCAACAATACATGTTTATGTACTGAGATAAACATCAACAATACATGTTTATGTACTGAGATAAACATCAACAATACATGTCTTTGTACTGAGATAAACATCAACAACACAATAAATTGGTTGATCAGCTGGCTGGTTGGTTACTTGGTTAGTTAGCTGGCTTGTTAGTTGGCTGGTTAGTTCATTAGTTAGCTAGCTGGTTGGTTAGCTAACTGGTTGGTTGGTTGGTTACTTGGTTAGTTAGTTGGCTGGTTAGTTGATTAGTTAGCTTGCTGGTTGGTTAGCTTGGATTTTACTTAGCTGGTTAGTTAGTTGGCTGGTTAATTGATTAGTTAGCTAACTGGCTGGTTAGTTAGCTGGCTGGTTACTTGGTTAGTTAGCTGGTTAGTTAGTTGGCTGGTTAGGTGATTAGTTAGCTAGCTGGCTGGTTACTTGGTTAGTTAGCTGGTTGGTTAGTTGATTAGTTAGTTGGCTGGTTAGTTGATTAGTTATCTAGCTGGCTGGTTAGTTAGCTGGCTGGTTACTTGGTTAGTTAGCTGGTTGGTTAGTTGGCTGGTTAGTGGATTAGTTAGTTGGGAGGTTAGTTGATTAGTTATCTAGCTGGCTGGTTAGTTAGCAGGTTAGTTTATTAGTTAGCTGGCTGGTTGATTAGTTGGCTGGCAGGTTAATTGATTAGTTAGCTGGCTGGTTGGTTATTTAGTTGGTTTGATATTTGGCTGGTTAGTTGATTAGTTAGCTGGCTGGTTGGTTACTTGGTTAGTTAGCTGGTTAGTTGATTAGTTAGCTGGTTGGTGGATTAATTGATAATTCATCTTCATTGCACATTAGACACCTTCATAAGTGCTTGGACCCCCTCCTCAGTATATCCCTCAACATTTATTTAATCAGATCAACTGCTAACTATATATACATGTTGATGTTGTGAATGTGTGTTTGTGTGATAACACGACAGTCAACAACTGTAAAAATGTGTGTGGCTCAGACAGTAGTTGATCACATTTAGTCATGAATGACTGACCTAATATCTCCTGCACTTTAGTGTTGCACTGACAATGGAACTTCTAGTGTGTACATGTGTTATTATTAATGTGTATACAGGAATCACAGTTTGATGTATTTAATATTTCTATAAGAATCAGCAAGACAGAAAATCAGCCAAGTGGAAAATAAATTCCACCTAATAACAAACAGAAAGAAAAATCAGATAATTAATTTTACAGAAAGAAAAACAGCCAACTGACAGAAAGAAAATCAGCCAACTAATTTTACAAAAAGAAAATTAACTAGAATTACAGAAATATAATTTGCCAACTATTTTTACAGTAAGAAAATCAGTCAACTGGCAGAAAGGAAATCAATCAAATAATTTTACAGAAATAAAATCAGTCAAATATTTTTACTGAAAGAAAATTGACCAATTTTATAGAAATTAAATGAGACAACAAACAGACAGAATGAAAATTATCCAGCTAACTGAAAGAAAAGACACGAACCAAACATTATTACACAAAGAAAATAAAAATCAGCTTTCTTAAGTGTGGAAAAAAATCCAAATTTTACAGAAATAAAATCAGTCTGGCAACTGACAGATAGAAATCTGCCAACTGACAGAAAATCAATCATGTAATTTTACAGAAAGAAAATTAGTCTACTAACTGACTGACAGAGAGAAAAATCTATCTACTAATTGACAGGAAGAAAATGTATGTGTGAAAATGTGTGTATGAAACAGCAAACCTGGCATGTGTGAAACAGCTAATATGGTTTGTGTGAAACAGCTATGGTTTGTGTGAAACAGCTAATACGGTGTGTTTGAAACAGCTAATATGTTTTGTGTGAAACAGCTAATGTGGTGTGTTTGAAACAGTTAATGTTTTGTGAGAAACAGCTAATATGGTTTGTGTTAAACAGCTAATATGGTTTGTGTGAAAGTTAATATGGTTTGTGTGAAACAGCTAATATGGTTTGTGTGAAACAGCTAATATGGTTTGTGTGAAACAGCTAATATGGTTTGTGTGAAACAGCTAATATGGTTTGTGTGAAACAGCTAATATGGTTTGTGTGAAACAGCTAATATGGTTTGTGTGAAACAGCTAATATGGTTTGTGTTAAACAGCTAATATGGTTTGTGTGAAACAGCTAATATGGTTTGTGTGAAACAGCTAATATGGTTTGTGTGAAACAGCTAATATGGTTTGTGTGAAACAGCTAATATGGTTTGTGTGAAACAGCTAATATGGTTTGTGTGAAACAGCTAATATGGTTTGTGTGAAACAGCTAATATGGTTTGTGTAAAACAGTTAATTTTTTCTCTGGTTTGGTATAGAACCGTTGATCAGAGGTTTAGCAAGCTGCTATCGTAAAAACGATTTTGTTAATGAAACGTAGACCTGAAAAACAACAAGAGATATAGAAACAAAGTTGAACGCATTCGAAAATAAATGTCTAAGAAAAAAATAATGAATTCAAAACAAACAATGAAATTAGAGAAATCGCCAATCAACCACTGATATCTTCAGTAATAAAGAAAAGACGATGGTCATATGTTGGACATGAGATGAGAAGAGATAATAACCGAATAACAAAGCAAGCCCTCATGTGGGAAACAACAGGTAAGAGGAAAAGAGGAAGACCCAGAAAGACACTGAGAAGAACATTGATGAAAGAGGCAAGAGCAGCAGGAATTGGCTCACTCAATGAGATAGAGCTGCTTGCACAGAACAGAGACAAATGGCGAAATTTGATAAAATATCTTTACAGGGTTTGAAATCTGATAGAACAAACAAAAATTTCGATAAGAGAAGGAGTATCTGGGTCTATGCCCTATGGGCCGGCTGCAGCTAGAAAGGTCAATATATAGATAGAAAACAGTTAATATGGTTTGTGTGAAACAGTTAATGTGGTTTGTGTGAAACAGTTAATGTGGCTTGTGTGAAAAAGTTAATGTAGTTTGTGTGAAACAGCTAATGTGGTTTGTGTGAGACAGCTAATGTGGTTTGTGTTAAACAGCTAATATGGTTTGTGTGAAACAGCTAATATGGTTTGTGTTAAACAGCTAATATGGTTTGTGTTAAACAGCTAATGTGGTTTATGTTAAACAGCTAATATGGTTTGTGTGAAACAGCTAATGTGGTTTGTGTGAAACAGCTAATATGGTTTGTGTTAAACAGCTAATATGGTTTGTGTTAAACAGCTAACATGGTTTGTGTTAAACAGCTAATATGGTTTGTGTTAAACAGCTAATGTGGTTTGTGTTAAACAGCTAATATGGTTTGTGTTAAACAGCTATATGGTTTGTGTTAAACAGCTAATATGGTTTGCGTTAAACAGCTAATATGGTTTGCGTTAAACAGCTAATATGGTTTGCGTTAAACAGTTAATATGGTTTGTGTTAAACAGCTAATATGGTTTGTGTGAAACAGCTAATGCGGTTTGTGTGAAACAGCTAATGCGGTTTGTGTGAAACAGCTAATATGGTTTGTGTTAAACAGCTAATAGCTGCAGATACTGACCTCTAGGGGGACAAATACTCTCTAATCCCACACCTTGTGTTTCAAAGCATGGGAGAGTTCTAAAATATTCACGAATGCCTCCTCCCATGACACCTGAAGTGACTGTGTGAATTCTGAGCTCATATACACAACCAAACTGAAGATGGTACAGCTGGAACTCTCTTCTCTGGAAACACAGAGGAGAGACAATGTGACCACACACAAATGTATTCAGAGTTGCTAGTAATACACATCATGTGACAGGTCAAATTATACAGACCTCAATCGTACACATAGTTTCCCTTTAGTTGCTCCTTCTCTATTGCATATCCTTCTCTGCTGCCCATGTTTAGGCACTTTAGTCTATTCACTATGCCATGCTATTCATAGTTCTCCTCCACTAATCCCCACTGAGACACATCGGTGGTTTCCTATACTCCTTTTTTCTGTGCTACTTACCCTTCATTAGTTTTTATTGCACCCCACTCTCAGACATCTCACTCTTTCCGCCTTTTGAGTACCTGTTATTCTTTTGCTCTATTCTTTCACACTCTTTTAATATGCACACTGACCTCAGTGTGTACTCTTCTGGTTATGTGGGCGTTATGTGCACATTTCTACACATATACGATTGTCCCCGCATGGGTGTGCATATGCATGTAAGTGTTCATATGTATGGGTAATGGTATACATATATATATGCATGTATGTGTGTGTGTGTATATATATATATATATATATATGTATATGTAGATATATATGTGTATGTATACACGTGTGTGTGTGTGTGTGCGCGTGCGTGCGTGTGTGTGTACACACACACACACACATGTATTTATGGGCCCTTAGATACTTTTAGACATTGTCAGTGTCTTTGTAGTCGAGGTAACCTAGACAGCATTTCCCCCACTTGCATATTTTTAGAACCCTTCACACAGTCTTGACCAGCAGGGTATATTTATGGCTAATCCCGTGTGACTCTCTTTCCCATTCTGACCACGGTCCACGACATAGGGAAGAAATTTTTCTTTTCTTAAAATTTTAGATTATTTTGTTGTGGATGTTTCATTACTAGTTAGCTATGTAGGACTAGTTTTATTTACTTACATATCTATGTGTGTGTGTTGTTTGTTTGTTCCTGCTGAAGGCCTATTGAGACAAAACGCTGTTCAAATCTGTATCGTCTATCAATCATTTAAGCTTTTACCATACCATTTTTTCTATTTTTTATTTCAGTTCTCCCAGATTTCAACACAGCATCATTTCACAAAAACAAACATGTACTTCTTTCAATGAATAACACATTTCATTCCTCTTCTAGACTGTGAATGGTTTCACAAATTGCTTGAGTTTCCATACAATGTTTATGTCAGGCTTTCATCTATATGGGAGCCGCGATAGCTCAGTGGTTAGTGAACTGGACTACAAAGGACAAGAGGTAGGGTTCAATCACAACCGACGGCTTCGGGTTCACCCAACCTTTAATGGGTATCGGATTTTTTTCTGGGAAAGTAAAGCAGCACGGGCGTAATACCGACCACATTACCCCAAAAAATCATGTGCCGAAAGTCTGTAAAATTTAGGTCACTAACACCATATTCCCTATACGCACTTAGCGTGACGGGTGTACTTTAATTTTTTACTTTCATCTATACAATGTTTATGTCAGGCTTTCATCTATACACTGTTTATGTCAGGCTTTCATCTATAAATGTTTATGTCATGCTTCTATCCATGCTTTAATGTCAGGTTTCTATCCATGCCTTAATGTCAGGCTACCATGTATTCATGTCAGGCTTCTATTCATGCCTTAATGTCAGGCTACCATGTATTCATGTCAGGCTTCTATTCATGCCTTAATGTCAGGCTACCATGTATTCATGTCAGGCTTCTATCCATGCTTTAATGTCAGGTTTCTATCCATGCCTTAATGTCAGGCTACCATGTATTCATGTCAGGCTTCTATCCATGCTTTAATGTCAGGTTTCTATCCATGCCTTAATGTCAGGCTACCATGTATTCATGTCAGGCTTCTATCCATGCTTTAATGTCAGGTTTCTATCCATGCCTTAATGTCAGGCTACCATGTATTCATGTCAGGCTTCTATCCATGCTTTAATGTCAGGTTTCTATCCATGCCTTAATGTCAGGCTACCATGTATTCATGTCAGGCTTCTATCCATGCTTTAATGTCAGGCTTCTATTCATGCCTTAATGTCAGGCTACCATGTATTCATGTCAGGCTTCTATTCATGCCTTAATGTCAGGCTACCATGTATTCATGTCAGGCTTCTATTCATGCCTTAATGTCAGGCTACCATGTATTCATGTCAGGCTTCTATTCATGCCTTAATGTCAGGCTACCATGTATTCATGTCAGGCTTCTATTCATGCCTTAATGTCAGGCTGCCATGTATTCATGTCAGGCTTCTATCCATGCCTTAATGTCAGGCTACCATGTATTCATGTCAGGCTTCTATTCATGCCTTAATGTCAGGCTACCATGTATTCATGTCAGGCTTCTATTCATGCCTTAATGTCAGGCTACCATGTATTCATGTCAGGCTTCTATTCATGCCTTAATGTCAGGCTGCCATGTATTCATGTCAGGCTTCTATTCATGCCTTAATGTCAGGCTACCATGTATTCATGTCAGGCTTCTATTCATGCCTTAATGTCAGGCTGCCATGTATTCATGTCAGGCTTCTATTCATGCCTTAATGTCAGGCTGCCATCTATGCCTTAATTTTAAGCCTCTATGCCTTAATTTTAAGCCTCTATGCCTTAATGTGTTTGGATCAAGATGTTAGTGTCTGTATTTATCCATGATGTTAGTGTTTGTATTTACCCATGATGTTAGTGTCTGTATTTATCCATGATGTTAGTGTTTGTATTTACCCATGATGTTAGTGTCTGTATTTATCCATGATGTTAGTGTTTGTATTTACCCATGATATTAGTGTCTGTATTTATCCATGATGTTAGTGTTTGTATTTATCCATGATGAATGGCTGGTACCATGTCAAGCTGCCCTAGTTTCTGGTCTCCATTTTCAGAAGCTGGGTCAACCAAGACATGATGGTCTAAACAAAGAACATACTTCACATGGAACGATCACCTAGCCACAGTGGCTTCACATGGGAACTGATCATCTAGCCACTGTGGCTTCACATGGGAACTGATCATCTAGCCACTGTGGCTTCACATGGGAACTGATCATCTAGCCACTGTGGCTTCACATGGGAACTGATCATCTAGCCACTGTGGTTTCACATGGGAACTGATCACCTAGCCACAGTGGCTTCACATGGGAACTGATCATCTAGCCACTGTGGTTTCACATGGGAACTGATCATCTAGCCACTGTGGCTTCACATGGGAACTGATCATCTAGCCACTGTGGTTTCACATGGGAACTGATCATCTAGCCACTGTGGCTTCACATGGGAACTGATCATCTAGCCACTGTGGCTTCACATGGGAACTGATCATCTAGCCACTGTGGCTTCACATGGGAACTGATCATCTAGCCACTGTGGCTTCACATGGGAACTGATCATCTAGCCACTGTGGTTTCACATGGGAACTGATCATCTAGCCACTGTGGCTTCACATGGGAACTGATCATCTAGCCACTGTGGCTTCACATGGGAACTGATCACCTAGCCACAGTGGCTTCACATGGGAACTGATCATCTAGCCACTGTGGCTTCACATGGGAACTGATCATCTAGCCACTGTGGCTTCACATGGGAACTGATCACCTAGCCACTGTGGCTTCAAATGCACACATTCAGTTGACAGGTCATCCTCATTGCACATATGTCCATACATGCTCAGATCTCCTTTGAAGCATATTGATCAACATGTAGCAACTAACGACACCGGTGTTGTGTTAATTGACAAATCTTCTTTAGATTCCTGCGTAGTGCTCTCATCTGGCATCTCCTACATTGACATGATATTTGTGAATTCTGTCCATGGCTGCGGATTCAGGGTAATTATTTTGAGTTGTTTTTTTTTTTCATCCAGTGTCCCTGAGGACATTCAGAATGTCAGAGCGGTCCATTGCCCTTCTCCACTCAACATTACCAAACCAGCAAGTTTGTCAGTGCTTTCATTATTTCTTACATCCGTGTGTCCTGGCATGAAAATGAAACAGACACACTTAAGAATAGATCTTCCCAGAGACTCTAACCACTGCCGTCGAGCACAGTCAGTTGTGATCTTTCTGAACATGCTCACTGAGTCACTGAGGAAACACACATGTATATAAGGCTGTGTCTCAAGCCATGTCAATGCTTTTGTAACATTCATAATTTCCATGGTCAAACTATTTGTAGTCATTGCAAAAGTGCCACTGTCTTCCCTCACAGTTCTGCCTCCAACATGAGCCATGAAAGTCCACAAGCTCTTTATGTGTTGAATAACAGACCCATCTGTGTAAATAACAGACCCATCTGTGTAAATAACTGAGTCCCTATCAGAAAAGTTCTAGGAAATCAAGGCCTGCACTTCTGCCTCAATGACCAAGGAGTTTTGTAATCTACACTCTCAGTCCAATGTTATGACTAAGGGAAGGACACACTAAACTCTGTCAGCACTCGTACTCAACCTTCACAGAGTTCTATGTCCTTGATTGAACAGACCTCTGATCACTATCCATAGCCTGCCCACATATGATTTTCCCCTCTTTGTAACATGCTATGCTTATAATGAAGAAATGCTGCACTGGTAACAAAGGCATCGAATGGATACAAGGAGACCATTTGGAGGACCTCGACTTTGCTGATGACATTGTCCTCACCAGCAGTCAGATGAAAACGATGCAGGAAAGCACAAATGAACTATCATCAATAGCCAGCAAAATTGGGTCATGAAAAGCTTAATTCCAACAGATGACAGAATATACATGGAAAACAAACCAGTGGAAGAGATCACTCACTTTATCTATCTTTGAAGTCACATTGATCAGGAAGGGGATATATGTAAAGAAATTAGAATCAGAATAGCTAAAGCAGCAATGTCTTTCAGAAGCCTTGAAAAGTTGTGTAAATCAAAGCTCATCAGCACAAACACAAAAATTAGACTATTCAAATCAAATGTACTATCAACCCTTACGTATGCATGTGAGAGCTGGAAAACAACAAGAGACATAGAAACAAAGCTGAACGCATTCAAAAATAAATGTCTAAGGAAAATACTTGGTATAATGTGGAACGAATTCATAACAAAGAACATACTTCATGCAAGCCCTCAAGTGGGAAACAACAGGTAAGAGGAAAAGAGGCCGACCCAGAGAGACACTGAGAAGAACATTGATCAGAGAGGCAAGAGCAGCAGGAATCGGCTCCCTCAATAAGGTAGAGTTGCTTGCACAGAACAGAGACAAATGGCGAGATTTGATAAAAGACCTTTGCAAGGATTTAAAACTGCTAGAATACAAACTTAGATAATAGAAGGAGTATCTTGGTCTATGCCCTATAGGCCGGCTACCGCTCAAAAGATCAACAGATAGATAGTTAACATGCTAGCTTTTGTACTCATACATTTCACAGTGTAGTGGATGATGTGGGTCTGCACTGGTTTGAAGGTGGGCATGTACTTAGCAAGGGAGAAGCGATAGCTCAGTGGTTAGTGAACTGGACTACAAAGGACAAGAGGTAGGGTTCGATCCCAACCGACGGTTTCTGGCTCACCCAGCCTTTAATGGGTACCGGATTTTTTTCTGGGAAAGTAAAGCGGCACGGGCGTAATACCAACCACATTACCCCAAAAATCATGTGCCTAAGGTCTGTAAAATTTATGGGTCACTAATACCATATTCCCTATACGCCACTTGGTGTGACGGGGGTACTTTACTTTACTTATGTACTCAGCAAAGTTCTATTCTCTTTGCTATGGTGGGAAAATCGATGAGGTAAAGCATCAACCTATACTCAGTATCTTTTGTGCATCCATGGATAATGTTCAATGCCTCATTTTGTATCCTTTCCAGTCATTCCATTTGTGTACTGCCTATAGTGGGGATTGCCAGGGTATGCTCAATCAGACATGACCAGTCCCTGGTATAAGAGAGCAAGATAATGCTGCTAATTTGTGCTAATGCCATGAGGCCTCTTCTGGCTTTCATGTCACAAGTCAATGTATTTAGTGGAGACAATAAGACTGCCACAAGTCAATGTGTTTTGTAGAGACAAACTGTCACAAGTCAATGTATTTAGTGGAGACAATAAGACTGCCACAAGTCAATGTGTTTTGTAGAGACAAACTGTCACAAGTCAATGTGTTTTGTAGAGACAAAACTGTCACAAGTCAATGTATTTTGTAGAGACAAAACTGTCACAAGTCAATGTATTTAGTGGAGACAATAAGACTGCCACAAGTCAATGTGTTTTGTAGAGACAAACTGTCACAAGTCAATGTGTTTTGTAGAGACAAAACTGTCACAAGTCAATGTATTTAGTGGAGACAATAAGACTGCCACAAGTCAATGTGTTTTGTAGAGACAAACTGTCACAAGTCAATGTGTTTTGTAGAGACAAAACTGTCACAAGTCAATGTGTTTTGTAGAGACAAAACTGTCACAAGTCAATGTGCTTTGTAGAGACAAACTGTCACAAGTCAATGTATTTAGTGGAGACAATAAGACTGCCACAAGTCAATGTGTTTTGTAGAGACAAACTGTCACAAGTCAATGTGTTTTGTAGAGACAAACTGTCACAAGTCAATGTATTTAGTGGAGACAATAAGACTGCCACAAGTCAATGTGTTTTGTAGAGACAAACTGTCACAAGTCAATGTGTTTTGTAGAGACAAAACTGTCACAAGTCAATGTGTTTTGTAGAGACAAAACTGTCACAAGTCAATGTGTTTTGTAGAGACAAACTGTCACAAGTCAATGTATTTAGTGGAGACAATAAGACTGCCACAAGTCAATGTGTTTTGTAGAGACAAACTGTCACAAGTCAATGTGTTTTGTAGAGACAAAACTATCACAAGTCAATGTGTTTTGTAGAGACAAAACTGTCACAAGTCAATGTGTTTTGTAGAGACAAACTGTCACAAGTCAATGTATTTAGTGGAGACAATAAGACTGCCACAAGTCAATGTGTTTTGTAGAGACAAACTGTCACAAGTCAATGTGTTTTGTAGAGATAAACTGTCACAAGTCTATGTATTTAGTGGAGACAATAAGACTGCCACAAGACAATGTGTTTTGTAGAGACAAACTGTCACAAGTCAATGTGTTTTGTAGAGAGAAACTGCCACAAGTCAATGTGTTTTGTAGAGACAAAACTGTCACAAGTCAATGTATTTAGTGGAGACAATAAGACTGCCACAAGTCAATGTGTTTTGTAGAGACAAACTGTCACAAGTCAATGTGTTTTGTAGAGACAAAACTGCCACAAGTCAATGTGTTTTGTAGAGACAAACTGTCACAAGTCAATGTGTTTTGTAGAGACAAACTGTCACAAGTCAATGTGTTTTGTAGAGACAAACTGTCACAAGTCAATGTGTTTTGTAGAGACAAAACTGTCACAAGTCAATGTGTTTTGTAGAGACAAAACTGTCACAAGTCAATGTGTTTTGTAGAGACAAAACTGTCAGAAGTCAATGTGTTTTGTAGAGACAAACTGTCACAAGTCAATGTGTTTTGTAGAGACAAAACTGTCACAAGTCAATGTGTTTTGTAGAGACAAAACTGCCACAAGTCAATGTGTTTTGTAGAGACAAACTGTCACAAGTCAATGTGTTTTGTAGAGACAAATTGCCACAAGTCAATGTGTTTTGTAGAGACAAAATTGTCACAAGTCGATATAAATAGATCAAACAGAAGTGTGACATAAAGGAAGTTGAATGACTAGTTGGACATGAACTATAGCAACAAATGACAGGAAGTAGAACAACTGGTTGGACATGAAATAAGGGATCAAATAACATGTTTCGACATGAACTATGCAAACAAATATCACTTACATGAACTGTAGCTTCATGTTTGGGTCGCTCTTTTGTTTTTCTGTGACTGGTTTCCTTGTCGCACACATCCACAGCCCAGTAGAGTATGTACTTGTCCACACCAGAACCTGTTGACAATGCCTATCACTTCAGATCATTTTATATTATTTGCTGTCAACAAATCATCACTACCCTAGATCTAGTCTTTTTGCTCAGAACTAGATTCTAGGATCATCACAGTTGATGAAAGTTGTTTTTGCAGTAATGATCTGCATTCAAAACAACAGACATCAAATTGGATCACCAAGAGCAAAGAAGGCTCTGGTACACAACAAGTTGTTTCTACTTCAAGGGCATCATTCACAGAGAATTTCTCCTTCAGGCATTATGGTAAATCCTGAACTGTACTGCTGCATTTTAAGACACGAGAAGATGTGTTTCAAACTGTGCTACAAATGCATTTAGCTGCTGCATTGTGACAGTTCATGCAGAAAAATACATTTTAAAAATATAAAATAAGGTTCTCACACTTTTCATATACACCTGACCTAGTCCTCTGTAACTTTTTTCTCTTAACTGAAGTTGAAGAGGTGCTACTGTGACACAGTAAAGCCTAGGGGGGGTCACCTACTTTGACACAGTAACTAACATCATATTGGAATCTTCAGACAGCCTTGAAAAAAAAAAGAAAGACTTCCACTGTCTTAGTGAGACATGGAATCAGTGTTTGCTGTGTACATTCTCAGGGGATCTCATTCAAAATGGGCACATTTAAATAAGGTAAAGCATGTCATTTTTTTCTAGACACAGTCCAGGAACTTTCCTATAGTCCTCATATGGGTCTACAATCTAGCTGTTTCTTAAGCCTTCCTCCCAAAACCCAGACGGTCATTGGGACACCACTGAAAGAATTTGTCTCCACCTTATCCATTTCTCTTTATGTTTATTCATTCTCTGGGACTCCTTACAGTTGAGGCCTGTCCTTTCTTTGATGTTATCTTCTCATCTCTTTCACAGCCTACCTCTCCTTCTCACTCCTTTCCCAGTTACTTGGAGAATGATCTTTGCCAGGCCAGACGATCAAGAAAGAATCATTTCATTTTGCAATTCTTCAAAGTCGCCAAAAGATCATCATGTACTCTGATTGCTTGTTATATCTTCCTGTGAAGTTTTTCATTTGTGATATGATCTAAGTAAGAGATGTCCAAAATCTTACAATAAAATTTGAGAAGATATTTCCAAAATCTTACAATAACATTTGAGAAGAGATGCCCAAAATCTTACAATAACATCTGAGAAGAGATGCCCAAAATCTTACAATAACATCTGAGAAGAGATGCCCAAAATCTTACAATAACATTTTAGAAGTGATACCCAAAATCTTACAACAACATTGGAAAAGAAATGCCCAAACTCTTACAATAACATTTGAAAAGAGATGCCCAAAATCTGACATCTCCAAAGCTTGTATTTTCTCGTCTTTAAATCAATAGTCTAGTTGTCAATAGTCTCTCAGGTCTATAGAGCAGGCTCTCTTGCTCAAGTCTAATAGATCTATAATATAAACTCTACAAAGCCCATAGATCTATAATATAAAATCTACAAAGCCTATAGATCTATAATATAAACTCTACAAAACCTATAAAAACTCTACAAAGCCTATAAATCTATAATATAAACTCTACAAAGCCTATAGATCTATAATATAAACTCTACAAAGCCTATATCTATCGACCTTTCGAGCCTTAGCCGGCACATAAGGCATAGACCCAGATACTCTTTCTCTTATCTTTATTTTTTTTTTTTTTTTTTTTTTAGTACCCCCGTCACGCCAAGTGGCGTATAGGGAAATATGGTGTTAGTGACCCTATATTTTACAGACCTTCAGCACATGATTTTTGGGGTAATGTGGTCAGTATTACGCCCGTGCTGCTTTACTTTCCCAGAAAAAAATCCAGTACCGATTTAAGGCTGGGTGAACCCGAAAGCCGTCGGTTGGGATCGAACCCTACCCCTTGTCCGTGGTAGTCCAGTTCACTAACCACTGAGCTATCGCGGCTCCCTAATTTTTATTTTAGCAGTTTTAAATTCTTGTAAAGATATTTTATCAAATCTTGCCATTTGTCTCTGTTCTGTGCAAGCAACTCTATCTCATTGAGAGAGCCGATTCCTGCTGCTCTTGCCTCTCTGATCAATGTTCCTTCTCAGTGTCTCTCTGGGTCAGTCTCTTTTCCTCTTACCTGTTGTTTCCCCACATGAGGGCTTGCTTTGTTATTCGGTTATTATCTCTCCTCATCACATGTCCAACATATGACCATCATCTTTTCTTGATTACTGAAGATATTAGTGGTTGAACAAAGCCTATAGATCTATAATATAAAGTCTACAAAGCCTCATCATCATCGAGTGCCTTCTCCGCAACGAAGGTTGGCTACCATGGAGCGCCATTCTGCTCTGTCTCTTGCTTTGATGGTGCAGGTTGTCATAGGCTGATTTGTCCATCTTTTTATGTTACTCGTCCATGTTAGTCTTGGTCTGCCTCTGCCTCTTTTACCTTGTGTTTTCCCCTCCAGGATTACTTTTAGTAGGCTGTTGTGTCTTTTAATATGGCCCAAAAATCACATTTGTCTGGTTTGAATTGTGCTTAGTAGTTCTCTTTTCATTTTTAGTTGTTTTAAGACTTCATCGTTTGTTTTCTTTTCCTTCCATCCAATTCTACCTATTCTTCTATATATCCACATTTCAAAGGCTTCAATTCTCTGTTCTGTTTTCTTGTCTAATGTCCATGTTTCTGCACCATATAGGAATATTGAGAAGATGTAACATTTTGCTATTCTTAGTTTTAGCCCTGGCGTTATTTGTTTTGATGTTAGTATGTTCTTCATGACATTAAAATTACTTTTTGCCATTCCTATTCTTTTTGTTTATTTCAGTTGTACATTTTCCATCACTGGTTATAGTATGTCCAAGGTAGTTATAGTTCTGAACTGTCTCCAGATCTATTCCTCCAATGTTGATATCCACTTGTGGGTTTTGATATTCTTCTTTGTTTATGATCATAGTTTTAGTCTTTTTGATATTTATATCTAGCCCATATTTTTTGCTTGTCATGTTTATTTCATTAAGTAGTTGTTGTAGATCTTTAGGATTTTCTGCTACTAGTACAGTATCATCAGCATATCTTAGGTTATTGATTATCTTTCCATTAACTTGTAGGCCTGACATCTCTATGATGTTTTTAAAAATTTGCTCAGTGTATAGATGGATGTACAGATATGTATATTTTTAGAAGCAGTGATCTCTGCAATATGTGCCATTTTGACACGCAAGGTTTCTGTTTTTGAGATTGTGGTTGTGCCCTATGTGCCGTCTTCGGCTCGAAAGGACAATAGATAGATAGACATAGATGGAACAAGCTTGGTGATAGGATGCTCTACAAAGCCTATAGATCTATAATATAAACTCTACAAAGCCTACAAATCTATAATATAAACTCTACAAAGCTTATAGATCTATAATATAAACTCTAAAATGCTTATAGATCTATAATATAAACTCTACAAAGCCTATACATCTATAATATAAACTCCACAAAGCCTACAAATCTATAATATAAACTCTACAAAGCCTATAAATCTATAACTTATCTATAAAATCTACAAAGTCTATAAAAGTCTGTCCAAATCTGTGTCTTGGTTTGCCAATCCTATGGGTGGCTAGACTATTTTCCAAGTCTGTTTGTCTATCTATTATCATTTTGAGCTGAAGTCATTCGACATAAATTCTAGATTCTTTGTTTGAGGATATTTATAATCTAGCATCAGACCTTGAATTAAATTGTTGGATGCTTTCGCCTATTTCTGAACTAGTCTATAACCCATTCCATGGTATACATAGTATTTTCCTGAGACATTTTTTTTCCAAAGCATCTAATTTATTTTCTATTTCTTTAGTGGCTTTCCAGCTCTTGCATGCATAAGTAAGGATTGATAATACATTTGATTTGAAAGTACTGAGCTTTGCTTTTCTGCTTAGTAATTTTGATGTCCATATTTGATCAAAGTTTCTGAAAGTCATTGCTGCCTTTGTTATTCTGATTCTAATTTCTTTCTTTGTGTCACCTTCTTGATCCATGCAGCTTCCAAGATATACAAAATGATCTACTTCTTCCACTACTTTTAATTCCAGGTATACTTTTTTCTTGTGGACAGATTTTATTTATCATTACTTTTCTCTTTTCTTGGTTGATCTCAAAACCAATTTTTATAGCCATTGATGACAGGATGTTTGTTCTTGCATCATGTTCAGATTGTTATTGGGTAAGAACTTTGCAAATCAAGGTACTCCAAGAGAGATCTGAGTGTCTATTTAATGCCTTTGTTGCCTGTACAGTATTTCTGCATTATAAAGCCAATGGCAATTCCAAATAACAAGGGAGATAAAATACTGCCTTCTTTCATTCTGGTATCAGTCTGGAACTATTCACTTAGTCCTGCCTTTTCGGTAAATACACGAGAAACTGCCGTAAAGATCTTTCATGATGTCAATAATTTTTTGTGGGATTCCATATAGCCTCTATGTGTGTTCCACAATGAGTCTCTATGTATGTTCCACAATGAGTCTCTGTGTTCCACAATGAGTCTCTGTAAGTTCCACAATGAGTCTCTATGTATGTTCCACAAAGTCTCTATGTATGTTCCACAATGAGTATCTGTGTTCCACAATAAGTATCTGTAAGTTCTACAATGAGTCACTATGTTTGTTCCACAATGATTCTCAATGTAAGTTCCACAATGAGTCTCTATGTATGTTCCACAATGAGTCTCTATGTTTGTTCCACAATGAGTCTCTATGTTTGTTCCACAATGATTCTCAATGTAAGTTCCACAATGAGTCTCTATGTTTGTTCCACAATGATTCTCAATGTAAGTTCCACAATGAGTCTCTATGTTTGTTCCACAATGAGTCTCTATGTTTGTTCCACAATGATTCTCAATGTAAGTTCCACAATGAGTCTCTATGTATGTTCCACAATGAGTCTCTATGTATGTACCACAATGAGTCTCTATGTATGTACCACAATGATTCTCAATGTAAGTTCCACAATGATTCTCAATGTATGTTCCACAATGAGTCTCTATGTATGTTCCACAATGAGTCACTATGTGTGTACCACAATGAGTCACTATGTTTGTTCCACAATGATTCTCAATGTAAGTTCCACAATGAGTCACTATGTGTGTACCACAATGAGTCTCTATGTTTGTTCCACAATGATTCTCAATGTAAGTTCCACAATGATTCTCTATGTTTGTTCCACAATGATTCTCAATGTAAGTTCCACAATGATTCTCAATGTAAGTTCCACAATGATTCTCAATGTAAGTTCCACAATGATTCTCAATGTAAGTTCCACAATGATTCTCAATGTAAGTTCCACAATGAGTCTCTATGTATGTACCACAATGATTCTCAATGTAAGTTCCACAATGATTCTCAATGTATGTTCCACAATGAGTCTCTATGTATGTTCCACAATGAGTCTCTATGTATGTACCACAATGAGTCTCTATGTTTGTTCCACAATGATTCTCAATGTAAGTTCCACAATGATTCTCAATGTATGTTCCACAATGAGTCACTATGTGTGTACCACAATGAGTCTCTATGTATGTTCCACAATGAGTCACTATGTGTGTACCACAATGAGTCACTATGTTTGTTCCACAATGATTCTCAATGTAAGTTCCACAATGAGTCACTATGTGTGTACCACAATGAGTCTCTATGTTTGTTCCACAATGATTCTCAATGTAAGTTCCACAATGATTCTCTATGTTTGTTCCACAATGATTCTCAATGTAAGTTCCACAATGATTCTCAATGTAAGTTCCACAATGATTCTCAATGTATGTTCCACAATGAGTCACTATTTGTGTACCACAATGAGTCTCTATGTTTGTTCCACAATGAGTCTCTATGTATGTACCACAATGAGTCTCTATGTGTGTACCACAATGAGTCTCTATGTATGTACCACAATGAATCTCTATGTTTGTTTCACAATGAGTCACTATGTATGTACCACAATGAATCTCTATGTTTGTACCACAATGAGTCTCTATGAATGTTCCACAATGAGTCTGTGTATGTTTCACAATGAAATTCTATGTATGTTGACGAAAACCTTTCAGAAATCAATCAAATTTAGACGTGGTTTCTGCTTTTCATTATGTTTTTGCAAGTCTGTGATAGCATTCCTCTCCCGCCAACTATTGTAGAAAAACCTAATTGATGCCTACACTGGGCTTGGGAGCCCAGTGGCTTTCTCGCATTTTATTGATTTGTATGAGGGCATTACTCACATCAAAATCAAAAACTTCAGATTATCTCTCTGGACATGTTTGATGAGATTTTGAGGAGTTCAAGTCAAAGTCAATCACTTCAGATCATCTCTCTCTGGACATGTTTGATGAGATTTTGAGGAGTTCAAGTCAAAGTCAATCACTTCAGATCACCTCTCTCTGGACATGTTTGATGAGATTTTGGTGAGTTCAAGTCAAAGTCAATCACTTCAGATCATCTCTCTCTGGACATGTTTGATAAGATCTTGATGAGTTTAAGTCAAGGTCAATCACTTCAGATCATCTCTCTGGACATGTTTGATGAGATTTTGGTGAGTTCAAGTCAAAGTCAATCACTTCAGATCATCTCTCTGGACATGTTTGATGAGATTTTGATGAGTTCAAGTCAAAGTCAATCACTTCAGATCATCTCTCTGGACATGTTTGATGAGATTTTGATGAGTTCAAGTCAAAGTCAATCACTTCAGATCATCTCTCTGGACATGTTTGATGAGATTTTGGTGAGTTCAAGTCAAAGTCAATCACTTCAGATCATCTCTCTGGACATGTTTGATGAGATTTTGGTGAGTTCAAGTCAAGGTCAATCACTTCAGATCATCTCTCTGGACATGTTTGATGAGATTTTGATGAGTTCAAGTCAAAGTCAATCACTTCAGATCACCTCTCTGGACATGTTTGATGAGATTTTGGTGAGTTCAAGTCAAAGTCAATCACTTCAGATCATCTCTCTGGACATGTTTGATGAGATTTTGATGAGTTCAAGTCAAAGTCAATCAATTCAGATCATCTTTCTGGACATGTTTGATGAGATTTTGATGAGTTCAAGTCAAAGTCAATCACTTCAGATCATCTCTCTGGACATGTTTGATGAGATTTTGATGAGTTCAAGTCAAAGTCAATCACTTCAGATCACCTCTCTGGACATGTTTGATGAGATTTTGGTGAGTTCAAGTCAAGGTCAATCACTTCAGATCATCTCTCTGGACATGTTTGATGAGATCTTGGTGAGTTCAAGTCAAAGTCAATCACTTCAGATCATCTCTCTGGACATGTTTGATGAGATCTTGGTGAGTTCAAGTCAAAGTCAATCACTTCAGATCACCTCTCTGGACATGTTTGATGAGATTTTGGTGAGTTCAAGTCAAGGTCAATCACTTCAGATCATCTCTCTGGACATGTTTGATGAGATTTTGGTGAGTTCAAGTCAAGGTCAATCACTTCAGATCATCTCTCTGGACATGTTTGATGAGATTTTGATGAGTTCAAGTCAAAGTCAATCACTTCAGATCACCTCTCTGGACATGTTTGATGAGATTTTGGTGAGTTCAAGTCAAAGTCAATCACTTCAGATCACCTCTCTGGACATGTTTGATGAGATTTTGATGAGTTCAAGTCAAAGTCAATCACTTCAGATCATCTCTCTGGACATGTTTGATGAGATTTTGATGAGTTCAAGTCAAAGTCAATCACTTCAGATCATCTTTCTGGACATGTTTGATGAGATTTTGATGAGTTCAAGTCAAAGTCAATCACTTCAGATCATCTCTCTGGACATGTTTGATGAGATCTTGGTGAGTTCAAGTCAAAGTCAATCACTTCAGATCATCTCTCTGGACATGTTTGATGAGATTTTGGTGAGTTCAAGTCAAAGTCAATCACTTCAGATCATCTCTCTGGACATGTTTGATGAGATTTTGATGAGTTCAAGTCAAAGTCAATCACTTCAGATCATCTTTCTGGACATGTTTGATGAGATTTTGATGAGTTCAAGTCAAAGTCAATCACTTCAGATCACCTCTCTGGACATGTTTGATGAGATTTTGATGAGTTCAAGTCAAAGTCAATCACTTCAGATCACCTCTCTGGACATGTTTGATGAGATTTTGGTGAGTTCAAGTCAAGGTCAATCACTTCAGATCATCTCTCTGGACATGTTTGATGAGATCTTGGTGAGTTCAAGTCAAAGTCAATCACTTCAGATCATCTTTCTGGACATGTTTGATGAGATTTTGATGAGTTCAAGTCAAGGTCATCATTTTGATGAGATTTTGAAGCAGTGTTTCAGGTCAAGTGTGAAACCATATTTAGCTGCAGCAGTTAGGTCTGAACATCCTCTTGAACTCTGATTTTGGATTTGTACAAGCATGGTCATCACCCTGAGCTTGCAGTGTACCTTGCCATAAACTCCTGTCATCCTCAATCTCAGTAGGGAACACAGATATCCTGGTCTGTCTTATCAGTGAATTTTTTAGTGTCTCTCATAATCAGCCTTCTTTTCTTTGTGTTTCTTACTGAAGGGCTTACTTTGTGATTCTTTTATTTCTTCTCACTACATGGCCGCCAACATACACCCATCCCTACTTTCTGATTACAGATGACACTGATGGAATTATGTAGGGAACAGGCAAATAATTGCAATGCTGCGGTAAAGCTGGTAGCAAGGAGCCAATGGTGGGGTGTACTAAACACTCCAAGGTATGGTGACAGCTTTACAAATAAAGAACACAACACAATACTGACGTTTCGGCCTGTGGCCTTCTTCAGAATACAGGGACAACGACAACAAGCGGTGAAGCACAATTACTACATGTTAGATGATCAAGTGGAGGGCGAGGAAAGTAGGATGCAGAAATAAGAAAAGAGAGAAATGAATATTACATGATGAGAGGTATGATGGGCGTCAAAATATATAAAATAGAAAAAGAGAAAAATGTATAATAAATTGTACTTAGCTGAGCTCAGAGCAGGAAATCTGTAATTCGTTCTGAAACAAGTCAGAATGACTAGAAGCGCAGAGAACGTGTATAGAAAGCAACCCGTGACCAAGACAGGTCAGTTAAGAGGGCAGACGGATCTAATATCGGGAAAACCAAAGGGGGGGGGGGATAGACGAAGACACTCCTGGGACACAACAAGCAATACATATAAATCACTCAACAATGGAAGTGAGAGATCACGCGAGAGGTTAAGAGAAAGAAATTGAATGACACGACAAAGTAGTGAACTAGGCAATGGGTGAGAGAGATGGACTCTACAGAATGGATGGCCTCGAACTGAAAGAGTTGAGAGGTAGGTCAACGAAAGGAAGGATTGGGTACTGGAGGAAGAGATAAGGAGAGGAAGAATAATAAAGCCGGTATAATGAGAAGGGCGATAGAGGGGTGGTCCGGAGGAAGTTAGTCTATCGGGAGGTAGGGAAGTATTGGAGGAGGAGGTATGGAGAGGAGGGATAAGAAGCAGGTATGTGAAAACTGGATAGGGGGAGAGGCGGTAGGTCAGAAGTGAATGGAAAAAGAGAAAGTCTGGAAGAAGTGGAGCAATAGGGGATGGTGTGCAAGAGGTATGAACCATAGGAGGTAAAGAAGTAGGGAAATGATAGAACAAAGGGGGGAATGAAAGTGGGCATCAGGATAAGGGGGATACTGGAATAGTAGGTATAGATGAGTAGTGACTACAAGTGAATAGAGAGGAGAGGGGTGAGCTAGGAGTAGATCAGCAGAGGGGTGGTAGGAAGGACGAGGAACAATAGAGGTGGGCAGAGATATCGTACGTACAGTCCAGGTGGAGAGGTGATATAGTGATAAAGAGGTAAAGGACATGAAGGTAGTTATAAGAGAAAAAGGTGTGGGTAGGGGGGGGTTTTAGGATGAAGAAGGCAAGATGGGGGTTACTCAAAGAGGATATGAAAAACAGGGATGGACGAGGAGTAGAGGACCCAAGAAGAGAAATAGGAAGAGAGGTCCATAGGTGGGAGGGTGGAGTCGGAGGCAGGAGGGTCCTGAGAGGGACAGGGATACATTGATGCCACGAGGGGTGAGGCAGCCCCAACGAGCGATCAGACGGTGCTCAAGAGTGAGCCGACTGTGGTGATCAGAGGAGCATGATATAAGGCCAGTTACCAAGACATCAGTCTTACCTCGATGGCCCCTCGAGTTAAAGTGGGCTGCTACAGGAGTGTCCGCTTCTCGGGTGATGTCATTCAAGTGTTCACGGCACCTATCGCCGATTCTTCGACCAGACTGACCGATGTAGGTCAACTTGCATCGCTTACAAATGATGGCATAAATGATGTTCCGCGATGTGCAAGTGAATCCCTCTCTGATCTCGAAAGGACCATTAGGGAAGAGGACAGTGTCGGTCTGGAGAACGTGGTCACAAGTTTTACATACTCTCCGGTTGCAGCAGATAGTGCCTCGATGGCTGAAGTGGTCAGCAGGAAGACGACCCCTGACAAGAAGTCTCGGAGGTTCCGGTCCCGTCTAAAGGCCACTAGTCAGGGAAGATGGAATTATGGCCATTTCTCTCGTTCCTACACCAGTCTTTGATTCATTCCTTAGAAATCTGTTTCCAAATGCATCCAGTTTATTCACTATTACTGTTATTGTTCTCCAGCTCCAATGAACAGTTTTAATCATTCAAGTGCCATGATGTGATTGCTTACTACACACTCCTGGTAGTGCCTTTTTGATACTTCTTCCGTTACAGATGGAACTTTCTCCATTTCTCATGAATTTCCAATAATTAAAAAATGTATTATACATAATATGTATAACAATCCTTATTTTCATTTTTATTGCGTTTACATCAAAGTAATTATTGATTTTTAAAGTAATTAAACATTTTAATTAGTTTTTATTTTTCAAAAGTTCAATCCTGGAAAATGCAGAGCCGTTGCACTTGCTTCATTACTGACAGAATTCCTGCATGTTTCCCCAATAAGATAACGACCAACATGAACAACTGACCTAGAGAAACAGACCATGTGACATTGGCTTGTAGCTGAGAGTTGATAAAAACTGGTTCATGTACTGTCACATTGTAAATAATAGACTCTTCATGAGACCCATCTGACCGAATGCTACCAGTATCTGGAAAATACAGAAATACTGACATGTGAAAAATATAGAAATACTGATGTAAGGAATATAGAAATACTAACATGTGGAAAAATATAGAAACACAGATGTGAAAAATATAGAAAAACAGACATGTGAAAAATATGGAAATAATGATGTGAAAAATACAGAAATACTGACGTGAAAAATATAGAAAGACTGACATTTGAAAAATATATAAATACTGACATGTTAAAAATATATAAATACTGACATGTTAAAAATATATAAATACTGACATGTGGAAAATATAGAAATAATGACATGTGAAAAAATATAGAAATACTGACACGTGGAAAATGTAGAAATACTGACATATGAAAAATTTAGAAATACTGACATGTCGAAAATATAGAAATACGGACATGCAAAAATATAGAAAGACTGACAAGTGAAAAGTATAGAAATACTGACGTGAAAAATAAAGAAATACATACTATCAAACGTACTATCAGCCCTTACTTTTGCATGTGAGAGCTGGAAAACAACAAGAGACATAGAAATAAAGATGAACACATTCGAAAATAAATGTCTAGGAAAATACTTGGTATAGAGTGGAACGAATTTAAAACAAATTAAGAAATTAGAAAAATCACCAATCAATCACTAATATCATCGGTAATAAATAAAAGATGATGGTCATGTGTTGGACATGTGATGAGGAGAGATAATAACCAAATAACAAAGCAAGCCCTCATGTGGGGAAACAACAAGTAAGAGGAAAAGAGGCTGACCCAGAGAGACACTGAGAAGAACATTGATCAGTGAGGCAAAAGCAGCAGGAATCGGCTCCCTCAATGAGATAAGAATTGCTTGCACAGAACAGAGACAAATGGCGAGATTTGATAAAAGATCTTTACAAGGATTGAAAACTGCTAGAATAAAAATTTAGACAAGAGAAAGGGTATATGGGTCTATGCCCTATGTGCCGGCTATAGCTCAAAAAGTCAATAGATAGATAGATGTCTTGTAGCATTCTTTTATTTGTGAAACCTAATTCTTTGTTCAATTATCTACAAATTCATATACAATTTGTTGTGTGTTAGATAAAACATGTGGACTGATGTTTACAACCATAAGGTCCATGCCAAATCTTGTCACCTGTATAGATAAAAACCTTCCATTGTATATGGGGTCTGGGACATTATTGATAAAAACCTTCCATTGTAGACGGGGTCTGGGACATTATTGATAAAAACCTTCCATTGTATACTGGGTCTGGGACATTATTGATAAAAACCTTCCATTGTATACAGGGTCTGGGACATTATTGATAAAAACCTTCCATTGTATACTGGGTCTGGGACATTATTGATAAAAACCTTCCATTTTAGACAAGGTATGGAACATTATTGATAAAAACATTCATTGTATACGGGGTCTGGGACATTATTGATAAAAACCTTCCATTGTATACGGGGTATGGGACATTATTGATAAAAACCTTCCATTGTAGACAAGGTCTGGGACATTATTGATAAAAACATTCATTGTATATGGGGTCTGGGACATTATTGATAAAAACCTTCCATTGTAGACGGGGTCTGGGACAGTATTGATAAAAACATTCCATTGTATACGGGGTCTGGGACATTATTGATAAAACATTCCATTGTAGACGAGGTCTGGAACATTATTGATAAAACATTCCATTGTAGATGGGGACTGGGACATTATTGATAAAACATTCCATTGTAGATGGGGACTGGGACATTATTGATAAAACATTCCATTGTAGATGGGGACTGGGACATTAGCGATAAAACCTTCCATTGTAGACGAGGTCTGGAACATTATTGATAAAACATTCCATTGTAGATGGGGACTGGGACATTAGCGATAAAACCTTCCATTGTATATGGGGACTGGGACATTATTGATAAAACATTCCATTGTAGATGGGGACTGGGACATTATTGATAAAACATTCCATTGTAGACGGGGACTGGGACATTAGCGATAAAACCTTCCATTGTAGACGGGGACTGGGACATTAGTGATAAAACATTCCATTGTAGATGGGGACTGGGACATTAGCGATAAAACCTTCCATTGTAGACGAGGTCTGGAACATTATTGATAAAACCTTCCATTGTAGACGAGGTCTGGAACATTATTGATAAAACCTTCCATTGTAGACGAGGTCTGGAACATTATTGATAAAACCTTCCATTGTAGATGAGGTTCTGAACATTATTGATAAAACCTTCCATTGTAGATGGGGACTGGGACATTAGCGATAAAACCTTCCATTGTAGATGGGGACTGGGACATTAGCGATAAAACCTTCCATTGTAGACGAGGTCTGGAACATTATTGATAAAACCTTCCATTGCAGATGGGGACTGGGACATTATTGATAAAAACCTTCCTCGACAGAGAGGTTGTGGGTTCAAATCCTGGCTGCACCAGTTGGGATTTTTATTTATGATTTCTCTCTGCGGCAACCATCCCTGGTCTCATCAGCAAGGCCTGGCTTGAAAAGTCAATTACTCATGGATGGAAAAAATAAAAGTACATCCGAAGATGTTATCTGCCTGTGCTGCGAGGGACCCCTGAGCACACGACTGAAAACGGAATAACACACCGGAAAAACAGAATAACACACCGGAAAAATGGAATAACACACAAAATTCAGTTCCTAGTCTCTAGGGACTTCGTCAGAGGTAAAGCTGGCGAACGCGAAAAAAAAACCTACCATTGTAGACGGGGACAGGGACATTATTAAAGTCAAGGTCAGAGCAATGTATTTTTAGATGGTTACTGAGAGACAAGATAGATAAGAATGATTAAAAATAGATCAGATGGTCAAGGTCAGTCGTGGGTGTATGAATTATTACAGATAAACAGACACTATGTCACCAGATGGTATATCACCAGATGCTACATCACCAGACAAAAGCGCGGGAAGATGGACAGACAAAGAAAAGACTGGAAATTGTCCCTTCTTCTACCTTTTAGCTCCCAGTGGAGCATAGGTCTTCAACAAACACTTTCCAAGTCGTTCTGTTTTTTGCAATTCTTTTAAGATCATTCCATGTCTTCCCCATCATCTTCATCTCTGCTTCAATCTGTCTTCTCCAAGAATTCCTTGGTCTTCCTCTTTGTCTTTTCCCCTGGGGATTCCAAAAAGGGCCTGTTGTGTAATACTCTCAGTTGGTTTCCGTAGTGTGTGTCCTATCCATCGCCATCGTCTTCGCTGTATTTCTTTATCCACTGGTATTTGACCGGTACATTTCCATAATTCCACGTTTGTGACTTTGTTCTGCCATTTCCATCCCTTTATTCTGCGCAAGCATCCATTAATGAAAGTCTGTACCTTCGTGATTGTCAATTTTGTTATTCTCCATGTTTCACAGCCATATAATAGAACCGACTTAACATTGGAGTTGAAAATTTGTATTTTTGTATTTAGCCTAATTTCTTTGGATTTCCATATGTTTCCCAGTGCAATGAAAGCTCCTCTTGCTTTTGATATCCTTATTTTGGTATCGTTTTCTGTTCCTCCCTCTTTATCTATATTACTGCCCAGATATATATAAGATTGTACGTCTAGTAGAGGTATTTCTCCTAGTTTTATTTGGTTATTGCCAACTGCATTAATTCTCATAATGTTGGTCTTATCTCTATTAATCTTTAGTCCTAGCTGTTGTGATCTCTCAACTGGAAATTGTGGGTAATGCTTAAACCTAGACTGAGAAGAAAGGAGACACTTAGCAGAGAACACTTGGAGAGAGACAGGTTGGGTAACGCTGTGGGGGCATTATCCCGAACCCTAGAAGGGCCAAGAGCCACGGTATCCTCAGATGGAGCGAACGGCTCACACATCTGAAGGAGATATCTGCCAGATATACCAAGGCTAAGTCAACCAGAGACATGAAACGCTTTCTCACTAAGAAGCGGAATGATTAGAGATCGAAACTCTCACTTAGAAAGCTGAGAAAGATATCTGCTGAAATGGCAAAGGAACTAAGTCAACTAGAGACTAGAGCTTAGAGAAGCAAATGACAAAAGAAAAGTCGAGTAACAAGCCGGAATGGCAATAGCTGAGTCGACCATAGACAAGGAAACACTTGGAAAGAGAAATGCATCTCAAGTACACTGAGAGAAAGACAGAACTAATGAGCTAAAGGAAGATAATCACGTGAACAGTTTCACTGATCATAGAATTACCTTGGAAACCAGGATAGAGATAGCCCTTGACAGAAACTGTGAAACATCTAAGATTCCAGGATGTGTGTAATTCATAAACTCACTAGGATTGTGAGATGTGAACTATTTTGAGTTTGTGTACATATATACATTTGTGATTAGTTAGTACGTGGCTGTTCAAACCACCAAGTAGTTGTGACTTGTGTAACTTAGAATAAGAAGATAATTTAAGTATTCAAGGCTTCTGTACTCCATTCTTCTTCTTCTACCTTTTTAGCTCCCAGTTGAGCATAGATCTTCAACAAACACTTTCCAAGTCATTCTGTTTTTTGCCAATCTTTTAAGATCATTCCATGTCTTCCCCATCATCTTCATCTCTGCTTCTATCTGTCTTCTCCAAGAATTCCTTGGTCTTCCTCTTTGTCTTTTCCCCTGGGGATTCCAAAAAAGGGCTTGTTGTGTAATACTCTCAGTTGACTTCTGTAGTGTGTGTCCTATCCAGCGCCATCGTCTTCGCTTTATCTCTTTATCCACTGGTATTTGACTGGTACATTTCCATAATTCTATGTTAGTGATTTTGTCCTGCCATTTCCATCCTTTTATTCTGCTAAGCATCCATTAATGAAAGTCTGTATCTTCGTGATTGTCACTTTTGTTGTTCTCCATGTTTCACAGCCATATAATAGGACCAACTTAACATTTGAGTTGAAAATTTTTATTTTTGTATTTAACCTAATTTCTTTGGATTTCCATATGTTTCCCAGTGCAATGAAAGCTCCTCTTGCTTTTGATATCCTTATTTTGGTATCATTTTCTGTTCCTCCCTCTTTATCTATATTACTGCCTAGATATATGTAAGATTTGGGGGCCTCGGTAGCCAAGTTGAAAAAACCACCTGACTGGACTACCGACGTTCGGACAACCCGTGTTCGATTCCCGCTGGGAGCAGTGTGAATTGTACTCGTGGTTGGAAAAAAAAATACCCCCACGGTCGACCCAGCCGTTGGCAGAAATGGGTACCAGGGTATTACCCTGGGAAGGTGAGGAATGTTGCTTCGCATCTGAGTTTCAATGATTGAGGTGACACTATACAGAAATCTCCTAACATTTCTGGATAGGCGGCCGAGCACATATGGGTGTAAACTCGCGTGCTGAGACGCCGGTTCAAGTCTCATACTTTACCTCTATGTAAGATTGTACATCTAGTAGCGGTATTTCTCCTAGTTTTATTTGGTTATTGCCAACTATATTAATTCTCATAATGTTGGTCTTATCTCTATTAATCTTCAGTCCTAGCTGTTGTGATCTCTCATCAAGTATGCCCATTTTATCCTGCATCTGTTGGTGGCTGTGTGATAGGAGAGCTATGTCATCAGCAAAGTCTAAATCATCAAGTTGTTTGGTCAGTGACCATTGGATCCCATTTCTGTTGTTTTGAGTTATTTTCATAATCCAATCTATGGCTAGTAGAAAGAGAAATGGAGACAGAAGGCATCCCTGCCTTATTCCTGTTCTTATTTCAAATGCTTCTGTAAGCTGTCCTTCATGCACCACACTACATTTCGTTCCTTCATACATTGTTTTTATCAGGTTAATAAACTTTATGGGGATTCCGTAATGACTCAGCAACTTCCAAAGCATTCTTCTGTCTAAACTATCAAATCCCTTTTCGTAATCAATGAATCCAATATAAAGTGGGGATTTTAGTTCTACACTTTGTTCAACTATTATACGTAGAGTAGTTATTTGATCAGCACATGATCTGTTCTTCCTAAACCTGTTCATCTCTCAAATGTTTCCCTATGGCCTCTTTTAGTCTCTCCAGAATGATTCTGTTTAATATTTTTTCTGGCACTGATAGTAGCATAATTCCCCTATAACTTGTGCACTCCTGTAAACTTCCTTTCTTTGGTAGTTTGATCATATAACCTTGCTTTCCAGTCTTTAGGTATTTCTTCCCTCTCCCAAATTTTATCCAATAGATTATGTAACATCAAGGACAGTATGTCAAGTTTCATGATTGCTAGTAACACAAGGACAGCATGTCAAGGTTGATGACTGTTAGTGACACAAGGACAGTATGTCAAGTTTCATGATTGCTAGTGACACAAGGACAGCATGTCAAGTACACTCACCAAAACCTGCAGGTTGTGGGACAGAATATGTTTCAATGTAAGTAGACACCGGCTTGCCACGAATGGTCTTCTCCATCCACTTCACTTCTGCTCTAACCTGAAACCAACAAAACTCTAAAGAAATGATTGATAATTATTGTTGTACAAAGGGGACAAACATGAATTAAATGTTACTGGCAGCCTTTACTTGACAGAGAACACATAAGGCACTGCTAAAGTGGGGATAACAGAGAACACATAAGGTACTGCTAAAGTGGGGATAACAGAGAACACATAAGGCACTGCTAAAGTGGGGATAACAGAGAACACATCAGGCACTGCTAAAGTGGGGATAACAGAGAACACATCAGGCACTGCTAAAGTGGGGATAACAGAGAACACATCAGGTACTGCTAAAGTGGGGATAACAGAGAACATATAAGGCACTGCTAAAGTGGGGATAACAGAGAACACATAAGGTACTGCTAAAGTGGGGATAACAGAGAACACATCAGGCACTGCTAAAGTGGGGATAACAGAGAACACATCAGGCACTGCTAAAGTGGGGATAACAGAGAACACATAAGGTACTGCTAAAGTGGGGATAACAGAGAACACATAAGGCACTGCTAAAGTTGGGATAACAGAGAACACATAAGGCACTGCTAAAGTGGGGATAACAGAGAACATATAAGGCACTGCTAAAGTGGGGATAACAGAGAACATATAAGGTACTGCTAAAGTGGGGATAACAGAGAACGCATAAGGTACTGCTAAAATGGGGATAACAGAGAACACATCAGGCACTGCTAAAGTTGGGATAACAGAGAACACATCAGGCACTGCTAAAGTTGGGATAACAGAGAACATATAAGGCACTGCTAAAGTTGGGATAACAGAGAACACATAAGGCACTGCTAAAGTTGGGATAACAGAGAACATATAAGGCACTGCTAAAGTTGGGATAACAGAGAACACATCAGGCACTGCTAAAGTTGGGATAACAGAGAACATATAAGGCACTGCTAAAGTTGGGATAACAGAGAACATATAAGGCACTGCTAAAGTTGGGATAACAGAGAACATATAAGGCACTGCTAAAGTTGGGATAACAGAGAACACAAGCTTTCCAGGCATCTGAGCCAGCCATGAACTAATGCCCTGTCCTGGTGCAACACCTCAGACACACAAACACAATATTGTCAGGATTTTCAGGAATAACACAACAGTCTCTACAGACATGGCTATTGTCAGGATTTTCATGAATAACACAACAGTCTCTACAGACATGGCTATTGTCAGGAATGTCATGAATAAAACCACCGTTGTAACTTCTTTGTACAATCATGAATCGCCACAACAATAGAAATAACGACAACAACGTTAAAAGGGGGATTCCAATGGAAAACCCTCGTTTGGTAGGGGACAAGATGTGCTACAGGTGATACCCGATCGTCATCAAGCTACTGTAAGCAAAATAAGACGATCATCGCACAATAAGCCTTATGAGTCATATGACTAAGATATTACTAAGAATCATCATGCGAAGAGTGCGAAACAAAATCAGTCCAGAAATTAGCGATGAACAGTGTGGTTTTGTTGGAGGTAAAGGAATGAGCAATGCCATAAATATCATAAGACCTTTAGTAGAAAGAGCCATATAGGTGAAAACAGATCTATACCTATGTTTCATAGATTATACCAAAGCATTTGACAAAGTAAAGCACCAAGAAATAATCAAAATTTTAGAAAGCATAAACGTAGACAGCAAATATCTAAGAATAATAAAGAACATGTACTGGCAACTAACAGCGGCCATAAGAACTGGAAATCAATTGGGAATGTTTCAAAAACATAAAACAGGGTGTTAGACAAGGTTGTGTGCTGTCACCAGATTTGTTTAATATTTATAGTGAGATTATTTTAAGATCCATAAGGGGCATGCCTGGAATAACAATTGGAGGTCATAATATAAATAATCTAAGATATGCTGATGATACAGTCTTAATCGCTAAGAGTGAAAATGAGTTATAAGAAATGTTGGACATTATAGTGAAAGAAAGCAAAAATAAAGGACTCAGCCTTATAGCAAAAAGACAGAGGTAATGGTAACAACAAAGAAAAAGACATCACCTCAGTGCAAAATAAAGACAAGTGGAACAATATTAAGCAGGTAAATGAATTTAAATATTTGGGAACTTTGTTAACCTCAGACGGAAGATGTACAAAAGAGGTGAGATGCAGAATGGCTCAGGTAAAAGCAGCTTTCCAAAAATCTCTAACTCCATTTCTCTCTGCAACTCTTGATTATTCTATCAAAGTCACGACTGGCTTGGTCAGCAATTTTAAAATGGACTGTTTGCATATCTCTCTCTCTCTATCTCTAAAATCAGTAGGAAATATGCAAACATTGTGAATACTCTGATGGTCTCTGAAAATCTCTGACTCAGTCTCTCTCTCTCTATAAAAAAGAAAAGTGCCCCGTCATGCCAAGTGGCATATAGGGAATATGGTGTTAGTAACCATAATTTTTACAGACCTTTGGCATATGATATTTTTGGGGTAATGTGGTCGGTATTACGCCTGTGCCGCTTTGCTTTCCCAGAAAAAATCTGGTACCCATTTAAGGCTGGATGAACCCAGAAGCTGTTGATCAGGATCGAACCCAACTTCTTGTCCTTTGTAGTCCAGTTCACTAACCATTGGGCTTCTCTCTCTATAATCCATGAATATTGATCACAATCATGACTGGCTTGGCCGGCAATCCCAAACAGGATTTCGGCTGAAGCCAGCACCCAAACTCAGATTGTTGGCACTGTAACAAGAAGGCCAAATCCCATCTCAACAACTATCATCACATTTCATTGTTCAAATGTGGTGAGAGATCTCAATTTATAAAGGGATTATTGCTTGTGTGGCAAGTATTTCTAATCACTCATTATTTTGAGATGATCACAATGATTTTGTTGAAAATGCTTCCAAATTTAACTTGAAATATTTTGAAATCAATTGCTGTCTATTAAAAATGTCAAAGCTCACATTACCATTTAAAGCTGAGAATGAAATGTAAACATAAAACATGAGCAGAATCTTGTTATTTATGTGAACTAACTATTCAGTCATTTGTGTTTGTCCAGCTCATTTCGTATCTATTTCTGCTATATAATTATCACCACTGTATGCTGACTTTCCAAAAACAATAACTGTTCTGATTTAGTGAAAGATAGCAGACAGGTTGAAAATGTTGGGGGCCTCACTGACAGGTTGAAAATGTTGGGAGCCTCACTGATGGATTGAAAATATTGGGGGCCTTGATGACAGGTTGAGAATGTTGGGGGCCTTGCTGAGAGGTTGAGAATGTTGCGGCCTCACTGACACATTGAGAATGTTGGTTGTCTCACTGACACGTTGAAAATGTTGGTGGCCTCACTGACAACTGACACGTTGAGAATGTTGGGGGGGGCCTTGATGACAGGTTGAGAATGTTGGGGGCCTTACTGACAGGTTGAAAATGTTGGTGGCCTCACTGACGGATTGAAAATATTGGGGACCTTGATGACAGGTTGAGAATGTTGGGGGCCTTACTGACACATTGAGAATGTTGGGGGCCTTACTGACAGGTTGAAAATGTTGGTGGCCTCACTGACGGATTGAAAATATTGGGGGCCTTGATGACAGGTTGAGAATGTTGGGGGCCTTACTGACAGGTTGAAAATGTTGGTGGCCTCACTGACGGATTGAAAATATTGGGGGCCTTGATGACAGGTTGAGAATGTTGGGGGCCTCACTGACGTATTGAAAATGTTTGGGGCCTTGATGACAGGTTGAGAATGTTGGGGGGCCTTGATGACAGGTTGAGAATGTTGGTTGCCTCACTACACATTGAGAATATTGGGGGCTTGACTTGACAGATTGAGAATGTTGGGGGCCTTACTGACACATTGAGAATGTTGGTGGCCTCACTGACACATTGAGAATGTTGGTGGCCTCACTGACAGGTTATGAATGTTAGTGGCCTCACTGACACATTGAGAATGTTGGTGGCCTCACTGACACATTGAGAATGTTGGTGGCCTCACTGACAGATTAAGAATGTTGGTGGCCTCAATGACACATTGAGAATGTTAGTGGCCTCACTGACACATTGAGAATGTTGGTGGCCTCACTGACACATTGAGAATGTTGGTGGCCTCACGGACACATTGAGAATGTTGGTGGCCTCACTGACACATTGAGAATGTTGGTGGCCTCACTGACACATTGAGAATGTTGGTGGCCTCACTGACACATTGAGAATGTTGGTGGCCTCACTGACACATTGAGAATGTTGGTGGCCTCACGGACACATTGAGAATGTTGGTGGCCTCACGGACACATTGAGAATGTTGGTGGCCTCACGGACACATTGAGAATGTTGGTGGCCTCACTGACAGGTTAAGAATGTTGGTGGCCTCACTGACAGGTTAAGAATGTTGGTGGCCTCACTGACACATTGAGAATGTTGGTGGCCTCACTGACAGGTTAAGAATGTTGGTGGCCTCACTGACACATTGAGAATGTTGGTGGCCTCACTGACACATTGAGAATGTTGGTGGCCTCACGGACATATTGAGAATGTTGGTGCCCTCACTGACAGGTTAAGAATGTTGGTGGCCTCACTGACACATTGAGAATGTTAGTGGCCTCACTGACACATTGAGAATGTTGGTGGCCTCACTGACACATTGAGAATGTTGGTGGCCTCACTGACACATTGAGAATGTTGGTGGCCTCATGGACACATTGAGAATGTTGGTGGCCTCACTGACAGGTTAAGAATGTTGGTGGCCTCACTGACACATTGAGAATGTTAGTGGCCTCACTGACACATTGAGAATGTTGGTGGCCTCACGGACACATTGAGAATGTTGGTGGCCTCACGGACACATTGAGAATGTTGGTGGCCTCACTGACACATTGAGAATGTTGGTGGCCTCACTGACACATTGAGAATGTTGGTGGCCTCACTGACACATTGAGAATGTTGGTGGCCTCACTGACAGGTTAAGAATGTTGGTGGCCTCACTGACACATTGAGAATGTTGGTGGCCTCACTGACACATTGAGAATGTTGGTGGCCTCACGGACATATTGAGAATGTTGGTGCCCTCACTGACAGGTTAAGAATGTTGGTGCCCTCACTGACAGGTTAAGAATGTTGGTGGCCTCACTGACACATTGAGAATGTTGGTGGCCTCACTGACACATTGAGAATGTTGGTGGCCTCACAGACACATTGAGAATGTTGGTGGCCTCATGGACACATTGAGAATGTTGGTGGCCTCACTGACACATTGAGAATGTTGGTGGCCTCACTGACACATTGAGAATGTTAGTGGCCTCACTGACACATTGAGAATGCTGGTGGCCTCACGGACACATTGAGAATGTTGGTGGCCTCACGGACACATTGAGAATGTTGGTGGCCTCACTGACAGGTTAAGAATGTTGGTGGCCTCACTGACAGGTTGAGAAGTCAATATTGTATAGATAGCAAAGCGGCCCATATACTAGGTTCGAAAATGACATGTAGAAATTGATTATGTGTATATGGTATGATGTCATGTGATACACAGAGGACAGTTGGCAGGAATGACCTTCAAATTTGTGTGCGTATATGTCAAGTGTTATTTCACAGTAATTATAGCCTGGAAACTGTTCAGTAGACTTCATAATGTCCTACTCCCATAACACTGATTCTGAAAGTTGCTGACTAAGGGAGGGATGATCTATAGATGTATTTTACAATGAAAACATTAACAGACATTCAAATATACTGTTTAATCATTTCTAAGGGTTTTCTTTGGTCCAGCCTACAGGTTTGAAAGTATATGCATATATGAATGTGATGAAATAGATCACAGACAAATGGTTACCTGTACAAAATAGTGAGCAGAAGGCTCCAGTTGAGTTATGATGTAACTTGTTCTGTCCTGAAATCACAAACAGTAACACTGTTACAAGATCATTTCTTTTCTTTTTTTCTCAAACAAATCACTGGTAGTTGAAATGAGGGGTACTCACACATAAATGTTGTAGACTTCAGAGTATTTTAATTTTAGTAATCCCAGTGCTAAGCTACACTATTTGAAGTGTCTTAGTAATCCCTGAGCTATGCTACACTATTTGAAGTGTCTTAGTAATCCCAGTGCTAAGCTACACTATTTGAAGTGTCTTAGTAATCCCAGTGCTAAGCTACACTATTTGAAGTGTCTTAGTAATCCCAGAGCTAAGCTACACTATTTGAAGTGTCTTAGTAATCCCAGTGCTAAGCTACACTATTTGAAGTGTCTTAGTAATCCCAGTGCTAAGCTACACTATTTGAAGTGTCTTAGTAATCCCAGTGCTAAGCTACACTATTTGAAGTGTCTTAGTAATCCCAGTGCTAAGCTACACTATTTGAAGTGTCTTAGTAATCCCAGTGCTAAGCTACACTATTTGAAGTGTCTTAGTAATCCCAGTGCTAAGCTACACTATTTGAAGTGTCTTAGTAATCCCAGAGCTAAGCTACACTATTTGAAGTATCTTATTGATCTCAGAGCTAAGCTACACTATTTGTAGTGTCTTAGTTATCCCAGAGCTAAGCTACACTATTTGAAGTATCTTAGTAATCCCAGAGCTAGGCTATACTATTTGAAGTATCTTAGTAATCCCAGAGCTAGGCTACACTATTTGAAGTTATCTTAGTAATCCCAGAGCTAGGCTACACTATTTGAAGTATCTTAGTTATCCCAGAGCTAAGCTACACTATTTGAAGTATCTTAGTAATCCAGAGCTAGGCTACACAATTTGAAGTATCTTAGTAATCCCAGAGCTAGGCTACATTATTTGAAGTATCTTAGTAATTCCAGAGCTAGGCTACACTACTTCAAGTGTCTCAGTATCAAAGCGCTGCTAAGCCACACAGTTTGAAGTACACCTGTATGTTATTAACATTCCCAACTCTCCAACATTCCATCCAATAATGAACATGATACCTGAGTTTTCAGTCATCCATAAGAATGAATCACACATAATGTTGACTTTATTGGTGTGGCTACAGCACATATTGTTGATTTTATTGGTGTGACTGCAGCACATAATGTTGACTTAATTGTTGCGGCTACAGCACATATTGTTGATTTTATTGGTGTGACTGCAGCACATAATGTTGACTTTATTGTTCGGCTACAGCACATATTGTTGATTTTATTGGTGTGTTTACAGCACATGTTGTTGATTTTATTGGTGTGTCTACAGCACATATTGTTGATTTTAATGGTGTGACTACAGCACATATTGTTGACTTTATTGGTGTGTCTACAGCACATATTGTTGATTTTATTGGTGTGACTGCAGCACATATTGTTGACTTTATTGGTGTGACTGCAGCACATATTGTTGACTTTATTGGTGTGTCTGCAGCACATATTGTTGACTTTATTGGTGTGACTGCAGCACATATTGTTGACTTTATTGGTGTGACTGCAGCACATATTGTTGATTTTATTGGTGTGTCTACAGCACATATTGTTGATTTTATTGGTGTGTCTACAGCACATATTGTTGACTTTATTGGTGTGACTACAGCACATATTGTTGACTTTATTGGTGTGACTACAGCACATATTGTTGATTTATTGGTGTGTCTACAGCACATATTGTTGATTTTATTGGTGTGTCTACAGCACATATTGTTGATTTTATTGGTGTGACTACAGCACATATTGTTGATTTTATTGGTGTGTCTACAGCACATATTGTTGATTTTATTGGTGTGACTACAGCACATATTGTTGATTTTATTGGTGTGTCTACAGCACATATTGTTGATTTTATTGGTGTGACTACAGCACATATTGTTGACTTTATTGGTGTGACTACAGCACATATTGTTGATTTTATTGGTGTGTCTACAGCACATATTGTTGACTTTATTGGTGTGTCTACAGCACATATTGTTGATTTTATTGGTGTGGCTACAGCACATATTGTTGACTTTATTGGTGTGTCTACAGCACATATTGTTGACTTTATTGGTGTGACTACAGCACATATTGTTGATTTTATTGGTGTGACTGCAGCACATATTGTTGACTTTATTGGTGTGTCTACAGCACATATTGTTGACTTTATTGGTGTGGCTACAGCACATATTGTTGACTTTATTGGTGTAGCTACAGCACATATTGTTGACTTTATTGGTGTGCCTACAGCACATATTGTTGATTTTATTGGTGTGGCTACAGCACATATTGTTGACTTTATTGGTGTGTCTACAGCACATATTGTTGATTTTATTGGTGTGACTACAGCACATATTGTTGACTTTATTGGTGTGTCTACAGCACATATTGTTGATTTTATTGGTGTGTCTACAGCACATATTGTTGACTTTATTGGTGTGACTGCAGCACATGTTGTTGACTTTATTGGTGTGACTACTGCACATATTGTTGACTTTATTGGTGTGTCTACAGCACATATTGTTGACTTTATTGGTGTGTCTACAGCACATATTGTTGACTTTATTGGTGTGACTACTGCACATATTGTTGCCTTTATTGGTGTACCTACAGCATATTGTGTTGCCTTTATTGGTGTACCTACAGCATATTGTGTTGGCTTTATTGGTGTGACTACTGCACATATTGTTGGCTTCATTGGGATTTACTACATAGTGTGGACTCCTCTGATCATCTAAAAGATTGTCTATGTCTACTGCAAACCTTCTTCTTGTGTATCAGAGATAGTTCTGTGTGTGAGAATATCTTCATCATGGCTCATTCAGACCTGGACTCTCTTGTGAAGGCTGCTGTCCGTTTAAGTGATTCAGTTGCTCCATATAGTTTCTCTTCCTGGGAGGTGGGTGTGGACCAATTTGTCCTCCTCAGACCCGTGTAATGGGAGTAATCCTGAAGAACATGTTTTGTTGTCATGTTATCCAGTGTACAGTGGCATTGGCTGGTTGTTCCTATTTTGAGTTTGGTGAATATGGTTTGGTTTCTCACTCTGTTGTGGCCTGTGCGTAGGCGAAGTATGATGACTTGATCCCTCCTTGATAGTTGGAGTTTTGTGAGAATATCATATAGAAGATTGGCCATAGTCTATTGCAAACCTTCTTAAGTACAGATAGTTTTGTGTGTGAGGATGTCATCTAGAAGATTGTCTATAGTCTATTGCAAACCTTCTTGAGTATCGAGATAATTCTGTGTGTGAGGATGTCATCTAGAAGATTGTCCATAGTCTATTGCAAACCTTCTTGAGTATCGAGATAGTTCTGTGTGTGAGGATGTCATCTAGAAGATTGTCCATAGTCTATTGCAAACCTTCTTGTGTATCAGAGATAGTTCTGTGTGTGAGGATGTCATCTAGAAGATTGTCCATAGTCTACTGCAAACCTAATTAAATCAAAACAACAGAAATGGAATCCAGTGGTCACTGACCAAGCAACTTGATGATTTAAACTTTGCTGATGACATAGCTCTCCTATCAAACAGCCATCAACAGATGCAGAATAAAATGAGCATACTTGATGAAAGATCACAACAGCTAGGACTGAAAATTAATAGAGATAAGACCAACATTATGAGAATTAATGCAGTTGGTGATAACCAAATAAAATTAGGAGAAATACCTCTACTAGACGTACAATCTTACATATATCTAGGTAGTAATATAGATAAAGAGGGAGGAACCAAAAATAATACCAAAATAAGGATATCAAAAGCCAGAGGCGCTTTTGTTGCGCTGGGAAACATATGGAAGTCCAAAGAAATTAAGGTTAAATACAAAAATAAAAATTTTTAACTCCAATGTTAAGTCAGTCCTATTGGCTGTGAAACATTGAGAACAACAAAATTGACAATCATGAAGATACAGACTTTCATTAATGGATGCTTACGCAGAATAAAAGGATGGAAATGGCAGGACAAATTCACTAACATAGAATTATGGAAATGTGTCAGTCAAATACCAGTGGATAAGGAGATACAGCGAGGACGATGGCGCTGGATAAGACACACACTGCAGAAGCCAACTGAGAGTATTACACAACAGGCCCTTTTTTGGAATCACCAGGGGAAAAGACAATAGGAAGACCAAGAAATTCTTGGAGAAGACAGACAGAAACAGAGATGAAAATGATGGGGAAGACATGGAATGATCTTAAAAGAATGGCAAGAAACAGAACGACTTGGAAAGTGTTTGTTGAAGACCTATGCTCCACAGGGAGCTGAAAGGTAGAAGAAGAAGAAGAATCATCTAGAAGATTGGCCATAGTCTACTGCAAACCTTCTTATGTATCATAGATAGTAGTCCTGTGTGTGAGAATGTCATCTAGAAGATTGTCCATGTCTATTGCAAACCTTCTTGTGTATAGATAGTTCTGTGTGTGGGGATGTCATCTAGAAGATTGTCCATAGTCTACTGCAAACCTTCTTGTGTATCAGAGATAGTTCTGTGTGTGAGGATGTCATCTAGAAGATTGTCCTAAGTCTACTGCAAACCTTCTTGTGTATCAGAGATAGTTTGGTGTGTGAGGATGTCATCTAGAAGATTGTCCATAGTCTACTGCAAACCTTCTTGTGTATCAGAGATAGTTTGGTGTGTGAGGATGTCATCTAGAAGATAAAGTGAAAGGCTAAGAAACAAAGAAACATAATTTGTCTTACTGCACTTAAAGTTTTCTTCTTCATATGTAGACGCATATAATTTGGACTAGCTTTAGGAAGACTGTCACTCCAAAACACCTGTTGACAGATAAAGCATAGATTGTAAAACATTGGTTGTTTATTGAAAGATAAAACAGTGTTACTCAAGCAGCATTATAATGTGCAGTATAACTGATACCACTAATGTAAATTATGGTAAGTTAACGACGGTGAAAGGTAGGTAATAATAGCCTAAAGAAGATATTGAAAGGTAAGTAAGATGAAAGGTGGACAATGGTAGGATAAAAGAAGACAACAAAAGGTAGGCAATACCAGGCTTAAAAAAGATAATGAAAGGTAAGCAATAGCAGAATAAAGAAAATAATGAAAGGTAAGCAATAGCAGGATAAAGAAAATAATGAAAGATAAGCAATTATAGAAGGATAAAGAACATAATGAAAGGTAAACAACAGCAGGATAAAGAAAATAATGAAAGGTAAGCAATAGAAGGATAAAGAAAATAATGAAAGGTAAACAACAGCAGGATAAAGAAAATAATGAAAGGTAAGCAACAGCAGGATAAAGAAAATAATGAAAGGTAAGCAACAGCAGGATAAAGAAAATAATGAAAGATAAACTAACCCTAGATTATGATACCATAGTAAAAATTACAGCAACAAAACAAATTCCTCAAAATCTGAAAATTTTGACTTTTTTTTTTTTTTTAACTCATGAGGTATATCGTTTCATGAGGGGAAAAAAGTGTCAATTATCAAGAAATTGGCCGTTTTTCCTTTTTGCATTTGCTGTGACCAGTGATATTTCCTTTGTCAGTGCATTGGCAGACATCAAAATATCCTTTGTGACTTGGGAAACACAGTGAATAATGCTATGAGTTAACCGAACATACTGATGGACTTACGGCAACCATAGACATTGTAACACGTACAGTCCATGAGGAGAAACTCAGGTCATAAATCAACCCGAGTCAGGAATTCCAAGTCCCAGTGCTTTGCCTAGTGTGAACACACGGCTGTGTGGAAAATTCAGAGAAAATACTGTTTTTAGAGCATCTAATGTTACATTAAATACTGGATATCTTGGTGTCATGGCATGGAAAACAATCAACAGAACTGATATGATGCAGATAGAAAATTGTGGAAGGATATGATCGCCTGCGCCAACCGGTATGCCACATGATGATGAATGTTACATTTGAGTGGTAGTAATTTTTACTATGGTATCGTAACTTGGAGAGTTACAGATAAATATTGTAATCTTGGGTTAAAAAAGATATTGAAAGGTGTGCAGAGAGAGAGAGAGAAAGATTTTTTAAATTAACACATTCTGTAAAAGTAAAAAGTAAAGTACCCCCCGTCACGCCAAGTGGCGTATAGGGAAATATGGTGTTAGTGACCCTATATTTTACAGACCTTCAGCACATGATTTTTTGGGGTAATGTGGTCAGTATTACGCCCGTGCTGCTTTTACTTTCCCAGAAAAAATCCGGTACCCATTTAAGGCTGGGTGAACCCGGAGCCGTCGGTTGGGATCGAACCCTACCCTTGTCCGTAGTAGTCCAGTTCACTAACCACTGAGCAATCACGGCTCCTACTAATTTTTAGGGAATTAGTAAAACCCAGGTGTCCTCGCCAGGATTACGAACCCCGGCTGTTGCCGTGGTAAGCCAACCGCCTATCGATTGCGCTAACCGGACACCCAACACATTCTGTACCAAGACATATTTGTACCCTGAGGTTTGATTCTATTTATCTATTGTCGTTTCGAGCCGAAGACGGCACATAGGGCAGAAACACAATCTCAAAAACAGAAACCTTGCGTGCCAAAATGGCACATATTGCAGAGATCGCTGCTTCTAAAATCTATGGCTCTGTTTCCATAACAATACTTTTTTACAATGGTAGCTTGTCAAGCCATCAATCAACCTCCTTAGTCGCCTCTTCCGACATGCCTGGAAGGTCACAGTGTCACTATTCTTTACTACCCTCATAATGAGGCCCCGGTAACACTTGATTACAACAACTTAAATGATAAACACTTTAAAAGTCCAATATAGTGTTACTGATTCAGCTCTGTAATTGTGGGATGTTCTGTTGATGTTTCAAGTAGTGTTACTGATTCAGCTCTGTTAGTCTAGGATGTTCTGATGTTTCAAGTAGTGTTACTGATTCAGCTCTGTTAGTCTAGGATGTTCTGATGTTTCAAGTAGTGTTACTGATTCAGCTCTGTTAGTCCAGGATGTTCTGATGTTTCAAGTAGTGTTACTGATTCAGCTCTGTTAGTCTAGGATGTTCTGATGTTTCAAGTAGTGTTACTGATTCAGCTCTGTTAGTCTAGGATGTTCTGATGTTTCAAGTAGTGTTACTGATTCAGCTCTGTTAGTCTAGGATGTTCTGATGTTTCAAGTAGTGTTACTGATTCAGCTCTGTAAGTGTAGAATGTTCTGATAGTGTTTCATGTAGTGTTACTGATTCAGCTCTGTTAGTCTAGGATGTTCTGATGATGTTTCAAGTACTGTCACTGATTCAGCTCTGTAAGTGTAGGATGTTCTGATGATGTTTCAAGTACTGTCACTGATTCAGCTCTGTAAGTGTAGGATGTTCTGATGATGTTTCAAGTACTGTCACTGATTCAGCTCTGTAAGTGAAGGATGTTCTGATGATGTTTCAAGTACTGTCACTGATTCAGCTCTGTAAGTGAAGGATGTTCTGATGATGTTTCAAGTACTGTCACTGATTCAGCTCTGTAAGTGTAGAATGTTCTGATGATGTTTCAAGTACTGTCACTGATTCAGCTCTGTAAGTGTAGAATGTTCTGATAGTGACTTCAAGTACTGTCACTCATTCAGCTCTGTAATTTGAGGATGTTTCACTTGTAGCAAAGTCCTTTTTTGTCCTTCCATCAATAATTTTTATGTAGATGCCCCCTGCTTCATTTATGATGGCCTCTTCTACAGATCCATCAGCATAGTCATGGGTCTATTGAGATGGGTGTATTTGTTGTCTATCATCTCTAGGATCAGGGTTTTCATAGCAAGTGGATTCTGGTGGTGTTTAGTTTGTAGGCTCGCTGCTTCAGATGGAGATTTTTTCTCTACAGAGACTGAGCTCCACATAGGATAGGAGTATGATTTCTCTAGGGTCCTTGGAGGTCTTTGGGCTTATGTTGTTTTCTGCACAGGTGGTTGAAAATTGATGTCTTAAGTCTATTTTGGGGGTGGTTCTTGTGCCTTGGGTGGATTTTCATGTGCATTATGCATTTGGATTTAATATTTGGCATTTTACTCAGAATTTGTGTTTGTACTTGGGTCTTAGCATACAAGAAACAAATAAGAGCTACATTACCAGAACAGACTTAGCAAACAAGAAACAAATAAGAGTTACATTACCAGAACAGACTTAGCATACAAAAAAACAAATAAGAGCTACATTACCAGAACAGACTTAGCATACAAAAAACAAATAAGAGCTACATTACCAGAACAGACTTAGCATACAAAAAAAAATAAGAGCTACATTACCAGAACAGTCTTAGCATACAAAAAACAAATAAGAGCTACATTACCAGAACAGACTTAGCAAACAAGAAACAAAAATAAGAGCTACATTACCAGAACAGTCTTAGCAAACAAGAAACAAATAAGAGCTACATTACCAGAACAGACTTAGCAAACAAGAAACAAATAAGAGCTACATTACCAGAACAGACTTAGCATACAAAAAAAAAATAAGAGCTACATTACCAGAACAGTCTTAGCATACAAAAAACAAATAAGAGCTACATTACCAGAACAGTCTTAGCAAACAAGAAACAAAATAAGAGCTACATTACCAGAACAGTCTTAGCAAACAAGAAACAAATAAGAGCTACATTACCAGAACAGACTTAGCAAACAAGAAACAAATAAGAGCTACATTACCAGAACAGACTTAGCATACAAGAAACAAATGAGAGCTACATTACCAGAGACTTAGCAAACAAGCAATAAATAAGAGCTACATTACCAGAACAGACTTTAGCAAACAAGAAACAAATAAGAGCTACATTACCAAAAGAGACTTAGCAAACAAGCAACAAATAAGAGCTACATTACCAAAGAGACTTAGCAAACAAGAAACAAAAATAAGAGCTACATTACCTGAACAGTCTTAGCATACAAGAAACAAATGAGAGCTACATTACCAGAACAGACTTTAGCAAACAAGCAACAAATAAGAGCTACATTACCAAAAGAGACTTAGCAAACAAGCAATAAATAAGAGCTACATTACCAGAACAGACTTTAGCAAACAAGAAACAAATAAGAGCTACATTACCAAAAGAGACTTAGCAAACAAGAAACAAAAATAAGAGCTACATTACTGAACAGTCTTAGCATACAAGAAACAAATGAGAGCTACATTACCAGAACAGACTTTAGCAAACAAGCAACAAATAAGAGCTACATTACCAAAATAAGACTTAGCAAACAAGCAATAAATAAGAGCTACATTACCAGAACAGACTTTAGCAAACAAGAAACAAATAAGAGCTACATTACCAAAAGAGACTTAGCAAACAAGCAACAAATAAGAGCTACATTACCAAAAGAGACTTAGCAAACAAGAAACAAAAATAAGAGCTACATTACCTGAACAGTCTTAGCATACAAGAAACAAATGAGAGCTACATTACCAGAACAGACTTTAGCAAACAAGCAACAAATAAGAGCTACATTACCAAAAGAGACTTAGCAAACAAGCAATAAATAAGAGCTACATTACCAGATATCTGGTGACCTTCAGTCCATCTGTGTATAATGGAGGCTGCCATCTGACAGTGACATCAACCTTGCCATTGTGAAGTTTGGACCTAGTTTCTAAGTTGACAGGTGCAGATGGACTCAAGAACTCTTCAGGAGAGACAGAGAAATAAAGCCATAACTTGTCTCAATGTTATACCTGGACTCTCTTATTGTACAAGTTCATTATTTGTTATAACTTCCATCTATTAAAACAAAAATCATGGACTCAGTACAGTTTAGGAACTCTAGCAGCAGTAAGGGAATGGTTCATCTTATTTCAATTGTTCCCATGTGGTGGTGTTTAGCCTATGAACAGACACAGCTAGAAGGCACAATCAGCTGCCTGGTGTCTATGGCTTGACTCCACAATCAATCTTCATACACTCAAGAAGAGAGAACCACCATGCCCAATATGGTGTTAGCACCCACATTTTGTTTTACTATTTCTCATTCTGGGAGTTCATGGTGCCAGTGATGTCTTTCTTTCCCTCTCTGGCACTCATTTAAGGGTGTGTGAACTTTTGAAGCCATCGACTGCATCAAACTCAAACTTGTTTTCTGTATGCTAGATCTCTATCCATTGCTCCAGCACAGCTCCCTCCATCCCAATTAAATGAGTCATAACACAGGAGATGTAAGTCTAGTTCAAGAACTGTTATACTTCTCATAACACAGGAGATGTAAGTCTAGTTCAAGAACTGTTATACTTCTCATAACACAGGAGATGTAAGTCTAGTTCAAGAACTGTTATACTTCTCATAACACAGGAGATGTAAGTCAAGTTCAAGAACTGTTATACTTCTCATAACACAGGAGATGTACGTCAAGTTCAAGAACTGTTATACTTCTCATAACACAGGAGATGTAAGTCTAGTTCAAGAACTGTTATACTTCTCATAACACAGGAGATGTAAGTCAAGTTCAAGAACTGTTATACTTCTCATAACACAGGAGATGTAAGTCTAGTTCAAGAACTGTTATGCTTCTCATAACACAGGAGATGTAAGTCTAGTTCAAGAACTGTTATGCTTCTCATAACACAGGAGATGTAAGGCTAGTTCAAGAACTGTTATACTTCTCATAACACAGGAGATGTAAGTCAAGTTCAAGAACTGTTATACTTCTCATAACACAGGAGATGTAAGTCTAGTTCAAGAACTGTTATACTTCTCATAACACAGGAGATGTAAGTCAAGTTCAAGAACTGTTATACTTCTCATAACACAGGAGATGTAAGTCAAGTTCAAGAACTGTTATACTTCTCATAACACAGGAGATGTAAGTCAAGTTCAAGAACTGTTATACTTCTCATAACACAGGAGATGTAAGTCTAGTTCAAGAACTGTTATACTTCTCATAACACAGGAGATGTAAGTCAAGTTCAAGAACTGTTATACTTCTCATAACACAGGAGATGTAAGTCAAGTTCAAGAACTGTTATACTTCTCATAACACAGGAGATGTAAGTCAAGTTCAAGAACTGTTATACTTCTCATAACACAGGAGCTGTAAGTCAAGTTCAAGAACTGTTATACTTCTCATAACACAGGAGATGTAAGTCAAGTTCAAGAACTGTTATACTTCTCATAACACAGGAGATGTAAGTCAAGTTCAAGAACTGTTAAACTTCTCATAACATAGGAGATGTAAGTCTAGTTCAAGAACTGTTATACTTCTCATTACACAGGAGATGTAAGTCTAGTTCAAGAACTGTTATACTTCTCTTTACACAGGAGATGTAAGTCTAGTTCAAGAACTGTTTAAAAACTGTACACAGTTATGTTTAAATGAGTACTCCATTAAAAATCTTTTTGAAAAAACATCATGTCATTAATTATTAAAATATTGAGGGGAGCTCAGCTACTGTGTCTAAATGTGATAACAAGGACTCATTATATTCCACACATTTCCTACATCAATTTGGTGCATAAATAGTCAATAACAACATGCTATCTTTTGGTGAAGGTAGCCGCGATAGCTCAGTGGTTAGTGAACTGGACTACAAAGGACAAGGGGTAGGGTTCGATCCCAACCGACGGCTTCCAGTTCACCCAGCCTTTAATGGGTACCGATTTTTTCTGGGAAAGTGAAGCGGCACGGGCGTAATACCGACCACATTACCCCAAAAATCATGTGCCGAAGGTCTGTAAAATTTATGGTCACTAACACCATATTCCCTATACGCCACCTGGCGTGACGGGGGTACTTTACTTTTTTTTTTTTCATCTTTTGGTGAGAAAACTATATTAAAAGCTGTATCAATTGGGCATGATCTGAATTAATAATGATAATATAGCTATTTTTGTCAAATTAAAATATATATTAAGAATTACTTTCATAACAAAACTAAACAACAAATATGCAACAACTCAGAAACTTAATAGCTCACATATTCAATGTTAAATATTAATAAAAATAACAAAATCTTACATCCGTTTTCCATAAATATAAATGTTTACAATTTATTGAATTTTCATGTCATGGAAATGTGAGTGTTATAATTGTTAATAAATAGCAGTCAATTTCAAAATATATTAGAACGCTAAATTATTGTAACATTTTAAAAAAAAAAAAAACCATCCAAAATAACGAGTGATTAGAACCACTTAAGAATAAGTAATAATTATAATGTAAATTGAAATCTGTTGCTACAATTGAAAAATGAAATGCAGCGTTGTTGAGACTTGATAATTAACTTGACATTCACCTTATTGTTAGCAGTGATGCACAATAAATGTCTGCCCCCTCCTGAGTCATTGTCTTGGTGGTTTTAACTCTCCCTTGGCGTGGCACAATCTGTTCAATCACAGCATGAATTTGGAAACTTCTTCCCTACTTAAAATCCATGCTTCACAAGCTTTCTTTTCCGCTTCCTTTCCCACTTTGATTCTATTGGCTGTCTTCTGTAAAGCCTAACATTTCATTGGCCAGCACACAAGCTAGACATGGCCAGTTTCAAATGCCAGTGAAGCAATTCTTTGATTGATTTAATTACATAATTGGTGTTGTTTGTCACTCTGGTCTACCTAGACTTGTGGCATCTCTCTTGTCAGCTATAAGAGCAGTTTTCATTGTTGCTGCTCTCCCCCTGTCTGGAAAAGCCATGTCATGTTTACACCTCCAACCCCTTTACAGCTAACGTGACTGATATATCTGGTCTGTCTATTGTTCTCTGAGCATGTGGTTGGCCAGGTACAGCTGGACAGTTTATGAGCAATTCCCAACGATCAAAGAATCTGCTCAAATTCAAAGGTGTCTGAAATTCTTCCATATGTATATCCTAGTGGAAACAATTTTGTACTTTCAATTATTTCTGTTATCTACCCCTTTACAATTACATCATTTATAACCATTCACATGTATATTGGTATAATTTAATTTGCTAGTTCGCTTATAAGCAGAAGCATTTCATTTTTGCAATTCTGCATTCATTTTATTTCTGCAAAATTTTATGTGGAGGTTAATTTTGAAAAAGTAAAAAAATGTGAAGTTAAATAAAAAATCTGTTGATTCAGAGTTTGGCAATCTTTTCCCAGTACAATTATTGTATATAATAATAATATATATTATATTATATACAGGTACAGTATGTTTATTTTTAAAATAAAAAAATTATGTACAGTTTACGGTACCAATGGGAAATTAGGAAAATGTAAGACTAGTTCAAGAATTATTATACTTCTGAAAACAAACTCACTTTTCACAAAAACTTGCACTGGGCAAAATCCTTGTGAGCCCAGAACAGTGATGGCAGCCACCATAAAACTGCATTTTGCTGCTGGTGGGACTCCACTGGGGTAGCCCTTGAGCTTGACTCTAGCTGTGCTTGTCTATACAACAACAATAGAAAGTTTCAGGTGTTAATTCATGAGAGTAAGGGAGATCTCATTCTGCTGGTGGGGCTCTAATGTCATAGGTTTTGAGCTTGTCTACTTCAGCAGCAACATTAACAACAGCAGCAACATCATCAACATCAATTATAGCAGCAGCAACATCAACAACAATAGAAAGTTTCAGGTGTTAATTCATGAGAGTAAGGGAGATCTCATTCTGCTGGTGGGGCTCTAATGTCATAGGTATTGAGCTTGTCTACTACAGCAGCAACATTAACAACAGCAGCAACATCATCAACATCAATTATAGCAGTAGCAACATCAACAATAGCAGCAACAGCATCAACATCAATTATAGCAGCAGCAACATCAACAACAGCAACAACAATAGAAAGTTTCAGGTGTTAATTCATGAGAGTAAGGGAGATCTCATTCTGCTGGTGGGGGCTCTAATGGCATAGGTATTGAGCTTGTCTACTTCAGCAGCAGCATTAACAACAATAGCAGCAACTGCATCAACAATAGCAGCAACAGCATCAACATCAATTATAGCAGCAGCAACATCAACAACAGCAGCAACATCAACAACAATAGCAGCAACATTAACAACAATAGCAGCAACAGCATCAACATCAATTATAGCAGCAGCAACATCAACAATAGCAGCAACATCAACAACAATAGCAGCAACAGCATCAACATCAATTATAGCAGCAGCATTAACAACAATAGCAGCAACATCAACAACAATAGGAGCAACAGCATCAATATCAATTATAGCAGCAGCAACATCAACAACAGCAGCAACATCAACAACAATAGCAGCAACATTAACAACAATAGCAGCAACAGCATCAACATCAATTATAGCAGCAGCAACATCAACAACAGCAGCAACATCAACAACAATAGCAGCAACATTAACAACAATAGCAGCAACAGCATCAATATCAATTATAGCAGCAGCAACATCAACAATAGCAGCAAGATCAACAACAATAGCAGCAACATTAACAACAATAGCATCAACATCAATTGCAGCAACAGCAGCAACACCAACAACAGCAGCAACAGCAGCAACATCAACAACAATAGCAGCAACAGCATCAACATCAATTACAGCAACAGCAGCAACACCAACAACAACAACAGCAGCATCAACATCAATTATAGCAGCAGCAACATCAGCAACAGCAACAACAGCAGCAACATCAAAAACAGCAGCAAAATCAACAACATCAACAATAGCAGCAACAGCATCAACATCAATTATAGCAGCAGCAACATCAACAACAGCAACAACATCAACAATAGCGCAACAACATCAAAAACAGCAGCAACATCAACAATAGCAGCAACAGCATCAACTATAGCAGCAGCAACATCAACAACAGCAATAACAGCAGCAACATCAAAAACAGCATCAACATCAATTATAGCAGCAGCAACATCAACAATAGCAACAACAGCAGCAACATCAAAAACAGCAGCAACATCAACAATAGCAGCAACAGCATCAACATCAATTATAGCAGCAGCAACATCAACAATAGCAACAACAGCAGCAACATCAAAAACAGCAGCAACATCAAAAACAGCAGCAACATCAACAATAGCAGCAACAGCATCAACATCAATTATAGCAGCAGCAACATCAACAACAGCAACAACAATAGAAAGTTTCAGGTGTTAATTCATGAGAGTAAGGGAGATCTCATTCTGCTTGTGGGGCTCTAATGTCATAGGTATTGAGCTTGTCTACTACAGCAGCAACATTAACAACAATAGCAGCAACAACAATAGCAGCAACAACAATAGCAGCAACAACAGTGATGCAGCAATACTTACAACAGGTAATACTTGACCTATACAATCTAGCACAACAGTGATACAGCAATACTTACAACAGGCACTACTTGGCCTATACAATCTAACACAACGGTGATACAGCAATACTTACAACAGGCACTAATTGGCCTATACAATCTAACACAACAGTGATACAGCAATACTTACAACAGGCACTAATTGGCCTATACAATCTAGCACAACAGTGATACAGCAATACTTACAACAGGCACTACTTGGCCTATACAATCTAACACAACAGTGATGCAGCAATACTTACAACAGGTAATACTTGGTCTATACAATCTAACACAACAGTGATGCAGCAATACTTACAACAGGCACTACTTGGTCTATACAATCTTACACAACAGTGATGCAGCCACACTTACAACAGGTACTACTTGGCCTATACAATCTTACACAACAGTGATGCAGCCACACTTACAACAGGTACTACTTGGTCTATACAATCTTACACAACAGTGATGCAGCCACACTTACAACAGGCACTACTTGGTCTATACAATCTAACACAACAGTGATGCAGCAATACTTACAACAGGCACTACTTGGCTTATACAATCTAACACAACAGTGATGCAGCCACACTTACAACAGATAATACTTGGTCTAAACAATCTTACACAACAGTGATGCAGCAATACTTACAACAGGCACTACTTGGTCTATACAATCTTACACAACAGTGATGCAGCCACACTTACAACAGATAATACTTGGTCTAAACAATCTTACACAACAGTGATGCAGCCACACTTACAACAGGTACTACTTGGTCTATACAATCTTACACAACAGTGATGCAGCAATACTTACAACAGGTACTACTTGGTCTATACAATCTTACACAACAGTGATGCAGCAATACTTACAACAGGCACTACTTGGTCTATACAATCTAACACAACAGTGATGCAGCCACACTTACAACAGGTACTACTTGGTCTATACAATCTTACACAACAGTGATGCAGCAATACTTACAACTGAGTAATGCACATTGTGAACGGAAGAGCACCACCACCTGTACACGTAGACCACTGGCTGAGTGGCATTGTGTCGATGGCTCTCCCACTCCACAAGCATACCTCCATCATTTTTCTCCTTAAAACTCAGTTTGCTTGGCACTGATGGTAGCTCTGAAAACACAAAAGGCAAACACATTAAACACAATGCCAACTTTGGACACACGTATTACACACTATGCTATGCTAGGCACAACACAAGGCACACATACATAATGCCAACAGAAGGCATACATTTGGCAAAATGTTAACAGTAGGTACACATTATACATCATGCCGGAAGTAGTAACACATTTTACACAATACTAACAGTAGACACACATTTTACATTATATTATCAGTAGACACACATTTTACATTATATTAACAGTAGACACCCATTTTACATTATACTAACAGTAGACACACATTTTACATTATATTAACAGTAGACACACATTTTACATTATATTAACAGTAGACACACATTTTACATTATATTAACAGTAGACACACATTTTACATTATATTAACAGTAGACACACATTTTACATTATATTAACAGTAGACACACATTTTACATTATATTAACAGTAGACACACATTTTACATTATACTAACAGTAGACACACATTTTACATTAAATTAACTGTAGACAAACATTTTACATTATATTAACTGTAGACACACATTTTACATTAAATTAACAGTAGACACACATTTTACATTAATTAACAGTAGACACACATTTTACATTATATTAACTGTAGACACACATTTTACATTATATTAACTGTAGACACATATTATAGACAATGTCAAAAGTAGGTGTATCTTGAACACAAAGGATGTATCTACCATAATGTATGCCTAGTCAACTATGGTGTTATGACTCAGCCTTCGCTGAAATGGTGTACCCTTTTCAACAGTTCGCATGGAGGAGGGAATGAGTGATTGGTTTTGAATTGAAACATGAGTGAAATTGATTTTACAGATGACATAGTGCTCCTAAGTGGCCCATTTAATTTTATAATTGCAGAAAGAGGTCTACTGATCTACATAAATAGATTAAAGTATCTCTGCTTTAAGAAGCAGAAGTCACATTAACTGATCACCAAATCACTTGTTTCTGTCAATAGCTCTACATTTTTCAATATTTCATTATTAATTTAAACATTAATGTTAAAGAAATAGGAGTTTTTTTTTTAAAAAGCACTAATTAAAACAACATAACTGCACAATTTGAAAGAAATCTAACAATATCATGCCCAAACTGAACTTCACAGAAACTATTATTATTACAAATTAGCATTTAAAATTAACATATACATTTTTTCCAATTTGTAAGAATTTTGTTAGTTGCCATATGGGTTTGCCTCTATAAAATATATAAGGTATGTAACACAGTCCTGATCTGAAACGGTGCACCAGGATTTAAAAAGACAATTGAGTATGTTAAAAAACAGTGAAGAGCAAAACTTCTATCTAAACATACAGAGAACTAAGATAATGTCCACTGACAAAACAAAAAGTCAACCCAAAATCATCATCAACGGTGAGGAAATTAGAATTGTAAAAACTATGAATATCTGGGATCTGTAGTAACTAACAATGGAGACTGCCAGAAAGAGACCAAAAGAAGATTAGAAACTGCAACACAAACATTAAACGCCATGGAGAACATGCAGCACAATACCTGCAAGCAAGGCAGTAAAATTAAAACTACAAAGGGTTTGTATCTTCCTGATAGCAACATATGGTTGTGAATCATGGACAATCTTCCAAACATCAAGGAAGAAAATCGATTCAATTGAAACTAAATGCTACAGAAAAATTATTTATAATACCTTGGATAATGAAAAAAAGCAATGAAGACATCATCATCATCATCATGTACCATACCGGTTGGCGTAGGCAATCATGTCCTTCCACAATCTTCTAATCACAGTGCATCGTATCAGTTCTGTTGTTGACTGTTTTCCATGCCATGACACCAAGCTATCCAGTATTCTCTCTCTTTGTCGTCCGCGATCTCTCTTTCCTTTTATTTTGCCAGTTATAACCAAGTATTCCAACTTTCCTCTTCTCATGATGTGCCCGAAAAATGTTGATTGTTTCTTTCTGTTTTTTAGGAGCTGCCTTTTTGTGTTGGCCTCTTTGAGAATTTCCTCATTGGTCTTTTTAGCTGTCCAAGGAACTTTCAACATTCTTCTGAGAAATCCCATCTCTGTGGCCTCTAATCGTCTTTTCATTTGTTTGTCTACTGTCCATGATTCGCTTCCATAGGTCAGAATTGGTTCTATATAGCACTGATGAACTCTCTTTCTCATTTCTTTAGACACAGATTTGTTGCACAAGATATTTTTCATTTTCTGAAATGCTATTTTGGCTTGAGCTATTCTGCATTTTATTTCCATGGTGCATCTCCCATCTGATGTTATTATTGTGCCCAAGTATTTGACGCGTTGCACTTGTTTCAGATTTGTCCTGTTTATTTTTATGCCGCATGATGGTGATGATTGTTTCTTCGATATGACCATTACTTCTGTTTTCTTACTATTTGGACTGAGACCTTTCTTGGTGCTTTCTTTTACTAATATGTCTATCATTTCTTGTATTTCATTGTCTGTCTCTGCTATTAAGACTGCGTCATCTGCATATCGCAAATTATTTATGTTGTGACCGTTGACTTCAATTCCTTTTTTTGTCTACTATTGATCTCATAATATATTCGCTGTAAAGTGAAAACGAATCCGGCGACAGAATACTGCCTTGTCTGACTCCTTGTTTTATAAGTTGAAATTGTCCTGTTTGGTTGTTAATTCGTATAGCTGCTGTTTGTTGCCAGTACATGTTTTTTATGATTCGCAGATCCTTGCCATCAATGTTTAATTTCTCCAGCATATTGATTATTTCCACATGCTTTACTTTGTCAAATGCTTTTGTGTAGTCTATAAAGCACATATGCAGTCTATGAAGATATACTAAAAGAGTAAAACATTAAAAAGAATTGACTTATAAACACCATTCTATAGAGGAAATTATAATACTATGGCCATGTTTAAGACACAACAGGCTGGAAAGGACAATAAAGAAAGGCATGGTTCCAGGATGATACATCAGGTGCAGACCAAGAAGAAGATGGTTTCATCAAGACATCAAGGAGACCTTGAATATGACAAGTGAAGAAGTGGGAGATCTGGCTAGAGACAAAGATTCTTTTAGATCAACTGTGATGAGTGCAACATTATATGGGGGATCTGGCTAGAGACAGAGATTCTTCCAGACAGGATCTGGTGAATGCAATGTTCTGCAATAGACAAGCGATTTGAAGATGATGATGATGTAACAAGTGCTATAACATAAATATATTACTATCTCTTATATAACAAGCGCTATAACAAAAAATGTATTAATCTCTTATAGCAACAGAGCTAAAACAAAAAATGTATTAGTATCATGTATAAAAACAGTGATGAGAAGAGGAAAGTTTGAATACTTGGTTACAACTGGTAAAATAAAAGGAAAGAGAGATCGCGGACGACAAAGAGAGAAAATACTGGATAACTTGGTGTCATGGCATGGAAAACAGTCAACAACAGAACTGATACGATGCACTGTAGATAGAAGATTGTGGAAGGACATGATCGCCTATGCCAACCAGTATGGCACACGATGATTATAATAACAACAGTGCTATAACATAAATATATTTGTACCTAACAAGAATGATATACATAATTACATTACCTCTCTTGTACAAACAATGCTATACAAATATCTAAACATGTCAATAACAGTGATACAACACAAATATCTAAACTTGTCAACAACAGTGATACAGCACAAATATCTAAACTTGTCAACAACAGTGATACAACACAAATATCTAAACTTAACAACAGTGATACAGCACAAATATCTAAACTTGTCAACAACAGTGATACATCACAAATATCTAAACTTGTCAACAACAGTGATACAACACAAATATCTAAACTTGTCAATAACAGTGACACAACACAAATATCTAAACTTGTCAATAACAGTGATACAGCACAAATATCTAAACTTGTCAACAACAGTGATACAACACAAATATCTAAACTTGTCAATAAAAGTGATACAGCACAAATATCTAAACTTGTCAACAACAGTGATACAACACAAATATCTAAACATGGCAATAACAGTGTAGCAACACAAATATCTAAACTTGTCAATAAAAGTGATACAGCACAAATATCTAAACTTGTCAATAACAGTGTAGCAACACAAATATCTAAACTTGTCAATAAAAGTGATACAGCACAAATATCTAAACTTGTCAACAACAGTGATACAACACAAATATCTAAATTTGTCGATAGAAGTGATACAGCACAAATATCTAAACTTGTCAACAACAGTGATACAGCACAAATATCTAAACATGTCAATAACAGTGATACAACACAAATATATAAACTTGTCAATAAAAGTGATACAATACAAATATCTAAACTTGTCAATAACAGTAGTACAACACCAATATCTAAACAACAGTGGTACAACACAAATGTCTAAATAACAGTGATACAACACAAATATCTAAACTTGTCATAACAGTGGTACAACACAAATATCTAAACAACAGTGGTACAACTCAAATATCTAAACAACAGTGGTACAACTCAAATATCTAAACAACAGTGATACAACTCAAATATCTAAACAAGTGGTACAACTCAAATATCTAAACAACAGTGATACAACTCAAATATCTAAACAACAGTGGTACAACTCAAATATCTAAACAAGTGGTACAACTCAAATATCTAAACAACAGTGATACAACTCAAATATCTAAACAACAGTGGTACAACTCAAATATCTAAACAAGTGGTACAACTCAAATATCTAAACAAGTGGTACAACTCAAATATCTAAACAACAGTGATACAACTCAAATATCTAAACAACAGTGGTACAACTCAAATATCTAAACAAGTGGTACAACTCAAATATCTAAACAACAGTGATACAACTCAAATATCTAAACAAGTGGTACAACTCAAATATCTAAACAACAGTGATACAACTCAAATATCTAAACAACAGTGGTACAACTCAAATATCTAAACAAGTGGTACAACTCAAATATCTAAACAAGTGGTACAACTCAAATATCTAAACAACAGTGATACAACTCAAATATCTAAACAACAGTGGTACAACTCAAATATCTAAACAAGTGGTACAACTCAAATATCTAAACAACAGTGGTACAACTCAAATATCTAAACAACAGTGGTACAACTCAAATATCTAAACAAGTGGTACAACTCAAATATCTAAACAACAGTGGTACAACTAAAATATCTAAACAACAGTGGTACAACTCAAATATCTAAACAAGTGGTACAACTCAAATATCTAAACAACAGTGGTACAACTCAAATATCTAAACAAGTGGTACAACTCAAATATCTAAACAACAGTGGTACAACTCAAATATCTAAACAAGTGGTACAACTCAAATATCTAAACAACAGTGGTACAACTCAAATATTTAAATTTGCCAACAAATAACCACACTACTTAAAGACACAATCCAGTTAACTGTTTACCACTATATTCCAAGGGTCTATGACAAATCATGCCACAACCATTGTCACAGCACTTCTTCATCCCATCACAGTCAACATCTCCACTACACTCCTCCACGCAGGCTGTGTTGAACCCCTGCATGACAGTTGGTGCAGGGCAGGTACCATATTTGGCCTTCACTGACTTGGAAATAAACTGACAGCTGTCATTGCATGCCTGAAGAGCTGCCTCATTGTGCCTGCCTCTGGAGTTCTGAAGAGAAGAGATTAACACCAGACTTGTCTGACCATACACATATCATTACACTCACAAAGAGACAGCAAGGCTGACAAGTCTAAATATGCATCAAGGATGAAAGAACGACTGCAGCAAGAACTTCACAAGGTAATTGTCTTTCAAGTTAACAATATTCCACATCACCAAAAATATTACAAACTGATACACCACCACCATCAAAAATATTACAAACTGATACACCACAACCACCAAAAATATTCAAACTGATACACCACCACCATCAACAATATTACAAACTGATACACCACAACCACCAAAAATATTACAAACTGATACACCACCACCACCACCAACAACAATATTACAAATTGATACACCACCACCATCAACAATATTACAGACTGATACACCACCACCACCAAAAATATTACAAACTGATACACCACCACCATCAACAATATTACAAACTGATAAACCACAACCATAAACAATATTACAGACTGATAAACCACCACCATCAACAACAATATTACAAACTGATACACCACCACCATCAACAATTTTACAAACTGATAAACCACCACCATCAACAACAATATTACAAACTGATACACCACCACCATCAACAATATTACAAACTGATACACCACCATCAACAATATTACAAACTGATACACCACCAACAACAATATTACAGACTGATACACCACCACCAACAATATTACAAACTGATACACCACCAACAACAATATTACAAACTGATACACCACCACCAACAACAACAACATTAAAAACTGATACACCTCCACCACTAATAATATTACAAACTGATACACCACCACCAGTAATGTTACAGACTGATACACCACCACCATAAACAATATTACAAACTGATACACCACAACCATCAACAATATTACAAACTGATACACCACCACCATCAACAATATTACAAACTGATACACCACCACCACCAACAATATTACAAACTGATACACCACCACCATCAACAATATTACAAACTGATACACCACCACCATCAACAATATTACAAACTGTGATACACCACCACCATCAACAATATTACAAACTGATACACCACCACCACCAACAATATTACAAACTGATACACCACCACCAACAACAATATTACAAACTGATACACCACCACCACCAACAATATTACAAACTGATACACCACAACCATCAACAATATTACAAACTGATACACCACCACCATCAACAATATTACAAACTGATACACCACCACCACCAACAATATTACAAACTGATACACCACCACCATCAACAATATTACAAACTAATACACCACCACCATCAACAATATTACAAACTGTGATACACCACCACCATCAACAATATTACAAACTGATACACCACCACCACCAACAATATTACAAACTGATACACCACCACCAACAACAATATTACAAACTGATACACCACCACCACCAACAATATTACAAACTGATACACCACCACCACCAACAATATTACAAACTGATACACCACCACCAAGAATATTACAAACTGATACACCACCACCAACAACAATATTACAAACTGATACACCACCACCACCAACAATATTACAAACTGATACACCACCACCACCAACAATATTACAAACTGATACACCACCACCAAGAATATTACAAACTGATACACCACCACCACCAACAATATTACAAACTAATACACCACCACCACCAACAATATTACAAACTGATACACCACCACCACCAACAATAATACAAACTGATACACCACCACCAACAACAATATTACAAACTGATACATCACCACCACCACCAACAACAATATTACAAACTGATACACCACCACCAACAACAATATTACAAACTGATACATCACCACCACCACCAACAACAATATTACAAACTGATACACCACCACCAACAACAATATTACAAACTGATGCACCACCACCATCAACAATATTACAAACTGATACACCACCACCATCAACAATATTACAAACTGATACACCACCACCATCAACAATATTACAAACTGATACACCACCACCACCAACAATATTACAAACTGATACACCACCACCAACAACAATATTACAAACTGATACACCACCACCACCAACAATATTACAAACTGATACACCACCACCACCAACAATATTACAAACTGATACACCACCACCACCAACAATATTACAAACTGATACACCACCACCAAGAATATTACAAACTGATACACCACCACCACCAACAATATTACAAACTAATACACCACCACCACCAACAATATTACAAACTGATACACCACCACCACCAACAATATTACAAACTGATACACCACCACCACCAAAAATATTACAAACTGATACACCACCACCATCAACAATATTACAAACTGATACATCACCATCACCACCAACAACAATATTACAAACTGATACACCACCACCAACAACAATATTACAAACTGATACATCACCACCACCACCAACAACAATATTACAAACTGATACACCACCACCAACAACAATATTACAAACTGATGCACCACCACCAACAACAATATTACAAACTGACACACCACCACCAACAACAATAAAACAAACTGCTACACCACCACCAACCACAATATTACAAACTGATACACACACACCACCAACAACAATATTACAAACTGCTACACCACCACCACCACCACCAACAATGGTACATACTGATATGCCACCACCACCAACAATATTACAAACTGATACATACACCACTGATGACACCCTGTTCTCTGTCTTCTTCAGAGGACTCACAGATTAGTGCTGATTTTCAGTTAACTTTTCTGTTTATTTGTTTGTTTTTATTGATATTTGAAGGGATCATGTGGTTGTACATGCTTTCTATTTGATGTAAATCACTTTGCTTCTTTGGCTTCATTGCATTTTGTTACAATTTCTTTATTTGATCACTTATACTCATCTTTGTTGTTGATTGCGCTATTGAACGCGTCAAAAAATGGCGGTTTGTTTTCACCGGTCTGTCATCAAGGACGCGTAATTCATTTAATTTGTAAAAGGCTCACAGTGTATCCACGTGCTGCAGAGCTATTTACTGGAGTTGGCCAGTTTATAACGTGGAAACGGGTTCTGGACCGTGCGACTGAGTAAGTGCACGTGAGTCTAGACCATCCACAGTATCGACATCAGTGACAATATATTTGATACTATGACAACGGTAAGTATTCAGATGCAGCCCAAATGACATCATCGAAGAAGGAAAACACGACAAGTTAAGCGTGGTGGCATTAAACTGTCGAAGTGTGAGAGGCTAGGCCTAAAGTATGTGCGCGTTACATATTGGAAGTGTGGGTCCATAAATCAACGACGGCCAATTCTTGATAAGCTACTGTGTGGCGCCGATATAATGGTTTTACAAGAAACTCTTCTTGGTGACAGGACAGTAAGTACTCCTGGTTTTCATTGTTTTTACAATAGACGACACCTTGGGCAGGCCATCCTTGTGCGCAACAATATGGTGGCAGCTGAGGTTGATATGTCTGCGTGGGACCATGCAGAATTGCAGGTACATGCGGTTAGGGTGCAGACCCCAGTTCATTTCATGATTGTAAATGTGTATGCCTGTAATGGGAAGGTGAACACACAACAATGGCAGAATCTCTTCGAGTTCGATGAAGAGAACGTCATTTTCTGCTGAGACTTTAATGCTAGAGGAAACCAGTGAGGTAACGTCATAACCAACAAGCAGGGAGAAGACCTAGAGAATGCACTAGTGTCAGTCGATTTAGTGTGCTTGAATGATGGAAGGGCAACAAGAATGGCCACTCGAACAGGAAACTCTGATAGTGTCATAGACCTTGCACTGGTGTCTTCCACCTTCACACCGGTTTGCAGGTGAAGTGCACTGGGGTTCCACGGAAGTGATCACTATCCATGTGTCCTCCTAATTGAGAAAAGCAGAAATAGAAGCCAGAAAAGAAAGCTCCACACATTCCACTATGAGAAAACTGACCAGGACGTCATTAGCAAAATCAGACATAGGAAACAGAGCGCACCTCATAGGAGGCAGGAGAGATGGACGCAGCCACCCTGGTGGAACATAGAAGTCGAGGAAGCTTGGCGGAGCAAGAGACAAACGGCCAAGATATGGCAGAAAGTCAGAAGGAATGGAAGAACACAACCTGAGCTCTTGAAGCGTCTGAAAGTAGAGGTCAACCAAAAAATGATGCACTTTAAACTATGTGCTAAGCAGGCTAAGGATGCCAAATGGGATAACTTCTGTAGAAAAGTGTGCTCAGAAAAATCGCTAGCCACATTCTGGCGAGTTCATCAGAGCATGAATGGCACAACACGACACAAAGACATACCAGACTATCAGAGCACAGGCTGGATATGGCACAAATCTGATGAGAGCAAAGGGAAGGCCCTACTTGCCCGCTACATTGAGCAGATGGACTAAAGAAATGAGACTGTAAGAATGAGGATACAGGGATCGATGTCAAAATTGTGTAAGGATGTAGTGCTGGAAGAAGATCTCACAATCACAACCGATACCATTCGCATGACACTTAAAAGGTCACACAACACTGCTCCTGGTCCAGATGGTGTTCGGTACGATGACATAGGCGATTTAGCTGACGACGACTTGACAAAACTGGCCAATGAGTTTAATGCCGGTATTCGGAGTGGCCAGATTAAGGAGGAGTGGCTACACAGCTACTTACTACCGTTACCGAAGCCAAACAAGGACCATTCTCAGATCGGTGCCTACAAAATCATAACAATGCAGAACACTGCGGGCAAGCTGCTGGAGAAAATAGTTGCCCGCGTCCTCACCTGTCACCTTGAACAGAAACGTGTATTCCCACCCACACTCGGAGGTTATAGATATAACAAAGAGACATTGCTCAATGCGGCAGTCTTTGCCTATGACGTCTTCAAAGGCTTCCACAGACGAGAGGAGACATGTGCTGCTGCTATAGATCTGGAGGATGCATACAACAGGGTACCATTTGAATATCTCATGCATATGCTCCTCAAACTGACAGTGCACCCCTTCCTCATTAGGTGGATCGCCGCGGCACTGTTTCAGAGGAAGGTGATACTCAGATGTGGAAGTTGGTCTTCCGAGCCAACATCCATTTGTCCAGGGCTGCCACAAGGCTCACCATTGTCACCAGTTCTATTTAACGTGTACACAATAACAATCACGGAACAACAGCTGGATGGGAGGGGAAGAACTATGACTTTTGCTGATGATATTCTAGTATATCGACAGGGAAGAGACAGACGGGGAATCGCCTCCACAATGCAAGACGAACTCGATCGCATTTCTTCCTGGTGTGGGGTTTCAGGTGCCTTGGTTAATCCTAATAAAGCATCAGTTTCATGGTTCTCCCTTAACAATCATATCATTAATACGACCACACCGGTAGTACGAATGGGAGCTGATGAGGTGACCAGGGACAAGTTGATGAAATACCTCGGAGTTAAGTTTGATCGCAGCCTGTGTTTTCGGGACCACATCGACCATGTGATAACAAAATCCCGCAAAGGATTAGCCGCCTTGAAGGTCATGGCAGCTGCCAACATCGAGCAGAGGCTACTTACTCTTCTGTTCCAGGGATTAGTCCTCGCACCAATCGAGTATGCCCTGGCAATTCTTACTGTCAGTACAACTCAAATTGATAGGCCAGAGAAAATGCAAAATGAAGCCATGCGCATTATCTTGGGATGTACAAGGAACACTCCCTGAGTAGCAATGAGGTATCTTCTTGACTTTCCAACCATGGATGACAGAATCAAGATCTGGAGAGCACGAGCATACCTGAAGATTAGTACAGATAAAGAGCATCCATTGCATCACGTGCTCAACACAGGGAAAGGCGCCAGGCTAAAAAGAGCCAAATCATGGCACCGGCCGAGCAGAAGATGTCATCAAACAGGTTTGTGGGCTTACCAATATCAGCGTTGGTGAGGAGTGGATACCGGTGCCTACGTCGTTCAAGGGGTCTTTCTCGTGTATTGTCACACTTGACAGGAAAAATAGGGAACAGAACCCGGTCGTGGTTAATGCTGAGGTCAACGGTCTCATCTGCGATAACACCGATGAGAAAGATGCAGTCATCTATGCAGACGGATCTGTAAGACGACACCAAAGAAGTGCATGGGCATTTACAGCACGCTCGGCAGGCAGAATAGTCTACGAAGACAGTGGTGCATAGGTCATGACCACGAGTAGCATGACAATGGAGGTGATGGCAGTGACCAAGGCATTCAAATGGTTAGTCACAAGACTACACCCTACATGTATACTGAGTGATTCGATGAGCATGATAAAAAAAAATGCAGGCGGGCTCTGTATGCATGCAATGGGTAGAGTCATTGCAGAAATCTAAAATACGTAAGGTCACCTGTGTCTTTGTCCCTGGACATGCGGGAGTACGGGGAAATGAAAGAGCGGACAGGTTAGCTAGCTGCGTTGTCGTTGAGGACAGGCAACCAATGGATCGGGTGGACATCATCAATGCCCTCCGAGATGTGGGAAGAGCACAGGACTTTGACAAACACAGATCCACGTCACTTCTTTGGATGATGGAAATGGGAGTTAAGATGGGCACAGCCAGAAATGAGAAACTTAGTGGCCATGTAAGAAGACTTATCAACCAACATAGAACTTGAGTCGTCAGTCGCTGGACACTGCGGGAATTCCTGAGGAGGGGATCTGAGCACCTATGAACATGTTCGGAATGCAATGATGATGACCCGCAAATAACTCAATAACACACACCACCACCAACAATATTAAAAAATGACACAACACCAACAATATTACAAACTGATACACCACCAGCAATATTACAAACTGATACACACCAGCAATATTACAAACTTATACACCACTACCAACAATATTACAAACTGATACACCACCAGCAATATTACAAACTGATACACCACTACCAACAATATTACAAACTGCTACACCACCAACAATATTACAAACTGATACACCACCACCATCAACAATATTACAAACTGATATACCATGAACAATATTACAAACTGATACAATACCAACAACATTACAAACTGATACACCACCACCACCAATATTACAGACTGATACACCACCAACACCGATATTACAAACTGATACACCATCACCACCACAACAATCAACAATATTACAAATTGATACACCATCACCACCACCACTACAAACTGATACACCACAATCAACAATATTACAAACTGATACACCATCACAACCACCACAATCAACAATATTATAAACTGATACACACCATCACCACCACCACAATCAACAATATTATAAACTGATACACCATCACCATCACCACCAACATTACAAACTGATACACCACAATTAACTATATTATAAACTGATACACAACCACAATCAACAATATTACAAACTGATACACCACCAACAATAGTACAAACTGATACACTAACAAACAAAATTATGAACTGATAAAACACCAACAAATGATAAACTGATACCACTACCACCAACAATATTACAGACTGATACACCACCACCACCAACAATATTACAGACTGTATAACCACCAACAATATTACAAACTGATACACCACCAGCACCAAACAATATTATAAACTGATACACCACCAACAATATTACAAACTGATACACCACCAACAATATTACAAACTGACACACCACCACCACCAACAATATTACAGACTGTATAACCACCAACAATATTACAAACTGATACACCACCAGCACCAACAATATTATAAACTGATACACCACCAACAATATTATAAACTGATACACCACCAACAATATTACAAACTGATACACCACCAACAATATTACAAACTGATACACCACCAACAATATTACAAACTGACACACCACCACCACCAACAATATTATAAACTGATACACCACCAAGAATATTACAAACTGATACACCACCAACAATATTACAAACTGATACACCACCAACAATATTACAAACTGATACACTACCAACAATATTACAAACTGACACACCACCACCACCAACAATATTATAAACTGATACACCACCAACAATATTACAAACTGATACACCACCAACAATATTACAAACTGACACACCACCACCACCAACAATATTACAAACTGATACACCACCAACAATATTACAAACTGATACACCACCAACAATATTACAAACTGACACACCACCAACACCAACAATATTACAAACTGATACACCACCAACAATATTACAAACTTATTTTGTTGAACTCACCAAGTCATTGTATTAAACTCACAACTTGACTTATTTTGTTCAACTCACCAAGTCATTGTATTAAACTCACAACTTGACTTATTTTGTTGAACTCACCAAGTCATTGTATTAAACTCACAACTTGACTTATTTTGCTCAACTCACCAAGTCATTGTATTAAACTCACAACTTGACTTATTTTGTTCAACTCACCAAGTCATTGTATTAAACTCACAACTTGACTTATTTTGTTCAACTCACCAAGTCATTGTATTAAACTCACAACTTGACTTATTTTGCTCAACTCACCAAGTCATTGTATTAAACTCACAACTTGACTTATTTTGCTCAACTCACCAAGTCATTGTATTAAACTCACAACTTGACTTATTTTGCTCACCTCTAAACTCACACCCTAACATGACTAACAATTTGTTTCACAACACACTGACTAGAGGAAATTCTAACTTTACTCTTTATCAATCACTTGACACACACATCACGTCGTCTGTTTATCACTGAACTCTGTGTTCTAAACAACTTGAGCTATCTCCATAGGACTGTCTAATTCTAGCTATAATTCTAGTTATTTTTCTCTACACTGTGACAAACAGATCTAATTCTTGCCTATTCACCCTCTGGAATTTATCTCTTTGTAATCTCAGCTTTGACTATCTAAATCTTGATCTAAATTTAGTCTATTCAAAGTCATTTCTTACGTTTGACTCTGACTGATCTAAATCTAGATCTAATTCTTGTCTGTTCACCCTCAGGGGCTATCTCTTTGTAATCTGGGCCCTGACTGTTTAAATTTATATCTAATTTGTGTCCATTCACCCTCTATATTTTATCTCTTTATAATCATGGCTTTGAACATCTTAATCTAGATCTATTTCTTGTCTGTTCACCCTCAGAGGCTATCTCTTTGTAATCTGGGCCCTGACTGTTTAAATTTATATCTAATTTGTGTCCATTCACCCTCTATATTTTATCTCTTTATAATCATGGCTTTGAACATCTTAATCTAGATCTATTTCTTGTCTGTTCACCCTCAGAGGCTATCTCTTTGTAATCTGGGCCCTGACTGTTTAAATTTATATCTAATTTGTGTCCATTCACCCTCTATATTTTATCTCTTTATAATCATGGCTTTGAACATCTTAATCTAGATCTATTTCTTGTCTGTTCACCCTCAGAGGCTATCTCTTTGTAATCTGGGCCCTGACTGTTTAAATTTATATCTAATTTGTGTCCATTCACCCTCTATATTTTATCTCTTTATAATCATGGCTTTGAACATCTTAATCTAGATCTATTTCTTGTCTGTTCACCCTCTAATTCTGATAACTTCTTAATATCAGCTCCGACTGTCAAACTAACTGAATTCTCCCTTGGTTATCTGGTCATGTGTCTGTGATCATGTGTGGTCATCTACTCACTGAGTATTGAGATGAACACATCCTGTGTCAGCTACAAAAGTCAACAATATGATAGCAGCTAGTGGCAAGATTACTAACCTTACAGTCATTGAAACAATCATCCTCGTCATCATAGTCCTCCCTCGGGCGCTCACAGGCAAAAAGACACTAATGTCCAATTTAAACAACAGAAATATATCAATAATTACAAACAACAAAAATATATCAATAATTGCAAACAAAAATATATCAATAATTGCAAACAACAAAAATATATCAATAATTGCAAACAACAAAAATATATCAATAATTACAAACAACAAAAATATAACAATTATTACAACAACAAAAATGTAACAATTATTACAAACAACAGCAAATATATAAATAATTATAAACAACAAAAATATATCAATAATTACAATCAACAAATATATCAATAATCACAAACAACAAATATATCAATAATCACAAACAACAAATATATCAATAATTACAAACAACAAATATATCAATAATTACAAACAATAAATATATAAATAATTACAAACAACAATATATCAATAATTACAAACAACAATATATCAATAATTATAAACAACAAAAAATATATCACATAATTACAAAGAACAAAATCTGAGAAAAAGTCATAGCGCTAACATTAGAACCAATAAGTAGCATCTTGTGTAGATCATCATTAAGTCAAGGGGTCATGTACATAACATGTTCTATTCCATTCTCTATAACCTCTCACCCTATCAAACTTTCTAATTAAGACATGATACATTTTATTAAGACATAATACATTTTATTAAAACATGACACATTTTATTAAGACATGATACATTTTTTTAAGACATAATACATTTTATTAAAACATGACACATTTTATTAAGACATGATACATTTTATTAAGACATGATACATTTTATTAAGACATGTTACACTTTATTAAGACCTGTTACACTATATTAAGACATGTTACACTTTATTAAGACCTATTCATCATCATCAAGTACCAAGCCTGCTGACATGGGTGATCATGTCTCTCCACAACTTTCGATTACTACAGTTATTTCTCATTTCTGTTGTTGACCTTCTGCCAAGCCATTCTCTTAAGCTGTCTGGTATTTTTTCTCATTGCTTCCCTCTATCTCTTCGTCCCTCAATTTTCCCAGTTGTTACAATATATTCCATCTGTTCTCTTCTCATTACATGACCAAAAAATGATGATTGTTTCTTCCTAATATTGGAAATTAGCTCTCTTTTTGCTTTGGCCTCTTTCAGAACATTTTCATTACTCTTCTTAGCTGTCCATGGTTTTCTCAACATTCTTCTGTAAAACCACATTTCTACAGACTCCAGTGATTTTCTTGTCTGTTGTTTTATTGTCCATGATTCACATCCATATGTTAAAACTGGTTCTACATAACATTTAAGAACTCTTTTTCTTGTTTCTATTGTCAAAAATGGATTGCATAGTATCTTCCTCATTTTTTTTTAAAGTTGCTTTTGCCTGAGCCATTCTGCACCTCACCTCTGTTGTACACCTTCCATCTGAGGTTAACATTGTTCCCAGATATTTAAATTCATTTACCTGTTTTAATATTGTTCCACTTTCCTTTATTAAGAGGTGTGTGATAAGTGCAAAAGAGGTGTGTGAGAAGTGTACAAGAGGTGTGTGAGAAGTGTACAAGAGGTGTGTGAGAAGTGTACAAGAGGTGTGTGAGAAGTGTACAAGAGGTGTGTGAGAAGTGTACAAGAGGTGTGTGAGAAGAGTACAAGAGGTATGTGAGAAGTGTGCAAGAGATGTGTGAGAAGTGTACAAGAGGTGTGTGAGAGGTGTACAAGAGGTGTGTGAGAAGAGTACAAGAGGTGTGTGAGAGGTGTACAAGAGGTGTGTGAGAAGTGTACAAGAGGTGTGTGAGAGGTGTACAAGAGATGTGTGAGAGGTGTACAAGAGGTGTGTGAGAGGTGTACATGGGAAAGGAAATTGGGTGAAAGGGGTTTGATTTGAAATAAGAACATGGTGACATTAATATTGTCAGTCACGGTGAAGTTCAGCCATAAGGGAGAGAAGATTGGAGACCAGATAGATAGAGATAGTAGCTATGATGAAGTGGTAGCAATGATAGAGGCTGCAGCAAAGATAGAGGTAGTAGCAAGGATATAGATAGTAGCAACGATATAGAGATAGTAGCAACGATATAGAGATAGTGGCAACAATATAGAGATAGTAGCAATGACAAAGGTAGTAGCAATAATAGAGGTAGTAACAATGATAACAGTAGTAGCAATGATAGAGATTGCACCAACAATATAGATAGAGACAGTATCAATAATATAGAAAGAGATAGTACCAACAATATAGATAGAGACAGTACCAACAATATAGATAGAGATAGTACCAACAATATAGATAGAGACAGTATCAACAATATAGATAGAGACAGTATCAATAATATAGAAAGAGATAGTACCAACAATATAGATAGAGACAGTACCAACAATATAGATAGAGACAGTACCAACAATATAGATAGAGACAGTACCAACAATATAGATAGAGACAGTACCAACAATATAGATAGAGATTGTACCAACAATATAGATAGAGAAAGTACCAGCAATATAGATAGAGATTGCACCAACAATATAGATAAAGATAGTACCAACAATATAGATAGAGACAGTACCAACAATATAGATAGAGACGGTACCAACAATATAGATAGAGACAGTACCAACAATATAGATAGAGACAGTACCAACAATATAGATAGAGACAGTACCAACAATATAGATAGAGACTGTACCAACAATATAGATAGAGATAGTACCAACAATATAGATATAGTACCAAAATTATAGATAGAGACAGTACTAACAATATAGACAGAGACAGTACCAATAATATAGATAGAGACAGTACCAACAATATAGATAGAGACAGTACCAACAATATAGATAGAGATTGCACCAACAATATAGATAGAGACAGTATCAATAATATAGAAAGAAATAGTACCAACAATATAGATAGAGACGGTACCAACAATATAGATAGAGATGGTACCAACAATATAGATAGAGACGGTACCAACAATATAGATAGAGACGTTACCAACAATATAGACAGAGATAGTACCAACAATATAGATAGAGATAGTACCAACAATATAGATAGAGACGGTACCAACAATATAGATAGAGACGGTACCAACAATATAGATAGAGACGGTACCAACAATATAGATAGAGAAGGTACCAACAATATAGATAGAGACAGTACCAACAATATAGATAGAGAAAGTACCAACAATATAGATAGAGATAGTACCAACAATATAGATAGAGATTGCACCAACAATATAGATAGAGATATTACCAACAATATAGATAGAGATTGCACCAACAATATAGATAGAGACGGTACCAACAATATAGATAGAGACAGTACCAACAATATAGATAGAGACGGTACCAACAATATAGATAGAGACAGTACCAACAATATAGATAGAGACAGTACCAACAATATAGATAGAGACAGTACCAACAATATAGATAGAGACAGTACCAACAATATAGATAGAGACAGTACCAACAATATAGATAGAGACAGTACCAACAATATAGATAGAGACAGTACCAACAATATAGATAGAGATAGTACCAACAATATAGATATAGTACCAAAATTATAGATAGAGACAGTACCAACAATATAGAGACAGTACCAACAATATAGATAGAGACATTACCAACAATATAGAGACAGTACCAACAATATAGATAGAGACAGTACCAACAATATAGATAGAGACAGTACCAACAATATAGATAGAGACAGTACCAACAATATAGATAGAGACAGTACCAACAATATAGATAGAGACAGTACCAACAATATAGATAGAGACAGTACCAACAATATAGATAGAGATAGTACCAACAATATAGATATAGTACCAAAATTATAGATAGAGACAGTACCAACAATATAGAGACAGTACCAACAATATAGATAGAGACATTACCAACAATATAGATAGAGACAGTACCAACAATATAGATAGAGACAGTACCAACAATATAGATAGAGATAGTACCAACAATACAGATAGAGACAGTACCAATGATACAGATAGAGATAGTACCAACGATGTAGTTAGAGATAGTACCAACGTTATAGACAGAGATAGTACCAACAATATAGAGACAGTGCCAACAATATAGATAGAGACAGTGCCAACAATATAGATAGAGACAGTACCAACAATATAGATAGAGACAGTACCAACAATATAGATAGAGACAGTGCCAACAATATAGATAGAGAGAGTGCCAACAATATAGATAGAGACAGTACCAACAATATAGATAGAGACAGTACCAACAATATAGATAGAGATAGTACCAACAATATAGATAGAGATAGTACCAACAATATAGATAGAGACAGTACCAACAATATAGATAGAGACAGTACCAACAATATAGATAGAGACAGTACCAGCAATATAGATAGAGACAGTGCCAGCAATATAGATAGAGACAATACCAACAATATAGATAGAGATAGTACCAACAATATAGATAGAGATAGTACCAACGATATAGATAGAGATAGTACCAATGATATAGATATAGATAGTACCAATGATATAGATATAGTATCAACAATATAGATAGATAGATATGATATCAATGATATAGATAAAGATCGTATCAACAATATATATATAGTACTAATGATATATAGATAGTATCAATAGTATAGATAAAGAGAGTATCAACAATATAGATAGAGATAGTATAAACAATATAGATATAGTATAAATGATATAGAGATAGTATCAATGATATAGACTGAGATAGTATCAAGGATATAGAGATAGTATCAACAATATATTGATTGAGGAAGTATCAATGATATACAGATAGTATCATGATATAGACTGAAATAGTATCAAGGATATAGATAGAGATAGTATCAATGATATAGAGATAGTATCACAATATAGACTGAGATAGTATCAACGATATAGAGATAGTATCAACAATATAGAGATAGTATCAATTATATAGAGACAGCATCAATGATATAGACTGAGATAGTATCAACACTATAGATAGAAATAGTATCAATGATAAAGAGATAGTATTTACAATATAGATAGAGAATGAGGAACAAAAATGTGAGGTAGAATAGAAATAGTTCAACCAAGGAGCAGGTCTTGAAACCTGACGAGGATGTGCTGAGTAATATTGTGGAGCCGCTGATGATATGTGACTATGTTTTCTTGTCTCTAAGTGATGACCATGGTGTTCTCAAGTAAATAATCTTGCCACCTTGTTGGTTCTGTTACACTTGTACACATTTTGGTTTGATTGTCAATTGTTTCATCTTATGTCTGCCCTGTCAGCGACAGAGACTGATCTGAGTAGGCAGATGAAGCAAGGAGTTCTCCAGGCTTGGCACAAAGTCCACAGCAGTTCAATCAGTATGTTGGCCCTCAGTCTATCTCAGTCCTCATCTAGATTAGCAGCATATCCAGTAAGATTACTATAACAGGGCAGTCTGCTTCTGTTACAGGGCAGTCTGCTCTTATTACAGGGCAGTCTGCTCTTATTACAGGGCAGTCTGCTCTTATTACAGGGCAGTCTGCTACTATTACAGGGCAGTCTGCTACTATTACAGGGCAGTCTGCTACTATTACAGGGCAGTCTGCTCTTATTACAGGGCAGTCTGCTCTTATTACAGGGCAGTCTACTCTTATTACAGGGCAGTCTGCTACTATTACAGGGCAGTCTGCTACTATTACAGGGCAGTCTGCTCTTATTACAGGGCAGTCTGCTACTATTACAGGGCAGTCTGCTCTTATTACAGGGCAGTCTGCTACTATTACAGGGCAGTCTGCTACTATTACAGGGCAGTCTGCTACTATTACAGGGCAGTCTGCTCTTATTACAGGGCAGTCTGCTACTATTACAGGGCAGTCTGCTACTATTACAGGGCAGTCTGCTCTTATTACAGGGCAGTCTGCTACTATTACAGGGCAGTCTGCTCTTATTACAGGGCAGTCTGCTCTTATTACAGGGCAGTCTGCTCTTATTACAGGGCAGTCTGCTACTATTACAGGGCAGTCTGCTACTATTACAGGGCAGTCTGCTCTTATTACAGGGCAGTCTGCTACTATTACAGGGCAGTCTGCTACTATTACAGGGCAGTCTGCTACTATTACAGGGCAGTCTGCTACTATTACAGGGCAGTCTGCTCTTATTACAGGGCAGTCTGCTACTATTACAGGGCAGTCTGCTACTATTACAGGGCAGTCTGCTCTTATTACAGGGCAGTCTGCTACTATTACAGGGCAGTCTGCTACTATTACAGGGCAGTCTGCTCTTATTACAGGGCAGTCTGCTCTTATTACAGGGCAGTCTGCTACTATTACAGGGCAGTCTGCTACTATTACAGGGCAGTCTGCTACTATTACAGGGCAGTCTGCTACTATTACAGGGCAGTCTGCTACTATTACAGGGCAGTCTGCTACTATTACAGGGCAGTCTGCTCTTATTACAGGGCAGTCTGCTACTATTACAGGGCAGTCTGCTACTATTACAGGGCAGTCTGCTACTATTACAGGGCAGTCTGCTCTTATTACAGGGCAGTCTGCTACTATTACAGGGCAGTCTGCTACTATTACAGGGCAGTCTGCTACTATTACAGGGCAGTCTGCTCTTATTACAGGGCAGTCTGCTACTATTACAGGGCAGTCTGCTACTATTACAGGGCAGTCTGCTACTATTACAGGGCAGTCTGCTCTTATTACAGGGCAGTCTGCTCTTATTACAGGGCAGTCTGCTACTATTACAGAGCAGTCTGCTCTTATTACAGGGCAGTCTGCTACTATTACAGGGCAGTCTGCTACTATTACAGGGCAGTCTGCTCTTATTACAGGGCAGTCTGCTACTATTACAGGGCAGTCTGCTACTATTACAGGGCAGTCTGCTACTATTACAGGGCAGTCTGCTACTATTACAGGGCAGTCTGCTACTATTACAGGGCAGTCTGCTCTTATTACAGGGCAGTCTGCTACTATTACAGGGCAGTCTGCTACTATTACAGGGCAGTCTGCTCTTATTACAGGGCAGTCTGCTACTATTACAGGGCAGTCTGCTACTATTACAGGGCAGTCTGCTCTTATTACAGGGCAGTCTGCTCTTATTACAGGGCAGTCTGCTACTATTACAGGGCAGTCTGCTACTATTACAGGGCAGTCTGCTACTATTACAGGGCAGTCTGCTACTATTACAGGGCAGTCTGCTACTATTACAGGGCAGTCTGCTACTATTACAGGGCAGTCTGCTACTATTACAGGGCAGTCTGCTACTATTACAGGGCAGTCTGCTCTTATTACAGGGCAGTCTGCTACTATTACAGGGCAGTCTGCTACTATTACAGGGCAGTCTGCTACTATTACAGGGCAGTCTGCTCTTATTACAGGGCAGTCTGCTACTATTACAGGGCAGTCTGCTACTATTACAGGGCAGTCTGCTCTTATTACAGGGCAGTCTGCTACTATTACAGGGCAGTCTGCTACTATTACAGGGCAGTCTGCTCTTATTACAGGGCAGTCTGCTACTATTACAGGGCAGTCTGCTCTTATTACAGGGCAGTCTGCTACTATTACAGGGCAGTCTGCTCTTATTACAGGGCAGTCTGCTCTTATTACAGGGCAGTCTGCTACTATTACAGGGCAGTCTGCTCTTATTACAGGGCAGTCTGCTACTATTACAGGGCAGTCAGCTCCTGTTACAGGGCAGTCTGCTACTATTACAGGGGGGGGGGAGCACATCTGCAAATGGGATGTGACTTCCATAAATGATGCTGTAACATTTTGAATGTTTACAGAACATACTGTCTTGTAATTGTCCAAAGTCGTTGTTCCAGGAAATGACATGACCGACATCATATTACTTTAATCTGGCACATTTCTTTTATACAATTTTACATAGACATAGAAATGTCTGTTATGTACAAAAATCAGTAGCATAGTCATTTCGCTCTTGGCGATATGAGCTGGCTTTGTGAACAAGTATTTAAATGCAGCTTGGCATGCTCCAATTCACCTGCTGATAAAGGAGCGGGTACCAGGCTCAATGTATAGGAGGAAAGTAATAAGAGCAGAGAAGCACACACAGCTCCTGACTTCAAGATTCTGTGGCCAGGTACAGTAAAATTATACATCTGACCCCTACAACATGTCGTAGAACTAATGTTTTGTCACTGGCTGAGCTGGTTTTGTCTTGTTCTCTCTCTTGCCTTTCAGTATCAAAAGAAAATATAATGTTTTAGACAATGCTCTTTGGTTCAACTCCATTTGGTTGGTCTTCTCCCTTTTCAATACTTTCTCAGAGCAAAAATATTGATTAATTCCCTGCCGACTTGCTAGGTTTGTCATTTTATGGTATTGTTACAGTTGATGTGATAATGCCAACTAATAGGACTGTGAGCTAATGTAACATAATGGAAGTGTAATCTAGTGTGACAAAATCAGACCATGAGCTATTGTGACATAATGAATCTATTTATAATGATCATGGTTCAGATATCAAATAACAGGATACATACCCATTTGCACTGTCTTTGTTTTAAGCAATCACTAATGGCCCTCTGACTAAACCTCAGATGTGAGTCTGCCTTTTCTTCCTGTGTATAACAAATATTTGTGTGTCAGGCACTGAGAATAACTCAATCTAGAGAAGTGCAGACAAGCCAGAAGTAAATGGACAGGTTTCTACATCAGCAATTCACACATTTCATTCTCTCATTTTGTCTTCCTAACTCTTCTCTCTCTCCTACTGTGCAGCTTCATCTGCTCTTGATAAGCTCCTCTTTTCTGAGGAGCATTCACAACCGATACTGAAGCTTATTCAAGACTCTTTATGTGAATTTTTTAAGCATTTCTTATGTCCACAGGCTGTGTTCTTGCTTTTGTAAGGCCACAGAACATGAAGGTACTTCTATCAGGTCAATAGGTCAAGCTCATCTCACTTGGCACTTCAGCAAGGGCCTCAAATTTATTCCCTTACGCTTCTCTAGGGAAACTTTCTCCCTTTTATGTCATCTACTGAGTACTACAGATGGTTACACCTCAAAATTTACTTCTACCCTCATTCTTCCTCTCAATCAATGGTCATATAAATATACCAATCAATGAATTTGCCACTTTTTTCTCTTGGAAATCTGACTGAACCCCTTCTACTGGACCTTCCCAGGCTCTAGACCTATATAGACAAACTACCTCACACAAAAGATAAACCATTCCATGATCTACAATCAAGGTACAAGGTCAGAGTAGGAGAAGACCTACAAAATGACCATCAGCTACTTGTAGCTAGAATAAAAATGAGGTCCAAAATAAACATTTAAAAAAAAAAAAAGTAAAGTACCCCTGTCACGCCAAGTGGCGTATAGGGAATATGGTGTTAGTGACCATATATTTTACAGACCATCGGCACATGATTTTTGGGGTAATGTGGTCGGTATTACACCAGTGCCGCTTTACTTTCCCAGAAAAAAATCCGGTACCCATTAAAGGTTGGGTTAACCTGGGAGCCGTCGGTTGGGATCGAACCTTACCTCTTGTCCTTTGTAGTCCAGTTCACTAACCACTGAGCTATCGCGGCTCCCAAAATAAACATAGGCCCACAAATATCAAGGCAGAACAAACACACTGAAGGATATATCTCCCACAGCTGCTTTGTAACAGGCTTTGAAGTATTACCATGAAACCATGCATCAGGAGACGTTGACAGTAGGTTTCAATCAAAGATTTGAACAAATCAAATGATCCTCATATAAGGAGTATGAGTAGGGCATTGGCTTTGACTGCATGGAAATAGAGGACAGGTTCAGGAATAAGGATAGATGGAGGGTCCATGTCCCATTGCTCCGAAAGGGGCCTGAAGAGCTTCAATTGTTTTTATATGAGAAACAAGTATGAGGTTTTGATAAAGAAAACACCAGAAACACTCCAGACCATAAAAAAGAAAAACAAATTAAAGGTAAGAAAACAGAAAGAAATTTGGCAACTAAAAGAATGACCTGGAAAACAGCCGAATGATAATGCTTAATTAGAAACAATGAAAAGAAACTTTTGGATGACCTCTCTTGGCAAGTTGAACAGTCTCATAGAGAAACGAGAAAATGGTAGTTTACAAGATAAGGAAATAGTAATATCAAGAGAAATGAGCAAAGGGTGGTATACAAGATAAAGAAATAGTAATTAAGAGAATGTGACATCAATCATTACACACGTTGGGGGACAAACATGAATGCTCATTACCACAAAAGACAAGAAGAAAGATCGACAGAACACAAAGAAATCAGAACAGTTACTGTAGAACAATCATGAAGTCACAAATTAATATGTTGCTAATGTTATCAAATCAGTAGCCAGTACGCTTCTCAGGCAGTTGAAATTATGGAACAACTATCTTGATATATTAATATATTAGTAAACAATGGAACAACTATCTGGATATGTTAGTAAACAATGGAATGACTATTTGGATATGTTAGTAAACAATGGAACAACTATCTGGATATGTTAGTAAACAATAGAACAACTATTTGGATATGTTAATAAACTATGGAACAACTATTTGGATAAGTTAATAAACTATGGAACAACTATTTGGATATGTTAATAAACTATGGAACAACTATTTGGATATGTTAATAAACTATGGAACAACTATCTGGATATGTTAGTAAACAATGGAACAACTATCTGGATATGTTAGTAAACAATAGAACAACTATCTGGATATGTTAGTAAACAAAAGAACAACTATCTAGATATGCTAGTAAACAAGAGAGAACAACTATCTGGATATGTTAGTAAACAATGGAGCAACTATCTGGATATGTTAGTAAACAATAGAACAACTATCTGGATATGCTAGTAAACAATGGAACAACTATCTGGATATGTTAGTAAACAATGGAACAACTATCTGGATATGTTAGTAAACAATGGAACAACTATCTGGATATGTTAGTAAACAAAAGAACAACTATCTGGATATGTTAGTAAACAAAAGAACAACTATCTAGATATGCTAGTAAACAAGAGAGAACAACTATTTGGATATGTTAGTAAACAATGGAACAACTATCTGGATATGTTAGTAAACAAAAGAACAACTATCTAGATATGCTAGTAAACAAGAGAGAACAACTATTTGGATATGTTAGTAAACAATAGAACAACTATCTGGATATGCTAGTAAACAATAGAACAACTATTTGGATATGCCAGTAAACAATAGAATAACTAAACTACCAAAGAAAGGAATTTTACAGGAGTGCACAAATTATAAGGGAATTATGCTGCTATCAGTGCCAGGAAAAATATTAAGCAGAATCATTCTGGAGAGACTAAAATAGGCCATAGAGAAACATTTGAGAGATGAACAAGCAGGTTTTAGGAAGAACAGATCACGTGCTGATGAAATAACTACTCTACGTATAATAGTTGAACAAAGTTTAGAACTAAAATCCCCACTTTATATTGGATTCGTAAATTATGAAAAGGCATTTGATAGTTTAAACAGAAGAATGCTTTGGAAGTTGCTGAGTCATTACGGAATCCCCATAAAGTTTATTAACCTGATAAAAACAATGTATGAAGGAATGAAATGTAGTGTGGTGCATGAAGAACAGATTACAGAAGCATTTGAAATAAGAACAGGAGTAAGGCAGGGATGCCTTCTGTCTCCATTTCTCTTTCTACTGGCCATAGATTGGATTATGAAAATAACTCAAAACAACAGAAATGGGATCCAGTGGTCACTGACCAAACAACTTGATGATTTAGACTTTGCTGATGACATAGCTCTCCTATTACACAGCCATCAACAGATGCAGGATAAAATGAGCATACTTGATGAAAGATCACAACAGCTAGGACTGAAGATTAATAGAGATAAGACCAACATTATGAGAATGAATGCAGTTGGCAATAACCAAATAAAACTAGGAGAAATACCTCTACTTGACGTACAATCTTACATATATCTGGGCAGTAATATAGATAAAGAGGGAGGAACAGAAAATGATACCAAAATAAGGATATCAAAGCAAGAGAAGGTTTTGTTGCACTGGGAAACATATGGAAATCCAAAGAAATTAGGTTAAATACAACAATAAAAATTTTCAATTCAAATATTAAGTCGGTCCTATTATATGGCTGTGAAACATGGAGAACAACAAAATTGACAATCACGAAGATACAGACTTTCATTAATGGATGCTTACACAGAATAAAAGGATGGAAATGTCAGGACAAAATCACTAACACAGAATTATGGAAATGTACCAGTCAAATACCAGTGGACAAAGAGATACAGCGAAGATGATGGCGCTGATAGGACACACACTACGGAAGTCAAATGAGAGTTTTACACAACAGGCCTTTTTTTGGAGTCCCAAGGGGAAAAGACAAAGAGGAAGACCAAGGAATTCTTGGAGAAGACAGATAGAAGCAGAGATGAAGATGATGGGGAAGACATGGAATGATCTTAAAGATTGGCAAAAAACAGAGGACTTGGAAAGTGTTTGTTGAAGACCTATGCTCCACCAGGAGCTAAAATGGTAGAAGAAGAATAGAATAACTATTTGGATAGAGTTAACATTTCATTTTGCTTGTATTAATTTCTCCATTGTTCTTGAGTCCAGGTCAGACACTGTTAGCACAAAGATGGGATGAAGATTGTGTTGTCGAGTGTCTTCTAGTGTTATCTCCTTGGACAAAAGTGGTGACATCTGTCAGACATTTGACTAGTTTTGTATCTTGAAACTTCTTTTAATGACTTCTATCTATCACTAAGGTGATATTCATTTGTTGATACTGCTTAATTCTACACTTGGAACATATTGAGAAAGCATTACATGCACATTCCTATCAACACAAAATTCAATAATAAACAAAGAGAATGTACAGCCAACATGTTGGATTGATTGTCAAACACAAAATGCTAAAGTTGATCAGACAACTCTACAGCTGTTAAATGAGAAAACCAAGCATTAGTTGCAACAATTGGCATACTTGGAAGAAGCGTTAACACCAGATGGGACAATAAATTTGAAGATCAATTAAAACAATGGACATAGCTAGAATAACTACTTTAACAACCCCTACAACATCCTGCCAACAACAGTCAAGCTAAGGGATAGATACACTCTAAGTACATTTTTTTGGAATCTCTCAATGCTGGAGAGACAAACTGCTCAGCTAGCTTTTGATACAATTTATTTGATACAATCTATTTCAGGAAAATTCTGCTCAATGAAAAATCTGCAAGCAAGAACTGCTAATAAAGAAAATGTTCACAAGAGCTGGTTAGACTCAATAGGTTGATTGAGTACTCTATGAGGATCTTGAAACAATCACAAGAACAGAACTGACATGCAGCTGACTCCAAGAACTGGGAGCGGGATAGGAAAGAGACAAGACAGCTTAATGGAAGACAGTAGAACTAAAAGGAAAGACAGATGAGACAGTAGAACTAAAGTGAGAGACAGGAGAACTAAAGTAAGAGACAGGCGAGACAGGAGAACTAAAGTTAGAGACAGGCACGACAGTAGAACTAAAGTAAAAGACAGGTGAGACAGCAGAACTAAAGTGAGAAACAGGAGAACTAAAGTAAGAGACAGGCGAGACAGTAGAACTAAAGTAAGATACAGGTGAAACAGTAGAACTAAAGTGAGAGACAGGAGAACCAAAGTAAGAGAGAGGTGAGACAGTAGAACTAAAGTAAGAGACAGGCGAAACAGTAGAACTAAAGGGAGAGACAGTCTAAGACAGTAGAACTAAAGTGAGAGACAGACAAGACAGACTAGAACAGTAGAACTAAAGTGAGAGACAGATGAGACAGTAGAACTAAAGTGAGAGACAGATGAGACAGTAGAACTAAAGTGAGAGACAGGACAACTAAAGTAAGAGACAGGCGAGATTGGAGAACTAAAGTTAGAGACAGGTGAGACATTAGAACTAAAGTAAAAGACAGGTGAGACAGCAGAACTAAAGTGAGAAACAGGAGAACCAAAGTAAGAGAGAAGCGAGACAGCAGAACTAAAGTAAAAGACAGGTGAGACAGCGGAACTAAAGTAAGAGACAGGCGAGACAGTAGAACTAAAGTAAGAGACAGGTGAGACAGCAGAACTAAAGTAAGAGACAGGTGAGACAGGAGAACTAAAGTAAGAGACAGGCGAGACAGTAGAACTAAAGTTAGAGACAGGTGAGACAGCAGAACTAAAGTAAGAGACAGGCGAGACAGTAGAACTAAAGTAAGAGACAGGTGAAACAGCAGAACTAAAGTAAAAGACAGGCGAGACAGGAGAACTAAAGTAACAGACAGGCAAGACAGTAGAACTAAGTGAGAGACAGGAGAACCAAAGTAAGAGACAGTAGAACTAAAGTGGAAGACAGGAGAACAGTAGAACTAAAGTGAGAAACAGGAGAACTAGAGTGAGAAACAGGAGAACTAAAGTAACAGACAATAGAACTAAAGTAACAGACAGTAGAACTAAAGTAAGAGACAGCAGAATAGTAGAACTAAAGTGAGAGACAGTAGAACTAAAGTGAGAGACAGGAGAACTAAAGTAAGAGACAGGAGAACTAAAGTAAGAGACAGCAGAATTAAAGTAAGAGACTATAGAACTAAAGTAAGAGACAGTAGAACTAAAGTAAGAGACAGGAGAACAGTAGAACTAAAGTGAGAGACAGGAGAACAGTAGAACTAAAGTGAGAGACAGTAGAACTAAAGTAAGAGACAGGAGAACAGTAGAACTAAAGTGAGAGACAGTAGAACTAAAGTGAGAGACAGGAGAACTAAAGTGAGAGACAGGAGAACTAAAGTAAGAGACAGACGAGACAGGAAAACTAAAGTAAGAGAGAGGTGAGACAGTAGAACTAAAGTAAGAGACAGTCTATCTATTGACCTTTCGAGCCGTAACCGGCCCATAGGGCGTAGACCAAGATACACCTTCTCCTATATGAATTTTTGTTCTAGCAGTTTTCTTTTAAAGATATTTTATCAAATCTCGCCATCTGTCTCTGTTCTGTGCAAGCAGTTCTATCTCATTGAGGGAGCCGATTCCTGCTGCTCTTGCCTCTCTCATCAATGTTCTTCTCAGTGTCTCCCTGGGTCTTCCTCTTTTTCTTTTACCTGTTGTTTCCCATATGAGGGCTTGCTTTGCTATTCGATTATTATCTCTTCTCATCACATGTCCAACGTATGACCATCGTCTTTTCTTTATTACTGAAGATATTAGTGGTTGATTGGCGATTTCTCTAATTTCCTCGTTTGTTTTGAATTCGTTCCATTCTATACCAAGTATTTTCCTTAGACATTTATTTTCGAATGCGTTCAACTTTGTTTCTATATCCCTTGTTGTTTTCCAGCTTTCACACGCATACGTAAGGGTTGATAGTACATTTGATTTGAATAGCCTAAGTTTTGTGTTTGTGCTAATGAGTTTTGATTTCCACAACTTTTCAAGGCTTCTGAAAGACATTGCTGCTTTAGCCAGTCTGATTCTAATTTCTTTGCTCGTATCCCCTTCTCGATCAATGTGACTTCCAAGATAGATGAAGTGATCGATCTCTTCTACTGGTTTGTTTTCCATGTATATTTTGTCACTTGTTGGAATTAAACTTTTCATGACTTTAGTCTTTTCATGATTGACCTCAAGCCCAATTTTGCTGGCTATTGATGATAGTTCATTTGTGTTTTCCTGCATCGTTTTTATCTGATTGCTGATAAGAACTATGTCATCAGCAAAGTCCAGGTCCTCCAAATGGTCTCCTTGTATCCATTCGATGCCTTTATTACCAGTGCAGCATTTCTTCATTATGAAGTCCATAACAATTCCAAATAACAAGGGCGATAAAATACATCCTTGTTTAACCCCAGTTTCTATTGGGAAACATTCGCTCAGTCCTTCCTCTGTTCGAACTGCACATGTGTAACCATCATACATGTCTTTGATAATATTTATGATTTTTGATGGTAAGCCATATTGCTTCAGAATTTTCCACAAAGAATCTCTATGAATACTATCAAATGCTTTTTTGAAGTCGATGAAGTTAAGTACAAAAGGTTTTTGCTTTTCAATGTGTTCCTCCAATATAAGTCGTAGAGTGAAAATGTGGTCAAGACAGCTTCTCCCTTTTCTAAACCCAGCCTGTTCTTAAGAGACAGTAGAACTAAAGTAAGAGATAGTAGAATTAAAGTGAAAGTTTTGTTTAAGTCAAACCAGTTACTTGTGGTACCTTGTGAGAACTATTATCATGATGGGTTTCTGTCAGGTTCGGGGGATTGAATTGCTCAAAGATGAGCTCCATGGTATGATGGTGGTTGCTACCCACCAACCACAGCTAATTAAACCTCTGTTGTATGTGAAATTGTGATCTTGTAATACGTTTATATTTAGGCTAAGGATATCTTGTTTGTACTTCACAGTCACAAACTCTAGCTGAGTATAACTTGATCTGTACGACTGAAGACGAGAACAGGAATGCTAATATAAAAGGCATCACTAGCCCAGGCATGAGAAAACATTGGGGTGTAGCTTCAAGCTTGTGTGTTGTTGACTACTAACTACTTGGTCAGTGTGTAACACTCAAGACAACACAGAGAATAGTCATCTGTACAACATCAATAACTTCTAATAATATTAATTAGTAATGTAATTAGTATTGTTATTGAATTAGTATTAACTATTATTATTAGACTAGATTAGACGATAGATTATTAGAGACCAGACCAAAAGTTCAGCTATTTAATGAATGTCACGACTGTCTTAGACTGTCTAATAATAACTTTAATTTTAATTTTAATCTGGCGAGCCAAGTGTACCAACCTTCTGTCTCGACTCTTGGCGAGTCAAACAAAACGCGTAGCACTGTCCCCACAGAATCTCAGCGTAACTACAGCTTCCCAGTTGAAGACAGAGCATCCACAAAAGGAAGAGGACAGAGGTGAATTCCTTCATGCCGACATGGGGACAGGTTGACAACGACTGTTGTCCTGACCCGCCAGGAACGTCGGTCCTGGCCGCCACCCATTGGTTACTTCTGCCCACTTCTCGTCGAGGCTTCTCAACTTCTTCAACATGGGGGCTCCCACACTTTACCTTCTGTTCATTATAAAACCATCCAGACCCTGCTCCACCTCTCCGCGGTGCCTCCAGTGACAGACTAACCTGTCTAGTCTGGCCAAGCGAGCAGGGATCGAAGAGGGAAGACGATCTGGTACTCAAAAACGTCGTGCTGAAGTCGGATGTGTTGGGCCGAAAGGCGCAAATGTCACAGTGTTACACTGCAAACTACAACACAACGCAAACACGTCCACGTAACGTCCTTTTAAGGGCGGATGACGAAAAGGAAGTCTACAGTCTACGAATACTCTAGAATACTTTAGTCATCGGGCGAACGCAACCAACCACCATTATAAAGTTATTTATTTAAGCTACTCTTTGCCGATGTTCGCAATGAAAAGGGTATTTGTTGCCTAATGTCACACTTTATACCCAGATGTAAATTTTACGTTTCTCTATCCCAGCATCCGTATTTATCAAGGTATGTAAAATGCGATGCTTGAGGAAAGTAACAAATAACACAAGAAGAGATAGAATACCAAATGAAACCATGAAAAAAATAGTAGGAACAAAACCCTGCCAAGAATATATAGAACAACAACAACTTAAATGGTTTGGCCATCTGGTCAGAATGAATCCATATCAATCACCATCAAGGGCGTTCTTCTCGAGAATGCATGGAAAAAGACCAAAAGGAAGACCCAGAAGAAGATGGATAGATGCAGTGACAGAGACATGTAACAAACAAGGGAAAGTCACTAATTCATTAGTTCGAGCAGCTCAAGAACGACAAATGATATAAACCACGACACCTTTTAGGTACCAGTGAAAAGAGAAAAGAAGAAGATGGATAGATGCAGTGATAGAGACATGTAACAACAAAGGAAAGTCACTAATTCAGACAGTTCGTGCAGCTCAAGAACGACAAATGATATAAACCACGACACCTTTTAGGTATCAGTGAAAAGAGAAAAGAAGAAGTAAAATGCTTTGTCTTCCCTCTTCATTCCTTACTTGATTAGGATTCGAGTCTATGTTGGCGAGACTTTCACAAAGTTAGGAAACTCTTTATACAGAGCTTCGCAGCAGGAAGCAGGATCATCAAATGTTGACCTCGTCGAGCAAGTGTTACGGCCTTTTAGCTTTCTGACACGCTGGGGACAGGTCCACTTGGGCTATGACTTCCAGGCGTTCGATTTCTGCTGCATTACGACAGTGAGTAGGCTACTATAGGCGAGCTGTGAATGAGTTACTACTATAAACGGCTGTGAGTGGGCTACTATAGACGGCTGTGAGTAGGCTACTATAAACGGTTGTGATTGAGTTGCTATTATAGACGGCTGTGAGTGGGCTACTATAAACGGTTGTGATTGAGTTGCTACTATAGACGGCTGTGAGTGGGCTACTATAAACGGTTGTGATTGAGTTGCTACTATAGACGGCTGTGAGTGGGCTACTATAGACGGCTGTGAGTAGGCTACTATAAACGGCTGTGAGTGGGCTACTATAAACGCCCGTGAGACGGCTACTATAGACGGCTGTGATTGAGTTACTACTATAAACGGCTGTGAGTGGGCTACTATAAACGGCTGTGATTGAGTTACTACTATAAACGGCTGTGAGTGGGCTACTATAGACGGCTGTGAGTAGGCTAGTGTAAACGGCTGTGAGTAGGCTGCTATAGACGGATGTGATTGAGTTACTACTATAAACGGCTGTGAGTGGGCTACTATAGACGGCTGTGAGTAGGCTAATCTAGACGGCTGTGAGTGGGCTACTATAAACGGCTGTGAGTGGGCTACTATAGACGGCCGTGAGTAGGCTAGTGTAAACGGCTGTGAGTGGGCTACTATAAACGGCTGTGATTGAGTTACTACTATAAACGGCTGTGAGTGGGCTACTATAGACGGCTGTGAGTAGGCTAGTGTAAACGGCTGTGAGTAGGCTGCTATAGACGGATGTGATTGAGTTACTACTATAAACGGCTGTGAGTGGGCTACTATAGACGGCTGTGAGTAGGCTAATCTAGACGGCTGTGAGTGGGCTACTATAAACGGCTGTGAGTGGGCTACTATAGACGGCTATGAGTAGGCTATTATAGACGGCTGTGAGTGGGCTACTATAAACGGCTGTGAGTGGGCTACTATAGACGGCTGTGTGTAGGCTACTATAGACGGCTGTGAGTAGGCTACTATAGACGGCTATGAGTAGGCTACTATAGACGGCTGTGAGTGGGCTACTATAAACGGCTGTGATTGAGTTGTTACTATAAACGGCTGTGAGTGTGCTACTATAGACGGCTGTGAGTAGGCTACTATAGACGGCTGTGATTGAGTTGCTACTATAGACGGCTGCGAGTAGGCTACTATAGACGACTATGAGCAGGCTACTATAGACGGCTGTGAGTGGGCTACTATAAACGGATGTGATTGAGTTGCTACTATAAACGGGTGTGAGTGTGCTACTATAGACGGCTGTGAGTAGGCTACTATAGACGGCTGTGATTGAGTTGCTACTATAAACGGGTGTGAGTGTGCTACTATAGACGGCTGTGAGTAGGCTACTCTAGACGGCTGTGACTGAGCCTGCAACTATAGACGGCTGTGATTGAGCCTGCTACTATAGACAGCTGTGACTGAGCCTGTAACTATAGACGGCTGTGATTGCATTTATCTGTCTGTTCCCCGTTTACCTTACACTGTTGCTACTTCATGTCTGTCTAAAGCCATCCATGTTTGTTCTAGTTAGTCCTAGACTTTAATGGCGTTAATCTTCGGTTCGTTGTTTGTGTTGTCACCGTTTTCTGAAGCAGGTCGCATGTAGGGCCGAAACATCAAATATTTTGTATTGTCCTTTTTTGTAAAGCTGTCACCGTTATTTGGTTATTTGGTTATGGAAGGCCCGGTATCACTGCAAACGAATTAAAATCCACAATTGCTCAACCACCTGTGCCAGCGTAATCATCCGAATATCTCACCTCCCAATAAAGAAAGGTAACGTAGTCCACATTGTAGCAGTCTCAGCACACGCCAAAAGACATTAGACGAAACCGCGCAGAAAGTGAACACAGCCAACTGTTCCCTGTCATACGATATCATCATTCATCGTAAACAATTGGAATATCGAAACATGATCAAAACGGATGAGACACACAGCTCATGGTGTGCACAGAGCACTTAACTCAGTAGCTCCTGCAACAAGCCGGACTGTCACCGTATTTGTAGGAGTGTACGTTACACCCCACCACTTGCTCCCGGCTACCAGCTTTACCGCAGCATTCCATTTATTTGCCTGTTCCTCTTCTAAATGTACAAGTAATGTTGCTATTAATATAGATGTAATGTAATGTACTATATAATGTATGTTGTATGTAATGTAGTCTGAATGTGGGATGATTGGTATATAGAAATGTGTAAAATGTGTCTGTGGATGAAATAGATGTCGATATCCCCTTTGTATCTGATAGAACATTATCCGGAGTGAAAGTTTAGTAGCTGATGGGAAGTGGATTGTTGTGGGCCACTACCATCTTCGTGTTCGGGCCACCGCCATCTCCGTGATCGAGCCACCGCCATCACCGTGGTCGAGCCACCGTCATCCCCGTGGTCGGGCCACCGTCATCTCCGTGATCGAGCCACCGCCATCTCCGTGGTCGAGCCACCGCCATCACCGTGATCGAGCCACCGCCATCTCCGTGGTCGAGCCACCGCCATCTCCGTGATCGGGCCACCGCCATCCCCGTGTTCGGGCCACCGCCATCACCGTGATCGAGCCACCGCCATCACCGTGATCGAGCCACCACCATCTCCGTGGTCGGGCCATCGCCATCTCCGTGGTCGGGCCACCGCCATCACCGTAGTCAAGCCACCGCCATCCCGTGTTCGGGCCACTGACATCCCCGTGGTCGGGCCACCGCCATCACCGTGGTCAAGCCACCGCCATCCCCGTGTTCGGGCCACTGACATCCCCGTGGTCGGGCCACCGCCATCACCGTGGTCGCCACCGCCATCCCCGTGTTCGGGCCACTGACATCCCCGTGTTCGGGCCACTGACATCCCCGTGTTCGGGCCACCGCCATCACCGTGGTCAAGCCACCGCCATCCCCGTGTTCGGGCCACTGACATCCCCGTGTTCAGGCCACTGACATCCCCGTGTTCGGGCCACTGACATCCCCGTGTTCGGGCCACTGACATCCCCGTGTTCGGGCCACTGACATCCCCGTGTTCGGGCCACTGACATCCCCGTGTTCGGGCCACTGACATCCCCGTGTTCGGGCCACTGACATCCCCGTGTTCGGGCCACTGACATCCCCGTGTTCGGGCCACTGACATCCCCGTGGTCGGGCCACTGACATCCCCGTGTTCGGGCCACTGACATCCCCGTGGTCGGGCCAGTTTATTTGAAAGAGAATGAGATGTTTGAGTGTGTTACAAACGACGAATACACATTTCTTTTATTCCTAATTGAGGAGGAACATTGGGGAGGAACATTAAGGAGAAACATTGGGGAGGAATACTGGGGTGGGGGAGATTTGGAAAGGACAAAGGGGAGGAACATTGAGGAGGAACAATTGGGAGGAACATTTGGGAGGAACATTAGGGGAGGAACTTTGAGGAGGAACAATTGGGAGGAACATTAGGAGGGAGATTGGGAAGGAACGATGGGGAGGAACATTGGGGAGGAACATTAGGGAGGAGATTGGGAAGGAACAATGGGGAGGAACATTGGGGAGGAACATTAGGAGGGAGATTGGGAAGGAACGATAGGGAGGAATATTGGGGAGGAACATTAGGGGGAGATTGGGAAGGAACAATGCGGAGGAACATTGTGGAGGAACATTGGGGAGGAACATTAGGGGGGAGATTGGGAAGGAACAATGCGGAGGAACATTGGGGAGGAACATTGGGAGGAACATTGGGGAGGAACATTGGGGAGGAACATTAGGGGGAGATTGGGAAGGAATAATGCGGAGGAACATTGTGGAGGAACATTGGGGAGGAACATTGGGGAGGAACATTAGGGGGAGATTGGGAAGGAACAATGCGGAGGAACATTGTGGAGGAACATTGGGGAGGAACATTGGGGAGGAACATTGGGGAGAAACATTAGGGGGAGATTGGGAAGGAACAATGCGGAGGAACATTGTGGAGGAACATTGGGGAGGAACATTGGGGAGGAACATTAGGGGGAGATTGGGAAGGAACAATGCGGAGGAACATTGTGGAGGAACATTGGCGAGGAACATTGGGGAGGAACATTAGGGGGAGATTGGGAAGGAACAATGCGGAGGAACATTGGGAGGAACATTGGGAGGAACATTGGGGAGGAACATTGGGAGGAACATTGGGGAGGAACATTAGGGGGAGATTGGGAAGGAACAATGTGGAGGAACAATGCGGAGGAACATTGGGGAGGAACATTGGGGAGGAACATTAGGGGGGAGATTGGGAAGGAACGATAGGGAGGAACATTGGGGAGGAACATTGGGGAGGAACATTGGGGAGGAACATTGGGGAGGAACATTGGAGAGGAACATTAGGGGAGATTGGGAAGGAACAATGTGGAGGAACATTGTGGAGGAACATTGGGGAGGAACATTGGGGAGGAACATTGGGGAGGAACAAGGCACATTCCAGGAAGACGAGTCAGGGGCGTACCAATGAGACGGTGGTAACAACATATCAAAGAGACATTGAACATGACAAGAGAAGAAATGGATGACCTGGCTAGAGATAGAAATTCTTTCAGATGGGCTCTGGTGAATGCAACGTTCTGCAACGGACATGCGACTTGATGATGATGTAAATAAGTAAAGTGCCCCGTCACGCCAAGTGATGTATATGGACCGTGGTGTTAGTGACCATAATTTTTACAGATCTTCGGCACATGATTTTTGGGGTAATGTGGTCGCATTACACCCATACCGCTTTAATTTTCTCATAAAAATTCTGGTGCCCATTTATGGCTGGGTGAACCCGGAAGCCGTCAGGACAGAACCCGACATCATGTTTTTATAGTCCAGTTCACTAACCACTGAGCTATGATTGTGTAAATAAGGCTATTAAACGTCACTTGTAGAACAGTCACCCACAGCTTTGCGAGAGATCTTTTTTTTTTTTAAGTAGGCAAACAAGTACTGAGTGTAAAGTGTTTGTGATATATAATATTAGTAATGCTAAATGAGTGTAAAGTGTTTGTGGTATGTAATATTAGTAATGTTAAATGAGTGTAAAGTGTTTGTGGTATATAATATTAGTAATGCTAAATGACTAGGCTGTTGTGTCTTTTAACGTGCCAAAAAAATTTCATTTGCCTTGTCTTAATTGTATTTAGTAGTTCTCTTTTTATTTTTAGTTAGTTTAAAACTTCATTGTTTGTTTTCTTTTCTTTCCATCCAATTCTGCCTATTCTTCTATGAATCCACATTTCAAAGACTTCAATTTTCTGTTCTGCTTTCTTGTCTAATGTCCATGTTTCTGCACCATACAGAATTATTGAGAACATGTAACATTTTGCTATTCTTAATTTCAGCCTGGTGTTATTTGTTTTGTTGTTAGTATATTTTTCATGGCATTAAAATTACTTTTTGCCATACCTATTCTTTTGTTTATTTAGTATGTGATGCAATGTAAAGCTTAGTGCACGCAATTTGAATTGACAAGAAAAATAAACGTTAATAACTGTCTAGGACAGGCGGGTTGGATGTACAGCCAGTCCGGGGACCGCTGTGTAACCAAAAACTTGGTGTGCACTAAATATAGGCCGCGGCTTGCCATTGGCTTTGGGGCGACATTCCAGCGTTAGTGGCCGGTGAATGAGTGTCGTGTTCCAGAAACTGTATCCAGCCGTGACCTCGGCGCTCTGACGACAAATGTTGGCTGTCATATGTTTTCAAAGTTTTGTTTTAACACACCGTCCCACTCACTAGCCACTAACTTCTCGTGACAAGCCGATGTTTGGACAGTAAAGTTTCACCTCACGTGTTCAGTATTGACTAATAACGTGGATCTAAACGAATTCTAGGTGCCCATAACTGATACACCCACCCGCCTGTTTCTCCGTTTTGCCTTATTGAAATAAGCAGTCCCTCCAGAAGTGCTTTTAAAAATTCATGCGCGCTTGACAAATGGCGATGTGATTATCCTTCTAGTCTGAATGTCGCTTATGTGGTGCTATTGATATCACATTTATTCAACATATCAATAGGGGAGGGGCGCAGAAATGTAACTTTTGTGTCGGAATGGGAGATTTAGAGAAGGTTAGGAGAGAAATAGAGAGAAGCTAGTGCATGCCAAAGCTGATCTTTGTTTCCTGTCAGAGTCGTTAGGTGAGGGCCGTCTTGCATCATTTCTATTGGAAGCTATCGTATAGTCACTACATACCAGGTATCGTGTATTCACTACATACCGGAAGGCGCAGCTAATTACCTATAATGTTCTCTCTCTCTCTCTCAACTGTTACCACAGACTTCAGCCACACACCGGCAACGCAAGATCTTCTCTCTACCAAAGACCTAGGCCAGGAGCATAAACAACATGAAGGGTGACGTTCGAATACCTCCTACCCCCCACGCCCCAAATGTTTTTGCTAAATAAAAAAAAACATTCATACATAACAAGATATATGTTTGGTACAATTCGCTGAGGCATACACAAAACATACTAGACTGTTTATGTAGCATCCAAATAACTGGACCTCAAGTAAATCGATCGATTAATGGTTACTCTTTCATATTCTAGTTGCTAGACTATCACATTCTAGTTGCTAGACTATCACATTCTAGTTGCTAGACTATCACATTCTAGTTGCTAGACTATCACATTCTAGTTGCTAGACTATCACATTATAGTTGCTAGACTATCACATTCTAGTTGCTAGACTGTCACATTCTAGTTGCTAGACTATCACATTATAGTTGCTAGACTATCACATTCTAGTTGCTAGACTATCACATTCTAGTTGCTAGACTATCACATTCTATTTGCTAGACTGTCACATTCTAGTTGCTAGACTATCACATTCTAGTTGCTAGACTATCACATTCTAGTTGCTAGACTATCACATTATAGTTGCTAGACTATCACATTATAGTTGCTAGCCTATCACTTTCTAGTTGCTAGACCATCACATTCTAGTTGCTAGACTCTCACATTGTAGTTGCTAGACTATTATTGGTTATTGAAGGCCTCGGTATCACAGCAAACGAATTAAAATCCATAATTGCTCAACCGCCCGTGCCAGTGGAATCATCCGAATTACTAACTCATCTCCCAAACAAAGAAAGGTAACTGTAGTCCCCATCGTAGCAGTCTCAGCACACGCCAAAAGACATAAGGCGAAACCGCGCAGAAAGTGAACACAGCCAACTGTTCCCTGTCATACGATATCATCATTCATCGTAAACAAGCGGGATATCGAAGCAGGACCAAAACGGATGAGACACACAGCTCACGGTGTGCACAGAGCACTTAACTGAGTTGCTAGACTCTCACATTCTGGTTGCTAGACTCTCACATTCTGGTTGCTAGACTCTCACATTCTGGTTGCTAGACTCTCACATTCTGGTTGCTAGACTCTCATATTCTGATTTGTAGACTCTCATATTCTGATTGGTAGACTCTCATATTCTGATTGGTAGACTCTAATATTCTCGTTGCTAGACTCTCACATTCTGGTTACTAGAATCTTACATTCTGGTTGCTAGACTCTTACATTCTGATTGGTAGACTCTCACATTCTGATTTGTAGACTCTCATATTCTTATTTGTAGACTCTCATATTCTGACTGGTAGACTCTCACATTCTGGTTGCTAGACTCTCATATTCTGATTAGTAAACTCTCATATTCTGGTTGCTAGACTCTCATATTCTGGTTGCTAGACTCTCACATTCTGGTTGCTAGACTCTCATATTCTGATTAGTAAACTCTCATATTCTGATTGATAGACTCTCATATTCTGGTTGCTAGACTCTCATATTCTGGTTGCTAGACTCTCATATTCTGATTGATAGACTCTCATATTCTGGTTGCTAGACTCTCACATTCTGGTTGCTAGACTCTCACATTCTGGTTGCTAGACTCTCATATTCTGATTGATAGACTCTCACATTCTGGTTAGTAAACTCTCATATTCTGATTGATAGACTCTCATATTCTGGTTGCTAGACTCTCACATTCTGGTTGCTAGACTCTCACATTCTGGTTGCTAGACTCTCACATTCTGGTTGCTAGACTCTCACATTCTGGTTGCTAGACTCTTATATTCTGGTTGCTAGACTTTCACATTCTGGTTGCTAAACTCTCACATTCTGGTTGCTAGACTCTTACATTCTGGTTGCTAGACTCTCACATTCTGGTTGCTAGACTCTCACATTCTGGTTGCTAGACTCTCACATTCTGGTTGCTAGACTCTCATATTCTGGTTGCTAGACTCTCACATTCTGGTTGCTAGACTCTCACATTCTGGTTGCTAGACTCTCATATTCTGATTAGTAAACTCTCATATTCTGATTGATAGACTCTCATATTCTGATTGATAGACTCTCATATTCTGGTTGCTAGACTCTCATATTCTGGTTGCTAGACTCTCACATTCTGGTTGCTAGACTCTCAAATTCTGATTGCTAGACTCTCACACTCTGGTTGCTAGACTCTCATATTCTGATTATTAAACTCTCATATTCTGATTGCTAGACTCTCACATTCTGGTTGCTAGACTCTCACATTCTGGTTGCTAGACTCTCACATTCTGGTTGCTAGACTCTCACATTCTGGTTGCTAGACTCTCATATACTGATTGGTAGACTCTCACATTCTGGTTGCTAGACTCTGATATTCTGATTGGTAGACTCTCACATTCTGGTTGCTAGACTCTGATATTCTGATTGGTAGACTCTCACATTCTGGTTGCTAGACTCTCATATTCTGATTGGTAGACTCTCACATTCTGGTTGCTAGACTCTCATATTCTGGTTGCTAGACTCTCACATTCTGGTTGCTAGACTCTCGTATTCTGGTTGCTAGACTCTCACATTCTGGTTGCTAAACTCTCATATTCTGGTTGCTAGACTCTCACATTCTGGTTGCTAGACTCTCTCATTCTGGTTGCTAGACTCTCACATTCTGGTTGCTAGACTCTCACATTCTGGTTGCTAGACTCTCACATTCTGGTTGCTAGACTCTCATATTCTGATTGGTAGACTCTCACATTCTGGTTGCTAGACTCTCATATTCTGATTGGTAGACTCTCACATTCTGGTTGCTAGACTCTCATATTCTGATTGGTAGACTCTCACATTCTGGTTGCTAGACTCTCATATTCTGGTTGATTCGGAGGTAGCCCGTCACACTTATTTTCTCTTCCATGATGTTTAAATCATAGGAAATCAAGTAACGCGTTGCCCTGCGCGCTGTTTCTGTGGTGCATCCAAGGACGCTACGCATTGCCTCGATGTGTATCTTTAGTGTATCCAAGGATGTTGCCTCGATGTGTATCTTTAGTGCATCCAAGGATGTTGCCTAGATGTGTATCTTTAGTGCATCCAAGGGTGTTGCCTCGATGTGTATCTTTAGTGTATCCAAGAATGTTGCCTCGATGCGTATTTTTAGTGTATCCAAGGATGTTGCCTCGATGTGTATCTTAAGTGTATCCAAGGATGTTGCCTAGATGTGTATCTTTAGTGTATCCAAGGATGTTGCCTCGATGTGTATCTTTAGTGTATCCAAGGATGTTGCCTAGATGTGTATCTTTAGTGCATCCAAGGATGTTGCCTCGATGTGTATGTTTAGTTCATAGAAGGATGTTGCCTCGATGTGTATCTTTAGTGTATCCAAGGATGTTGCCTCGATGTGTATCTTTAGTGTATCCAAGGATGTTGCCTCGATGTGTATCTTTAGTGTATCCAAGGATATTGCCTAGATGTGTATCTTTAGTGCATCCAAGGATGTTGCCTCGATGTGTATGTTTAGTTCATAGAAGGATGTTGCCTCGATGTGTATCTTTAGTGTATCCAAGGATGTTGCCTCGATGTGTATCTTTAGTGTATCCAAGGATGTTGCCTCGATGTGTATCTTTAGTTCATAGAAGGATGTTGCCTCGATGTGTATGTTTAGTTCATAGAAGGATGTTGCCTCAATGTGTATCTTTAGTTCATAGTAGGATGTTGCCTCGATGTGTATCTTTAGTTCATAGAAGGATGCTGCCTCGATATGTATCTTTAGTTCATAGTAGGATGTTGCCTCAATGTGTATCTTTAGTTCATAGAAGGATGTTGCCCCGATGTGTATCTTTAGTTCATAGTAGGATGTTGCCTCGATGTGTATCTTTAGTGCATCCAAGGATGTTGCCTCGATGTGTATCTTTAGTTCATAGAAGGATGTTGCCTCGATGTGTATCTTTAGTTCATAGAAGGATGTTGCCTCGATGTGTATCTTTAGTGCATCCAAGGATGTTGCCTAGATGTGTATCTTTAGTGCATCCAAGGATGTTGCCTCGATGTGTATCTTTAGTGCATCCAAGAATGTTGCCTCGATGTGTATCTTTAGTGCATCCAAGGATGCTGCCTCAATGTGTATCTTCAGTTCATTATAGGATGTTGCCTCGATGTGTATCTTTAGTTCATAGAAGGATGTTGCCTCAATGTGTATCTTCAGTTCATAGAAGGATGTTGCCTCACTGTATATCTTTAGTGCATCCAAGGATGTTGCCTCAATGTGTATCTTTAGTTCATAGAAGGATGTTGCCTCGATGTGTATCTTTAATGTATCCAAGGATGCAGCGCATTGCCTCCATCAGTATAATGTTCAATTTTTCCATCCGAATAGAGTGACTAGTGCATTCACAGACAGCCCTAGTATAAGAGAACAGACGTTACTCACAGGCCGCCCTACCCATATTGTAGACATGCACTTTTTTATTTCCGGTATCACCTGGTCTACACATCTGGTAAAAGGATTACTCCGATCAAACCAAACTTATAGGTACCTCACATTCTTAAGCAGCCTCTGAACAAAGATTCAGATTTGGCGGTGATTCGTGACTGTACCGTTATTGTGAGGGATATGTGTCCGTTGATTCGTTGACTGTACCGTTATTGTGAGGGATATGTGACCGTTGATTCGTTGACTGTACAGTTATTGTGAGGGCCATGTGGCCGTTGATTCGTTGACTGTACAGTTATTGTGAGGGCCATATGGCCGTTGATTTGTTGACTGTACAGTTATTATGAGGGTCATGTGACCGTTGATTCGTTGACTGTACAGTTATTGTGAGGGATATGTGGCCGTTGATTCATTGACTGTACAGTTATTGTGAGGGCCATGTGGCCGTTGATTCGTTGACTGTACCGTTAGTGTGACGGCCACATTGCCTTTGTCGGATTGACATTTGTTTCTCCGACTCTCTCTGTCTGAAGTTCTCTCACAACACTCTCTGTCTGAAGTTCCCCACAACACACTCTATCTGAAGTTCTCTCACAACACACTCTATCTGAAGTTCTCCCACAACACTCTCTGTCTGAAGTTCCCCACAACACTCTCTGTCAGAAGTTCTCTCACAACACTCTCTGTCTGAAGTTCTCTCACAACACTCTCTGTCTGAAGTTCTCTCACAACACTCTCTGTCTGAAGTTCTCTCACAACACTCTCTGTCTGAAGTTCTCTCACAACACTCTCTGTCTGAAGTTCTCTCACAACACTCTCTGTCTGAAGTTCTCTCACAACACTCTCTGTCTGAAGTTCTCTCACAACACTCTCTGTCTGAAGTTCTCTCACAACACTCTCTGTCTGAAGTTCTCTCACAACACTCTCTGTCTGAAGTTCTCTCACAACACTCTCTGTCTGAAGTTCTCTCACAACACTCTCTGTCTGAAGTTCTCTCACAACACTCTCTGTCTGAAGTTCTCTCACAACACTCTCTGTCTGAAGTTCTCCCACAACTCTCTCTGTCTGAAGTTCTCCCACAACACTCTCTGTCTGAAGTTCTCCCACAACACACTCTATCTGAAGTTCTCTCACAACACTATCTCAATGTATCTATATATTTATATATCTATATTTCTATGTATCTATATATTTATATATCTATATACTTATGTATTTATATATGTATCTATCACAATCTCTTTGTCTGACGTTCTCCCTACCTATGTATATATATATATGTGTGTGTGTGTGTGTATATATATATATATATATGTATATGTATACATATATATAGATACATATACATATACGTATATATATGTATATGTATCTGTATATCTGTCTATCTATATACTATGTACCTATATCTATGTATATATATATATATATATGTGTGTGTGTGTGTGTGTGTGTGTATACCTATATTCAATATCTATGAATCTATATATCTGTGTATCTATATATCTGTATACCTACATACCTATATATATCTATATATCTATATATATGTATATCTGTGCATCTATATATCTATATACCTATATACCTATGTATCTATATATCTATATATCTGTGCATCTATATATCTATATACCTATATATCTATATATCTATATATCTGTGCATCTATATATCTATATACCTATGTATCTATATATCTATATATCTGTGCATCTATATATCTATATACCTATGTATCTATATATCTATATATCTATATATCTGTGCATCTATATATCTATTAGTAAAAAAGTACCCCCGTCACGCCAAGTGGCGTATAGGGAATATGGTGTTAGTGACCATAATTTTTACAGACCTTCAGCACATGATTTTTGAGGTAATGTGGTCGGTATTACGCCCGTGCCGCTTTAATTTCCAGAAAACAATCCGTACCCATTTAAGGCTGGGTGAACCCGGAAGCCGTCGGTTGGGATCGAACCCTACCTCTTGTCCTTTGTGGTCCAGTTCACTAACCACTGAGCTATCGCGGCTCCCTGTCTCTTTATGCTTCTCTCTATCTCCCTCTACGTCTCTCTCTATGCTTCTCTCTATCTCCCTCTACGTCTCTCTTTGCCTCTCTCTATGCTTCTCTCTCACCCTCTGAATCTTAAATCTTTCCTTCTACTATCACACCTGTTAAATCTTTCCTTCTACTATCACACCTGTTAAATCTTTCCTTCTACTATCACACCTGTTAAATCTTTCCTTCTACTATCACACCTGTTAAATCTTTCCTTCTACTATCACACCTGTTAAATCTTTCCTTCTACTATCACACCTGTTAAATCTTTCCTTCTACTATCACACCTGTTAAATCTTTCCTTCTACTATCACACCTGTTAAAACTGTCCCTCTTCTATCACACCTGTTAAATCTTTCCTTCTACTATCACACCTGTTAAATCTTTCCTTCTACTATCACACCTGTTAAATCTTTCCTTCTACTATCACACCTGTTAAATCTTTCCTTCTACTATCACACCTGTTAAATCTTTCCTTCTACTATCACACCTGTTAAATCTTTCCTTCTACTATCACACCTGTTAAATCTTCTCCTCTACTCTCACAACTGTTAAAACTGTCCCTCTACTATGACACCTGTTAAATCTTTCCTTCTACTATCACACCTGTTAAATCTTTCCTTCTACTATCACACCTGTTAAATCTTCTCCTCTACTCTCACAACTGTTAAAACTGTCCCTCTACTATGACACCTGTTAAATCTTTCCTTCTACTCTCACAACTGTTAAAACTGTCCCTCTTCTATCACACCTGTTAAATCTTCTCCTCTACTCTCACAACTGTTAAAACTGTCCCTCTTCTATCACACCTGTTAAATCTTCTCCTCTACTCTCACAACTGTTAAAACTGTCCCTCTACTATCACACCTGTTAAATCTTTCCTTCTACTCTCACAGCTGTTAAATCTTCTCCTCTACTCTGCAGCTGTTAAAAATTCCCCTTTACTCTCACAGCTTCTTCTCTACTCTCACGGCTGTTGCATCTTGGAGCCATCTGTTTGTGAAGGCCGCAGATGGTGTACACTTGGAACTTGACTTCAAGACCATGTTGAAGATACAGTCTGAATGCCATTGGGAAGTGGGTGTCTGTGTGTAGAAACGAGTTTTATGACAAATGTTGAACCGCAAACATTTCCGTAGCCTTCTTTCTTCATTCCTTCGATCGGTTCATGTATTTCGCGTGCACACGGGGGGTCTACAATTACTTCTCTATTATTCGAGGAGCTGGTTCAGTAACTATGGGTAGCTAAGCTCGTTGTTCAGCGAGTCACCTCTAACCAGACTGCGGGACTGGTGTGTTCAGTCGACGAGCAATTGTTGAGTACAAGTGAACCACTCCTCCGTCAAACTTCAAAGCACTCTGGGACCTCAGCCGGGATTTATTTTTTTTTTTCTTCAAAATAAAACTAACAAAGAAAGGAAGCATTTTTTTTAATAGTCACTGCATCACTGTAGTAAAAAAAAAAAAGTAAAGTACCCCCGTCACGCCAAGTAGCGTATAGGGAAATATGGTGTTAGTGACTCTATATTTTACAGACCTTCAGCACATGATTTTGGGGTAATGTGGTCGGTATTACGCCCGTGCTGCTTTACATTCCCAGAAAAAAAATCCGGTACCCATTTACTGGGTGAACCCGGAAGCCGTCGGTTGGAATCGAACCGTACCTCTTGTCCTTTGTAGTCCAGTTCACTAACCACTGAGCTATCGCGGCCCCCTCTGCATTATGAAGTCGACTGCAATTCCATCACCGTGGGAAATAAAAAAAAATTAATAAATAAAAAGCGATCAGACTGCATGGTCATGCACATCAGTTACCGACGAGTCTCGCTCGTTACAAGAAGAACGTGTTTGGGACTCAAACAAGCGCTCGGAAAAAGATGCATAAGTAGAACTGAACTAATTTCTCACGAGACATGAGCTGTCGGTGTTTATCTACACGCCTAGCTAGTTAAAGACTGAATCACACACTCCAAACACTGGAGACAGGGTGTTATAAAATAAATAATATATATAACAAAATATAAATTATAGTTTCTTAGATTTACATATGACAACAAAAAGGCGACCTGGTCATACTTGGAGCACAGTATTCACTTTTAATGTGGTCGATATGTACCAAAACTAGGTATTCTTTTGGACGTCAGGGTCAGGCTACATCACACAGCAAAATAGAAGATTTAAGTCATTGACTATGTCCTGAAGAACACGGATATGTTGCCGAAGAGATTAGCGACATATTTCCCAAACTAACATTAACGCCAGACAACGACCAGGGATGCGTCTAGTAGATGTGAAGAATATGTTGACCGCAGGCAAAAAGTTGGGTTACATTGTAACACATACGGCATCAATTTGTTACTTTATTTCGGCAAATGTTATCTAACAAACGAACTCTATCAAATGTTTTCCAACAAACGAACTCTATCAAATGTTATCTAACAAACGAACTCTATCAAATGTTATCTGACAAACAAACTCTATCAAATGTTATCTAACCAATGAACTCTATCAAATGTTATCTAACAAACGAACTCTATCAAATGTTATCTAACAAACGAACTCTAATCAAATGTTATCTAACAAACAAACTCTATCAAATGTTATGTGACAAACAAACTCTATCAAATGTTATCTAACAAACGAACTCTATCAAATGTTATCTAACAAACGAACTCTATCAAATGTTATCTAACTAACAAACTCTATCAAATGTTGTCTAACTAACAAACTCTATCAAATGTTATCTAACAAACAAACTCTATCAAATGTTATCTAACAAACAAACTCTATCAAATGTTATCTAACAAACAAACTCTATCAAATGTTATCTAACAAACGAACTCTATCAAATGTTATCTAACTAACAAACTCTATCAAATGTTATCTAACGAACGAACTCTATCAAATGTTATCTAACAAACGAACTCTATCAAATGTTATCTAACAAACAAACTCTATCAAATGTTATGTGACAAACAAACTCTATCAAATGTTATCTAACAAACGAACTCTATCAATGTTATCTAACAAACGAACTCTATCAAATGTTATCTAACTAACAAACTCTATCAAATGTTGTCTAACTAACAAACTCTATCAAATGTTATCTAACAAACAAACTCTATCAAATGTTATCTAACAAACAAACTCTATCAAATGTTATCTAACAAACAAACTCTATCAAATGTTATCTAACGAACGAACTCTATCCAATGTTATCTAACAAACGAACTCTATCAAATGTTATCTAACAAATGAACTCTATCACATGCTATCTAACTAACAAACTCTATCAACTATCAAATTTTATCTAACAAACGAACTCTATCAAATGTTATCTAACAAACGAACTCTATCAAATGTTATCTAACAAACGAACTCTATCAAATGTTATCTCTAACAAACGAACTCTATCAAATGTTATCTAACTAACAAACGAACTCTATCAAATGTTATCTAACAAACGAACTCTATCAAATGTTATCTAACAAACGAACTCTATCAAATGTTATCTAACTAAAAAACTCTATCAAATCTTGTCTAACTAACAAACTCTATCAAATGTTGTCTAACAAACGAACTCTATCAAATGTTATCTAACTAACAAACTCTATCAAATGTTGTCTAACTAACAAACTCTATCAAATGTTGTCTAACAAACGAACTCTATCAAATGTTATCTAACAAACGAACTCTATCAAATGTTATCTAACAAACAAACTCTATCAAATGTTATCTAACAAACGAACTCTATCAAATGTTGTCTAACTAACAAACTCTATCAAATATTATCTAACAAACGAACTCTATCAAATGTTATCTAACAAACGAACGCTATCAAATGTTATCTAACTAACGAACTCTATCAAATGTTATCTAACTAACAAACTCTATCAAATGTTGTCTAACTAACAAACTCTATCAAATGTTGTCTAACAAACGAACTCTATCAAATGTTATCTAACAAACAAACTCTATCAAATGTTGTCTAACTAACAAACTCTATCAAATATTATCTAACAAACGATCTCTATCAAATGTTATCTAACAAACGAACGCTATCAAATGTTATCTAACAAACGAACTCTATCAAATGTTATCTAACAAACGAACGCTATCAAATGTTATCTAACAAACGAACTCTATCAAATGTTATCTAACAAACGAACGCTATCAAATGTTATCTAACTAACGAACTCTATCAAATGTTATCTAACAAACGAACTCTATCAAATGTTGTCTAACAAACAAACTCTATCAACACACCAAACAATCATTTACATAAAGTCTATACATACCAAACAATCATTTACATAAAGTCTATACACACCAAACAATCATTTACATAAAGTCTATACAGACCAAACAATCATCATCATTATCATTCAGTGCCGTCTCCGCATCGAAGATTGGCTACCATGGAGCGCCATTCCACTCCGTCTCTTGCTTTGATGGTGCAGATTGTTATAGGTTTGTTTGTCCATCTTTTGATGTAACTCGTCCATGTTAGTCTTGGTCTGCCTCTTTTACCTTGTATTTTCCCTTCTAATATTACTTTTATTAGGCTGTTTTGTCTTTTAACATGCCCCCAAAATTTCATTTGTCTTGTTCTAATTGTGTTTAGTAGTTCTCTTTTCATTTTTAGTTGTTTTAAAGCTTCATCGTTTGTTTTCTTTTCTTTCCATCCAATTTTACCTATTCTTCAGTAGATCCACATTTCAAAGGCTTAAATTTTTTGTCCTGTTTTCTTGTCTAATGTCCATGTTTCTGTACCATACAGGAATATTGAGAAGATGTAACATATCGCTATTCTTAGTTTTAGCCCTGGTGTTATTTGTTTTGATGTTAGTATATTTTTCATGGCATTAAAATTACTTTTTGCCATACATATTCTTTTGTTTGTGCTGTCGCCAGATTTGTTTAATATTTATAGTGAGATTATTTTAAGATCCATAAGGGGCATGCCTTGAATAACAATTTGAGGTCATAATATAAATAATCTAAGGTGTGCTGATGATACAGTCTTAATCGCTAAGAGTGAAAATGAGTTACAAGAAATGTTGGACATTATAGTGAAAGAAAGCAAAAATAAAAGACTTAGCCTTAATAGCAAAAAGACAGAAGTAATGGTAACAACAAAGAAAAAGACGTCACCTTAGTGCAAAATAAAGACAAGTGGAACAATATTAAAACAGGTAAATGAATTTAAATATCTGGGAACAATGTTAACCTCAGATGGTAGATGTACAAAAGAGGTGAGATGCAGAATGGCTCAGGCAAAAGCAGCTTTCCAGAAAATGAGGAAAATACTATGCAATCCATTTTTGACAATAGAAACAAGAAAAAGAGTTCTTAAATGTTATGTAGAGCCAGTCTTAATATATGGATGTGAATTATGGACAATAGGACAACAGACAAGAAAATCACTGTAGGCTGTAGAAATGTGGTTTTACAGAAGAATGTTGAGAATACCATGGACAGCTAAGAAGAGTAATGAAAATGTTCTGAAAGAGGTCAAAGCAAAAAGAGAGCTAATTTCCAATATTAGGAAGAAACAATCATCATTTTTGGCCATGTAATGAGAAGACAACAACTGGAATATATTGTAACAACTGGAAAAATTGAGGGACGAAGAGATAGAGGGAAGCAAAGAGAAAAGATACCAGACAGCTTAAGAGAATGGCAGAAGGTCAACAACAGAAATGATAAAGAACTGTCGAGATCGAAAGTTGTGGAGAGATATGATCACCTACGCCAGTAGGCCCGGTACTTGATGATGATGTTTCTTTTGTTTATTTCAGATGTACATTTTCCATCACTGGTTTATAGTATGTCCCAGGTAGTTGTAGCTCTGAATTGTCTCCATGTGTATTCCTTCAACATTGATGTTTAATTGCAAGTCTTGAGAATTTTCTTTGTTTATGATCATAGTTTTAGTCTTTTTGTCATATCTAGTCCATATTTTTTGCTTGTCATGTTTATTACATTAAGTAATTGTTGTAGATCTTTAGGATTTTCTGCTAGTTGTACAGTATCATCAGCAGCAAGACCAAACAATAATTTGCATAAAGTCTATACATCATCATGATGTGACATACCGGTTGGCGTAGGTGATCATGTCTTTCCACAATCTTCTATCAACAGTGCATCGTATCAGTTCTGTTGTTGACTGTTTTCCATGCCATGACACAAAGCTATCCAGTATTTTATCTCTTGTCGTCCACGATCTCTTTTTCCATTTATTTTGCCAGTTGTAACCAAGTATTCCAACTTTCCTCTTCTCATGATGTGCCCGAAAAATGTTGATTATTTCTTTCTAATGTTTTTTTAGGAGTTTCCTGTTTGTGTTGGCCTCTTTGAGAATTTCCTCATTGGTCTTTTGAGCTGTCCAGGGAACTTTCAACATTCTTCTGAGAAACCCCATCTCTGTGGCCTCTAATCGTCTTTTCATTTGTTTGTCTACTGTCTATGATCCGCTTCCATAGGTCAGAATTGGTTCTATATAGCACCGATGAACTCTCTTTCTCACTTCTATTGACATAGATTTGTTACATAAACTATTTTTCATTTTCTGAAATGCTATTTTGGCTTGAGCTATTCTGCTTTTCATTTATGTGGTACACCTTCCATCTGATGTTATTATTGTGCCCAAGTATTTGACGCGTTGCACTTGTTTCAGATTTGTCCAGTTTATTTTTATGCTGCATGATGGTGATGATTGTTTCTTCGATATAACCATTACTTCTGTTTTCTTACTATTCAGACTGAGACCTTTTTTGCTGCTTTCTTTTACTATTATGTCTATCATTTCTTATAGTTCATTCTATGTCTCTGCTATTAAGACTGTGTCATCTGTATATCGTAAATTATTTATGTTGTGACCGTTGACTTCAATTCCTTTTTTGTCTACTATTGATCTCATACTATGTTCGCTGTAAAGTGAAAACAAATCCGGCGACAGAACACAGCCTTGTCTGACTCCTTGTTTTATATATTGAAATTGTCCTGTTTGGTTGTTAATTCGTATAGCTGATGTTTGTTGTCAGTACATGTTTTTTTTTATGATTCGCAGATCCTTGCCATCAATGTTTAATTTCTTCAGCGTATTGATTATTGCAATATGTGCCATTTTGGCACGCAAGGTTTCTGTTTTTGAGATTGTGGTTCTGCCCTATGTGCCGTCTTCGGCTCGAAAGGACAATAGATAGATAGATTGATTATTTCCACATGCTTTACTTTGTCAAATGCGCATGTGTTGTCTATAAAGCACATATATAGATCTTTCTTCACCTCTATAGATCTTTCTATCAAAGTTCTAAAGATGTATATTGCATTAATGGTACCCTTTCCTTCGACAAATCCACATTATACAAAGATAGATTTTAGTACATCTTCGGTATGTGCCCAGTGTTATATATGGCATTGAGTAGTTTTGACCTGTACTCCCAGCTCTCCTACTGTATTTATCTCTTCGGTTGTTATATTGTCGGGACCTGGAGCTTTGCCTCTTTCATGTGTTGAATTATTTTGTCATGATTATACTAGGCATTATAAAAAGGTAGTTTGCCATTCCTTTCCTTCTTGGCAGTGACTGTACTAGTCGGAGATCGCAGCCATTGTCTCTATACATGAGATCCTCTGCCTGCCATCGCGGAGTGGAGACCATAACCGGCACTACTTGTCGGGTGATCCCACAACACCCCACCACCTGCTCCAATGGCTTCACATTACCCTGATAGGGGGGGCTTAATGGGAGCTCCAACTTGCCCAATGGTGTCCCGAAGACTAGCGGAGTAAAGGAGATATCTTACTCCTCCTTTGGTAGGGTAGAACTATACCCCACTAACCAAACAATAATTATATAGTATATATCAATATATAGATTATATATATATATATATATATATATATATATCAATATACGGACCAAACAATAATTTACATAAAGTCTATACACACCAAACAATGATTACTGTACAGTTTTCTTTAAATGAATTATATAAAGTTTATATATAAATAATGTATCTATAGAAAATTTTAACAATGATATGTTTCAAGTTTACATAACACAAGAAAAGAACCCTGTGACCTATATGATTTTAGTTCTCATATTTGATATAGATGGCACATTTTGAGGGCAGTAATGATTGAAGCAGTGGCGTATACTGGTTTTGGGTCTGGGCTACCGCTGACATAATAAATAAAAACATACATTATATTCAGTAGGTTAACATGAAGTAATATTTGCTAATGACATCACTACATTTTAAATTACTTATTTATATGTAAACTCTATCCGTCTTGTTTGGGACGAATATGTCTCGATGATTTTGTCATTGAAAGTACTGTTTGGTTGGTTTCTAAGTTTCTGAGGGAATGATTTCTCAATGGACATTATTGCCAAACCAGATAAGCATTCTTGTGTCTGAGTTGAGCGACAAAAAGATTTGATTCTCTTGAGAGCAGAAAAAGTTCTTTCTACAAATGCTGATGCGCATAACATAGTTATAACTAGGTTAGGAAGTTCCGGTAATCAGACATAGTTTCACTTTCACTTTGTGACGATTCTGATTGACTAGAGCTAAAAATAACCCATGAAACCGCATTAGTATAGAGGTAGCTCTCGTCTGTATAATTTTGACGGAAATTCTTGAATGTCAAGGTCATTAATTCTAAGTCAGAGAGAAGAGAAATGTACCGCTGCTGATTAGCGGTTTCTTGTACTATTTTTTATAGTAGTTCCGGCTTCATTCACAAACGTTATAGTGGCCATAGGAAAAACTTGCTTTAATAAATGCAATCAAATCAAATAAATCATATTGGCCTACGAAATATGTATTAGAATATTCGAAAATTTGTAATATAATTATGAAAAAAAATATAATAAATTATCATTTCCTTTTGTATTTCGTTAATATGTTCAGGCTACCGGCGGTAGCATAGGGAATACGCCACTGGATTGAAGCCGCCAAAAAGACGAGAACCAGAACTTTGAATCTCCCTCGTCACCCAAATGGGTACAAGAGGAAGTGAAGAAAGAAAGAAGAGTGGAGTCATTATTACGCCAAAGCGGGTTTCTTTCCCAGTAAAGCCATGTACATATTTAAGGCTGGGTGAAACCTGAAGCCTTTGAACAGGATCAAACCTCTTGTCTTGGTCACTCAAGTTTATTTTCAAAAACAGTGATTGATATCAAGTTTATTTTAAAAAACAGGGATTGATATCAAGTTTATTTTATAAAAAACAGGGATTGATATCAAGTTTATTTTAATAAACAGTGATTGATATCAAGTTTATTTTAATAAACAGCGATTGATATCAAGTTTATTTTAATAAACAGTGATTAATATCAAGTTTATTTTAAAAAACAGTGATTGATATCAAGTTTATTTTTAAAAAAAACAGTGATTGATATCAAGTTTATTTTTTTTTAAAACAGTGATTGATATCAAGTTTATTTAAAAAAACAATGATTTATATCAAGTTTGTTTAAACAACAATAATTTATATCGTTTTTTTAAAACAAAGATATATATTAAGTTTATTTAACAAACAATGATTTATATCAAGTTTATTTGCAAACAATAATTTACTTAACAAACAATAATTTATATCAAGTTTATTTAACAAACAATGATTTATATCAAGTTTATTTAAACAAACAATGATTTATATCAAGTTTATTTGCAAACAATAATTTATATCAAGTGTATTTTAACAAACAATGATTTACATCAAGTTTATTTAACAAACATTGATTTATATCAAGTTTATTTAAACAAAAAATAATTTATATCAAGGTTTATTTAACAAACAATAATTTATATCAAGTTTATTTTAACAAACAATGATTTCTATATATATATATATCTATTGACTTTTCGAGTCGTAGCCAACCCATAGGGCATAGACCCATATACTCTTTCTCTTTTCTACATTTTTTCATCTACATTATTCTAGCAATTTTTAATCCTTTAAATGTCTTTTATCAAATCTCGCCATTTGTCTCTGTTTTGTGTAAGTAACTCTCATTTATGGAGCCGCTTCCTCCTGCTCTTGCCGTTCTGATCAATGTTCGTTTGTTTCGAATTCGTTCCACGCTATACCAATTATTTTTCTTAGACGTTTATTTTTGAATGCGTTCAACTTTGTTTCTATATCTCGTGTTGTTTTCCAGCACTCACATGCATACGTAATGTTTGATAGTACATTTGATTTGAATAGTCTTAAGTTTTGTCTTTGTGCTGATGAGTTTTGATTTCCACGCCTTTTCAAGGCTTCTGAAAGACATTGCTGCTTTAGCTATTCTGTTTCTAATTTCTTTGCTTGTATCCCCTTCTCGATCAATGTGACTTCCAAGATAGATAAATTGATCGATCTCTTCTACTGGTTTGTTTTCCATGTATATTTTGTCACCTGTTGGAATTAAACTTTTCATGACTTTAGTCTTTTCATGATTGATCTCAAGCCCAATTTTGCTGGCTATTGATGATAGTTCATTTGTGTTTTCCTGCATTGTTTTTATCTGACTGCTGATGAGAACTATGTCATCAGCAACGTTGAGGTCCTCCAAATGGTCTTCTTATTGTAATAATTACGCATATAAAGTTGATATAACAAACAATTATTTCTATACAATTGATATAACAATTATTTTTATACACTTGATATAACAAACAATTATTTTTATACACTTGATATAACAAACAATTATTTTTATACACTTGATATAACAAACAATTATTTTTATACACTTGATATAACATGCAATTACTCCTATACACTTGATATAACAATTATTTCTATACAGTTGATGCATTCAACAATTGTTTGTGATAACATTGCATCCTCGTGTGCACACTCAACTTACAAATACTGTTTGTGATAGCATTGCATCCATGTGTACACACTCAACTTACAAACACTGTTTGTGATAACATTGCATCCTCGTGTGCACACTCAACTTACAAACACTGTTTGTGATAGCATTGCATCCATGTGTACACACTCAACTTACAAACACTGTGATAACATTGCATCCATGTGTACACACTCAACTTACAAACATTGTTTGTGGTAACATTGCAGCCATGTGTACACACTCAACTCACAAACATTGTTTGTGATAACATTGCATCCATGTGTACGCACTCAACTTACAAACACTGTTTGTGATAACATTGCATCCATGTGTACACACTCAACTCACAAACATTGTTTGTGATAACATTGCATCCATGTGTACGCACTCAACTAACAAACACTGTTTGTGATAACATTGGACACATGTGTACACATTCTACTTGTAAACAATCTTTGTGATAACATTGTTAAAAATCTGTACACATTCTGCTTGTAAACACTCGTTGTAATAACATTGTACAAATGTGTACACATTCTACTTGTAAACAATCTTTGTGATAACATTGCACACGTGTACACATTCTGCCTGTAAGCACTCGTTGTGATAACATTGGACACATGTGTACACATTCTACTTGTAAACACTCTTTGTGATAACATTGGACACATGTGTACACATTATACTTGTAAACACTCTTTGTGATAACATTGGACACACGTGTACACATTCTACTTGTAAACACTCTTTGTGATAACATTGGACACATGTGAACACATTATACTTGTAAACACTCTTTGTGATAACATTGGACACATGTGAACACATTATACTTGTAAACACAATATAAATTCTACGAACGTAAACTATACTTGTGGGATAGAGTAGAGGATGAAATTGGAAAGGGAGAACTTGGCCAGTCCCAGATGGCAAATAAATAACGTTCGCTTATGCCCAACATGCTCCCAGATGTATTCTATAAAACCTGAGTAGCGAAAGCAAAGTTGATCAGTTGGAACGAAGCGAACAACAGGGGGTATCACATTCACGAGTTTTGTGACGTCAACGATGTCTCTACGCGTAAGGAACTCCAAATACAGTCGAACCTGTCTAAGGCGACCATTCACGGGACTTTCAAAAACTGGTCCCATAGGACAGGTGGTCCTGCCTCACAGGTTTCACATAATAAATAGAGCGATAAAAAAAATTTTATCCTAAGCACTATGAAAACTAACCTGCAAATCAGCGTAATCCATGAGTAGAACATAGTGCACATGTCGGTCTACAATAGCCACTGGTTGGACACTTTTCATAAAACACGATAGTTAAACACACAAAAATAAAACACACATACACAGATTCCACTTATACTGTACATGTATCGCTTTTGACTTGAAAAAAAATCCAATATGGTAGTCTGTTGTTTGACAGATGAAATAAACGATAAGTTCAATTTTTCTCTCAAGTCCATGATAACGTCTAGTATGTCAGATCTCCCGTTTGTTATTGAATAGGTGCGCAGAAGCTCCAAAGCATTATGTGCATCTGCGATAGTGTATGTTTTCTCAATGTCAGTAGAATCTTGTTCGTTGTCTGATTCACTATTCACATCCTCAGCAGCTAAAATTGCAGTGGCAGGAAGATCCCAGTTTGTTTCTATTGTGTTGCAAGTTTGGAGCCCTGAATCAATCATGGAGATGTCTGTCAATTGGTATCCAAACAATTCTTTTGAAAGGTTATCCAAAGCAGTAGAAATTGCAGTAGAAACAATTTGCACGTCGGTCTTTGATGCAGATTCCATGTGCGTCCGAGAATATGCGTGTGTTTCAGCAGGACAATGAAAACCTGCTTTACAGAAACACTTAAGGATGGTTGAGTTGTCCACTTCTTTCCATGCTGCAGCAATCCAGTAGACTACATCCAGTAAATTGACCTGTTTCATGAGTTCGGTTCCGGAAGCATCCTTGTTTGATTCCATGACTGTGATAAGATGTAGAAGCTGTTTTTGTCTAAACTTTAATTTAAATGTCTGAATGACACCCTGGTCTAGGGGTTGAACTAATGCAGTTGTGTTGGGTGGCAGAAACTGCAGCTTAACATTCTGTAGTTCGAACTTGGGATGACAGGTAGCGTTGTCAACAAATAAAATAATGTGGCGCTTTTTTTTCTGCATCTTACGGTCAAAACTTTTCAGCCAATCTTCAAATATAGCTGCAGTCATCCATGCCTTTTTGTTGTTTCTGTAAATCACTGGCAGTGTGTTTATGTTGATGTTTTTAAAAATCCTAGGGTTAGCTGCTTTCCCAATCACTAAAGCCGGTTCTCGTTCCCCCAACATGTTAGTGCATAGCATCACTGTTATTCGCTCTTTGCTTTTTTTACCCCAGCGCATTTTTCTCCTTTGACAAAAAATGTTTTGTCCGTAGTCGCTTTGAAAAATAACCCGGTTTCATCTAAATTAAAAATGTCTTGAGCAGCGTAACCATAGCATATCTCGGATAATTTAGAAGTACAGTCAGCCGCAGCACTCATATCTGAATCACCGACTTCGCCACATTGCTTACCAAACACAAGATTGTGTCTTTTAATGAAGGCCTCTAACCAGCCGTTCGATGCTTTAAAGACTGAGTTTTCCAATTCTTTTGCAAACTGTAAAGCTCGTTCTTTGATCATCGGCCCAGATAACGGAATTTTTCGTGCAAGTGCTGATTGACACCATTTCCAACAAAGTGTATTTATGTCTTCATTTCGCGTTTTCCTGCTATTCCTTCTTTTCATACTTGGTGCATTATTTTCAAAGTCATTCATATACTCGGCTTTTCTCTTTAACGTACGTAAAATCTGTGTCTTTCCCACTCCAAACTGTTCTGCCAATAATCGCGAACTTTTACCTTGCTGATTTTGTCGAATCACTGATATTCGTTCTTCCAGCGTTAATGCTTTTGGTTTTACACTTTTGACACTGGCCATTTCCTATATTGTGTGTAACACTTTTAAAATCCACAAAAATAATTCACTGAGATACTGTACATGTACATGAATACACTCTAAGCGGGCAATAACTAATTCTTTAGTTAATTCCTGTAATTTATACGGGCCACGCAATGGTCTACTCTGGTCTAGACGGAACCGCGAAGTGATGTCACTTCACGAATCATAGATCTGTGTCTGCACCAGTATTGACTGATAAACGTAACACGTCCCACTGTAATCTGGGACTCACTAAATACGGGAAAACATCAACACCTGTAGACACCTGTGTCGATCGTTTATAGCTCCCAGCGAGACGAAGGACTGGCTGGTCGTCGTAAACGGGATAAATAACATTGGCGGCGGTTAATTAGCCTGGTCTCTGGTCGCGTCATACGGTGAGCGCCGTAATCAGTGTTAGCATATAGTAAAAAACTCGGGGAAATTGTAGACCCGGTCCTATAACCAGGGAAACGCTTTAAACAGGTGGTCCTAAGACCAGGTTCGACTGTATTTAAAATGTTTCTTTTTTCGTTCTGTTCTCCGCGCACAAAAATACGAGATACGTCACAAGAAGCAGTCATCAATAAAGACTCTCTCGACCTACATGCTTATTTTAACACTTTTATTTTGAACTTTTGACGGTAAAGAAAAAAAAAAAAAAAAAAAAAAAAATATATATATATATATATATATATATATATATATATATATATATATATATATATATATATATTTATTTATTTGATGTTGAACTAAACGATAAACAAAACCAAACAATATGTATTTGATGTTGAACTAAATGATAAACAAAACCAAACAATATGTATTTGATGTTGAACTAAACGATAAACAAAACCAAACAATATTTATTTGATGTAGCCGCGATAGCTCAGTGGTTAGTGAGCTTGTCTACAAAGGACAAGGGATAGGGTTCGATCCCAAACGACGGCTTCCGTGTTCACCCAGCCTTAAATGGGTACCGGATTTTTTTCTGGGAAAGTAAATCAGCACGGGCGTAATACCGACCACATTACCCCAAAAATCATGTGCTGAAGGTCTGTAAAATATAGGGTCACTAACACCATATTTCCCTATACACCACTTGGCGTGACGGGGTACTTTACTTACTTTACTTATTTATTTGATGTTGAACTAAACGATAAACAAAACCAAACAATATTTATTTGATGTTGAACTAAACGATAAACAAAACCAAACAATATTTATTTGATGTTGAACTAAACGATAAACAAAACCAAACAATATTTATTTGATGTTGAAGTAAACGATAAACAAAACCAAACAATATTTATTTGATGTTGAAGTAAACGATAAACAAAACCAAACAATATTTATTTCATATTGAACTAAACGATAAACAAAATCAAACAATATTTATTTGATGTTGAACTAAACGATAAACAAAACCAAACAATATTTATTTGATGTTGAACTAAACGATAAACAAAACCAAACAATATTTATTTGATGTTGAACTAAACGATAAACAAAACCAAACAATATTTATTTGATGTTGAACTAAACGATAAACAAAAGCAAACAATATTTATTTGATGTTGAACTAAACAATAAACAAAACCAACCAGTCCGTTATGTTCAGACGGAGACTTGATTTCAATCAACCTTGGCAGCCGCATGTTTTAGAATGACACACTTTTGGTTTCTGTGGCTAATCTCTTAACGTATATATGGCCAGACAATGACGTCGTGAGACTAATTCCATTAAAAAAAAAAATAAATAAACAATTGAAGATGTAACCTGTATTTTATTCAAAGTAATCGCCTTGTGCATTGGTACAGCGAGTGGTACGACCTAACGAACACCGGAACGAGGGAACAGGCAAATAATTGCATTGCCACTGTAAAGCTGGTAGCAAGATCTGGGATGTACACTACACTCCTGCAAGATATAGTGACAGCTCTACAAAAACAGTAACATATCAAAATACTGACGTTTCGGCAAAGGGAGCTCCTGAAAAACATCAGAAAGAAACAATCAACATTTTTCGGGCACATCATGAGAAGAGGAAAGTTGGAATGCTTGGTTACAACTGGCAAAACAAAGGGAAAGAGAGATCGCGGGCGACAAAGAGAGAAAATACTGGATAGCTTGGTGTCATGGCATGGAAAACAGTCAACAACAGAACTGATACGATGCACTGTAGATAGAAGATTGTGGAGGGACATGATCACCTACGCCAACCGGTATGGCACATGATGATGATGACGTTTCGGCCTACATGCGACCTTCTTCATAAAACGAGAACAACACAAACGGACAACGAAACAAAGATAAACTCTACTACATCTGGAATGAGCGGGACAAGTATATCAAAGAGAGATTAGAAATTAAATGATAAAATAAAAGGGATGTGTACTGCATATTAAAGAAACAGAAAATTGATCATATATAAAACTATGTGTAAATTAATTTGAGACTTAACTGAGACTCGATCCAGGAGCTCGCTCTGTGTGGATGAATGTAAGTCGAATGCGGATGTGATAAGATGTGAGAGGGGGAGGGGGCAACAAACCCAGAGACATGATAAGACGAGTCTGAGTCGGAGTTTATAACAAGAAGTGTAAATGGCGGTCAAGATTTAGGCGGGTATTGGATGAGATAGGGAAAAGTATACTAGGGCGTGAAAACATGAGCAAATAAAGACAGACGTGACTTTGGGCAACAAGAGGACAAATCCGGCGTAAAAGTGGGTCATGGAAGATTGGTGTAAACATGGGGTGGAATTAATAAGGCGAGATAGGATGGTAGCGTCTGAAAGAAATAATATAATAGCATCTATGTGGAAATGGAAAAAAGGAGAATGAAAAAGAGAGAAAATTAGTACTAGAATATACAGTGAGAGAGAAGAATATGGCGGAATACGTATTGATAAGGATTATACATATAAGTTGGTAAAGAGGGATCTTGGCTCCTGTAGATGGGTGCCAAAGTACCTACAAATATGTAGTGTAGAACCGGGGTATAGACGAAGAAATCACGTCATGGTGTAAGAAGTCATAACAAGAGTAGGGGAGAGAAGAATGAAAAGAAGATGGGGAATCGGAAATGAGAGGGAATGAAAGGAGGATAGGGTAGATGGGGGTGGAGGAGAGAATGGGAGAGAGAGGGATAATTGATTCCCCGTGGGGTGAGCAGCCAACTTTCTCAGGTGAAGCGGCTGCGCCTGTCAGACAGAAGAACATGACAACAGGCCAGTAACTTGGACATTCAATTTACCCTGATGGCCTTTAGAGTTGAAGTGGGACGATACTGGGGTACCTGCGTTTCGAGTGCTATCATACAGATGTTCACGATATCTGTTTAGGAGGCGGCGCCTAATTTGCTTATGTAGGTCATCGTGCGTCGCTTACGAACGAAGACATAGATAATGTTCAAGTGAATCCTTCTCTGATCTCAAAAGGACCATTAGAGAAGAGAACCGCATTCATCTGAAGATCGTGGTTGTAAGTCTTACATTGGTTAAGATCGCAGCGGATAACCCCGATGGTTATGGAGAAACTACCTCTGCAGTTCTTCTGTTGGTATGGCTCTCAAAATCGAGGTTACGGCCCTTTCAGTATCGTCACAGAAGCGACCTTTCAATGGTAATTTTAATGTTGAGATTAGAAAATAATCGCAGGGAGACAACTCTGGAGAATATGGTGGATGGTTGAGAACACACACTTGTTTTTGTGCCAAAAATGTGTGTACATCTGCCGCCAGGTGAGTCGATGCATTATCATGGAGAGGGGAAAAAGCTGCCAAGTGTTGGATACCCAGGTCGGACTCGGAGAATCATTTTTCGATAAAAGTTTCAAAATACATCAATAAACTTTCGCAGTGACTGTCCCTCTGGAATCCAGTCTTTGTTGATAACTCCTTTTTTGTCGTAGAAGTACACCAACATTGTCTTCACTTTCGACTTTTGAAGACGAAATTGTCTGCCTTTTGATGATGATGACTTCCACTGAGCACTTTGACGTTTAGTTGTGGAATCATAGCGGGCAATCCATGTTTCATCTTCGGCAATAATCAAATTTAAGAAATGTTTATTTTTGTGACACATTTTGATGATGTTTTTCCATACTCAACACGCTGATATTTTTTATTATGTAACAATACACCTCTAACTAGGTCAACAAAATGGCGGCTTGTTTGTCGTCTACTTATCGGGCAGCGATGAAAAGGTGTCAGGTCATAGATGAATGGTGCCTCTGGAATCCACGCTTTGCTTCATTTTTGTCTTGGTCACAATTAAAACAGTCTCCTTACTTCCTTGTCGAACCTTGTATAATAGGTTACTCTTAACTACAATTTTTATTTAAATTGTGATTGCGGTCTAATATAACCCGGAGAGACATGGCTTTAGGTTGAACCGATCGTGCCTCGCCAATAAGAAAGCAAGAAAACCGTCAACCAATGGCCAAACTTAGAAAATACAGAAGCAATCCTTTCAGTTGTGTAACTTGGATAGTTCCAAGCAAGGCCTTCTGGTGTTCTTTAAAGAGATGTGCACCGTGAGAAGTCAATCGCTGGGACTGCCATCAATGCTAAGGATCCCTAACAGGAGAAAACAAGTCATTGCTGATCCCATTTAAGAGGTCTGTCAGAGGAACTTATAGCACCGGAAAATGAATGCTACTTGCCTAGTGCAGTGGCCACGAGCTATTCGGGTCTGGATTGTCATTATTTCCTTTCGAAATCTACAACCCTCAACAGGAGAAAACGAGCAAGAAGAGTGTGGCTAAGCTCTACTATACGCGAATCAGGGGAAGAGCTATGTTTGCAACACTCGGAAAAAAATTATAAATATTCAACAGAAAAAAAAAAAACAACAAACAAACAATAGATGCTCCCAAACAGGATCGAATCCGCACACCTCACACAGCGCCATGCCCCGTGAACCAAACGCCAGAGCACACGGCCAGCTCAGTTACCTAAAAAGATAGCTATGATTGGCGATGTCTTTCACTCATGTGTACCCATGACTATAGCATAGAGTTACGGACACAACTTGGGAATAAATTGTGTATCTGTATTTTCCTAGTAAGTATCTCCGTAGGGCTGAATACTTGCGTTGCAGACAAACAGTTATAGAACGAAACAGCACGAATAGTAGTTTCCTGTGGTTTAGACTTGAGACAATAATAAATGAATATTATTATAGAGGCAAACTTCCGAGGCGATCAGGGTTGTCCCGGTTTATACAACGCTGTCCCGGTTTATCGACGTTGTCCCAGTTTATCAACGCTATTCCGGTTATCAACGTTGTCCCAGTTTATCAACGCTGTTCCGGTTTATCGACGTTGTCCCAGTTTATCAACGCTGTTCCGGTTATCAACGTTGTCCCAGTTTATCAACGCTGTTCCGGTTATTAACGTTGTCCCAGTTATCAACGTTGTCCCGGTTTATACAACGCTGTTCCGGTTATCAACGTTGTCCCGGTTTATACAACGCTGTTCCGGTTATCAACGTTGTTCCGGTTATCAACGCTTTCCGTGCCGATTTTCATTTCTGCCCGGTTTCAACCAGTTTACGAAGAATAAATGTGTCAGTCAAGCCAATCTCAGATGCATTCCGGCTCCTACAAAGGATTTCGGAAAATTGAAAGAAAACTGTGAAATCGTTGTTTAAAAATTTGATGAGAAAACTGAAAGAAAACGGTAAAGAACGCAAAAAGAGAATTGCACAGTTTTTATGAGTTTTCTCTCCTACATTAACCAAGCGATTTCTTAACGTGGGCGCTTCGGAAAGATTCACCGGGTAGTAACAACCTCAGGTAAAATGTGGGAGGGGGCGGGGTTCGATAAAGACATGAAAGGGGGCGGGGTTCGATAAAAACATGAAAGGGGGCGGGGTTCGATAAAGACATGAAAGGGGGCGGGGTTCGATAAAGACATGAAAGGGGGCGGGGTTCGATAAAGACACGAAAGGGGGCGGAGTTCGATGCAGACACGAAAGGGGGGCGGGGTTCGAAGAAGACATGAAAGGGAGCGGGGTTCGATAAAGACATGAAAGGGGGCGGGATTTGATAAAGACATGAAAGGGGGCGGGGTTCGAAGAAGACATGAAAGGGAGCGGGATTCGATAAAGACATGAAAGGGAGCGGGGTTCGATAAAGACATGAAAGGGGCGGGGTTCGATAAAGACATGAAAGGGGGCGGTAGAAACATAAAGAAAGAAAATAAGATGGGGAAGAATGTTTAGGAAAAAGCGCGTTGGTCCCCACATCCAGCCAGATTAAAGTGATCTGCTTGGAGCACACCCCTGATGTGCTAGGTTGTGGTACAACCGCGATGGATTGACATGTTTGTCCAATAAGCTTGGATTGGGAAAATGTTTACTTCCTTTGAAATGTTCGGCATCAAGCACAAGTTTTCTGAGGATTATTGGGTGCCTTCTTGGGTTAACAACCACCGGTTTTCTGAGGATTACTGGTCGATTTCTTAGGTTAACAAACACCGGTTTTCTGAAGATTATTGGGTGCCTTCTTGGGTTAACAACCACCGGTTTTCTGAGGAATACTGGTCGATTTCTTAGGTTAACAAACACCGGTTTTCTGAAGATTATTGGGTGCTTTCTTAGGTTAACAACCACCGGTTTTCTGAGGATTACTGGTCGATTTCTTAGGTTAACAACCACCGGTTTTCTGAAGATTATTGGTAGCTTTTTTAGGTTAACCACCGGTTTTCTGAAGATTATTGGTAGCTTTTTTAGGTTAACAACCACCGGTTTTCTGAAGATTATTGGTAGCTTTTTTAGGTTAACAACCACCGGTTTTCTGAAGATTATTGGTAGCTTTCTTACTTTAGCAAGCACCAGTTGTTGTGAGTTTACATTACGATAATGTACACACAGACACCAGTACACAGAACGAGCACACACAGCCGTCAGTACACAAACACTTCGGTACACACAACCGTCAGTACACGCAGACATCAGTACACAAAAAACCTCAGCACACACATCCTACAGACACATCCGTCATTACACACAGCAATCAGTACACGCAGCCAGTACACACATACGTTATACACACAGCCATCAGCACACACAGCAGTCAGTAGTACATACAGCCAAAAACACACACAGGCCTCAACACACACTTACATTAAAATACCTTAATAGACACATCCATTAGTACACACAACCAACAGTAAACACAGCCAGCACACACAGACCTCAGTACACACAGAGACTTTAGAACAAACATATCTCAGTACACACAGCCGTCAATACACAAAGACATCAGTACACACAGTCATCAGTGCACACAGCCTGTAGATACATACCTCAGTACAAACAGCCAGCATATACAAACCTCAGTACACACATACCTCACCACATAGTCACCAAACATAGACCTTAGCAGACACAGACCTCAGTACACACAGACCTCAGCACACATAGATCTCAGTACACACAGCCAGGACACATATCTCTGTAGGCACAGTCATGTAGTACAAACAGCCGTCAGTATACACAGCCAGCTCACACATACCTCAGTTCACACTGCCGTCAGTACACACAAGCCCCAAATCACACAACCGTCAGTACAAACAACCGTCTGTACAAACAGCCGTCAGTATACACAGCCAGCTCACACATACCTCAGTTCACACTGCCGTCAGTACACACAAGCCCCAAATCACACAACTGTCAGTACAAACAGCCGTTTGTACACACCGCCATCATTACACAGTTAGCACACACATACCTCAACACACAAAGCAGCCAGTGCACACAGCCGGCAGAACACACATACCTCGTTACACACAGCCATCCATACATAAGCACACACAGACCTCAGTGCACACAACCAGATACACAGACCTCATTATACACAGCTGTCAGCAGACACAACCATCACTGCTCACAGACATCAGCACAAACAGACCTCAGTATGCAGCTGTGAACACACAGTCGTCAGCACAAACAGACCTCAGTACGCAGCTGTGAACACACAGCCAGTACAAATAGCCATCAGTACACACATCCATCAGTACATACTGACCTCAATACACACATCCACCATACATGGCCACCAGTACACACAGCCAGCACATATAAACCTTAGTAAACACATCCATCAGTACACAAAGGCCTTAATACACACAGCCGTCATTTCTCACAGCCACCAGTACACACAGACCTCAGCACAAAGAGCTGTCAGTACACACAGACAGACTTCAGTACACACAGACCTCAGCACAAAGAGCTGTCAGTACACACAGACAGACTTCAGTACACACAGACAGACTTCAGTACACACAGACCTCAGCACAAAGAGCTGTCAGTACACAGAGACAGACTTCAGTACACACAGACAGACTTCAGTACACAGAGACAGACTTCAGTACACACAGACCTCAGCACAAAGAGCTGTCAGTACACACAGACAGACTTCAGTACACACAGACAGACTTCAGTAAACACAGACCTCAGCACATACAGTCAGCTCACACAGAATTCAGTATACACAATCGTCATTACACACAGCCGTCAGTAGACACTTTCTTTAATATGGTTATGGAAGGCCCCATTATCACTGCAAACGAATTAAAATCCATAACTGCTCAACCGCCCGTGCCAGTGGAGTCATCCGAATTAATATCTCATCTCCCAAACAAAGAAAGGTAACTGCAGTCCCCATCATAGCAGTCTCAGCACACGCCAAAAGACATAAGGCTAAACCGCACAAAAGAGAACACAGCTATCTTTTCCCCGTCATACGATATCATCATTCATCGTAAGCATTCGGATTATTGAAGCACGATCAAAATGGATGAAACGTACAGCTCACGGTGTGCACGGAGCAGTTAACTCAGTAAGGCACACTTTTCAGACAGCCATTATCAGTTCCTGCCGTCTATCCGCCATATTGACCAGAAGTTTCCCTTTAATAGGGTCTGAGAGAGTGTTTTTATATGCTGCGCGCTCCTTTTTACCCGCCTACGTGTCTACACACGCAGTCTGAAGACCTTGACTACAACTTCAATTTTTAATTACACCCACCATGGACAGGCCTGAAAAAAAAAAAATTTCAACTCCAACATTAAGTTAGTCCTATTATATGGCTGTGAAACAAGGAGAACAACAAAATTGACAATAATGAAGATACAGACTTTCATTAATGGATGCTTACGCAGAATAAAAGGATGGAAATGGCAGGACAAAATCACTAACATAGAATTGTGGGAAAGTACCAGTCAAATACCAGTTGATAAAGGTATACAGCGAAGACGATGGCGCTGGATTGGACACACACTGTGGAAGCCAACTGAGAGTATTACACAACAGGCCCTTTTTTGGAATCCCCAGGGTAAAAGACAAAGAGGAAGACCAAGGAATTCTTGGAGAAGACAGATAGAAGCAGAGATGAAAATGATTGCGAAGACATGGAATGATCTTAAAAGAATGGCAAGAGACAGAACGACTTGGAAAGTATTTGTTGAAGACCTCATTTCCACAGGGAGCTGAAAGGTAGTAGAAGAAGAATGGACAGGCCTGGGTGTTCGTTACTAAGTGCAATATTGCTTTCCACATACAGCCGTCAACACATGCAGCTATGGGCACACGCAGCCATCAGCGCGCACAGACATCAACACACAGCCGTCAGTGCACACGCAGCTATCATCACACACAGACATCGTCACACAACCGTCAGTGCACACAGCTGTGAGCACATACTGCCGTCAGCATATGCCCCAATAAAGAACAAGAACTAGGGGCCTAGAGGTCATGTTGACCTAACATAGTTTATACACAAGGATCTGGGTCACAAGAGCAATGATGGGAGAAACCTGCTGGCCACCACCAACACTGTGCTAGAGGTCAAATGTTATGTAAGCAAGTAAAATAGTGCCCCAATAATAAGAATAAACATAACATTATCAAGAGCAAAGTAACTGCAGTGAACATCTGTCCTGTTTCCTCAGTGCAGCCAAGTCTACAAAGTGCACATGGTGGTAGTCAAGAGACTGTGGAGGCTAATGATATTTCATTTCAGCAGCGTGTCCCAGTTTGTCTGCACGCAGCACTCTAATGAGATCTTTGTCTCCTTGCTCAACCATATCCTTCTAGTCATGTCCAGGGACCGTCTTTAAGAAAGAAGGAAAGACATCACTTTTGCTTGGGATAGTCACGCATTTAGGGGGTCTATCCTACAAGTGGCCCCGCCCATCTTAGGAGCCTCAGTGGAAACTCAGAGGGTCAGTGAATTGTCACCTTACATCTCCAAGATTCAATATTTGAAGCCCAAGATTTGAGTGTGATTTAAGGAGCCCAAGATTTGAGTGATTTAAGGAGCCCAAGATTTGAGTGATTTAAGGAGCCCAAGATTTGAGTGATTTAAGGAGCCCAAAATTTGAGTGATTTAAGGAATCCAAATTTGAGTGTGGTTTAAGGAGCCCAAGATTTGAGTGCGGTTTAAGGAGCCCAAGATTTGAGTGCGGTTTAAGGAGCCCAAGATTTGAGTGCGGTTTAAGGAGCCCAAGATTTGAGTGCGGTTTAAGGAGCCCAAGATTTGAGTGCGATTTATGGATCCCAAGATTTGAGTGCGCTTTAAGGATCCCAAGATTTGAATGTGGTTTAAAGAGCCCAAGATTTGAGTGTGATTTAAGGAGCCCAAGATTTGAATGTGATTTAAGGAGCCCAAGATTTGAATGTGGTTTAAGGAGCCCAAGATTTGAATGTGGTTTAAGGAGCCCAAGATTTGAATGTGGTTTAAAGAGCCCAAGATTTGAGTGTGATTTAAGGAGCCCGAAATTTGAGTGTGATTTAAGGAGCCTGAGATTTGAGTGTGATTTAAGGAGCCCGAGATTTGAGTGTGGTTTAAGGAGCCCAAGATTTGAATGTGGTTTAAGGAGCCCAAGATTTGAGTGTGATTTAAGGAGCCCAAAATTTGAGTGTGATTTAAGGTGCCCGAGATTTGAGTGTGGTTTAAGGAGCCCAAGATTTGAATGTGGTTTAAGGAGCCCAAGATTTGAGTGATTTAAGGAGCCCAAAATTTGAGTGATTTAAGGAACCCAAAATTTGAGTGTGGTTTAAGGAGCCCAAGATTTGAGTGCGGTTTAAGGAGCCCAAGATTTGAGTGCGGTTTAAGGAGCCCAAGATTTGAGTGCGTTTTAAGAAGCCCAAGATTTGAATGTGGTTTAAGAAGCCCAAGATTTGAATGTGGTTTAAGAAGCCCAAGATTTGAATGTGGTTTAAGGAGCCCAAGATTTGAATGTGGTTTAAGGAGCCCAAGATTTGAGTGTGATTTAAGGAGCCCAAGATGTGAGTGTGATTTAAGGAGCCCAAGATCTGAGTGCTTAACTCAAAATACATTGTACAACCAAGTTTACAACTCACAAAATGACACTTTACTTAAGTTCACGCTTTATCATAAATAAAAGTATAATGTCTCAAGTTCATAATTTGTAAAATGTATAATGACATAAAGTTCATTGTTTATAACAAGTACAATTATTTCAAGCGTAAATTAAAAAATATGACAGTGAAATCAAGTTTACAAGAAAGGAAGGTTTACTGGTTGTGTCACTTGTGTTGTTGTCCAGGAAGTATCCAGGCCTATTGAAAGTCTAATGCTTGGTGCTTTCTGTGGTGTCTGCTATTTGAAGAATTCCTCATATTCTGGGTGTACCTTTTTCTTGTTTCCAGTTGCTTCTGGAAAAAAAAGGAGGGGGGGGGTCTGCTGCCTGGTGATAATCACCTTACATATCCAACCATTTGATCTGGTATTTCAGAATATGATCTAACCGTTCCTTATTTCTGATTTGCTTCCTTTTATCACACCTAGTATTCATATCATTTTCAAAGTTGAGATAAATGCACAAAATATATGCTGGCATCAGCTAACAGCTTATGTTCTCACAAGAATGATCTTTCAGCTACTCCAGATCTCCATCTGTATGCATCTCCAGAACATTTACTCACTTCAATAAAACAGAGAAAACCAGCTCACTTGAAGTATGCACACACACACATGAATGTCTTATAGTCTCTGTAGGCTGGACACACATACATGTCTTATAGTCTCTGTAGGCTGGACACACACACACATACATGTCTTATAGTCTCTGTAGGCTGCACACACATGCATGTCTTATAGTCTCTGTAGGCTGGACACACACACACATCATGTCTTATAGTCTCTGTAGCTGGACACACACACACATCATGTCTTATAGTCTCTGTAGGCTGGACACACACAAGCATGTCTCATAGTTTCTGTAGGCTGGACACACACACAATCATGTCTCATGATCTGTGTCAAGAGGTCCTTACTTCACAAAAAATGCCAAAACAACAGACATGTCATCCAGAAGTCAATAAAGACCTGAGGAAAGTAAATACTTCCCAGTGGGCCAACACAAGAGCCTTATGTCTCAGTGAGCCAACACAAGAGCCTAATATCTCAGTGAGCCAACACAAGAGCCTAATATCTCAGTGAGCCAACACAAGAGCTTAATATCTCAGTGAGCCAACACAAGAGCCTAATATCTTAGTGAGCCAACACAAGAGCCTAATATTTAGGTGAGCCAACACAAGAGCCTAATATCTCAGTGAGCCAACACAAGAGCCTAATATTTAGGTGAGCCAACACAAGAGCCTAATATCTCAGTGAGCCAACACAAGAGCCAAATATTTCAGTAAGCCAACACAAGAGCCTAATATCTCAGTGGGCCAATACAAGAGCCTAATATTTCAGTGAACCAACACAAGAGCCTAATATCTCAGTGAGTCAACACAAGAGCCTAATATTTCAGTGAGTCAACACAAGAGCCTAATATCTCAGTGAGCCAACACAAAAGCCTAATATTTCATTTTTAATCTTTCATCAACAGGGGCCTCTGAGATCTAATTATGGCTACATGACCGAATTTAAAAATCTTCACCCTCAAAATATTCAGGATGGCCCTTCATCTGCACAAAAGTGAAAAAACGTAAGCCCTTATCCAAAGCCAGAATGCTCTCCAGATCTTTATTTGTGATAGTAAAATTTAGAGAGCCAAGATTTTCTTTGATTCTTGTCTTTGTTCCACTTTTGGGTAACACTACAAAACCTCTCCTCAGTAAAAAGTTCAACAAAATTTGTGCAGGAGTTTTCTTATAGCTCTTAGCAATGGCCACAACCAGAGGGTCAGTGAGAAGACTCTCTGTGCTCTGTACTTGATGGCTAGGGCGGCTGGGGCACCTAGGGCAGCATAAGCTGAGACAACAATGTGTTGGGAATCACAAAATGCTTTCAGTTTATGCTGCTGATGGTACACATGGCATTCTAACTGAACATTGGCTGGCGGGACATTTGATCTGGAAATAATTAGCTGCAGCTGCTGCATGGTGAAGTTGGAGACGCCGATGCTGGATGCCTGACCTCCCTTGAAGAGAGACACAAGAGAGCTCCAAGTTTCTAGCAAATCTACATGTTCAAACAGCGCTGCCTCACTTTCTGTTTGGACGCAAGCCCAAGGGTGATGGATGAGCAGCATGTCAAGATATGTTGTCTTTAAACTGTCCAGAGATTGCTGAACACTTTCTACTGTGTGCTGTCTCTTCATACAAAACTGGACAGCTTTGATGTAACAAATAAATCTTTCCGGTTTAACTTTCCAGCTCGCTGTCTGTCTTCAATAACTTGACCAATCTCTTCCTCGTTGCCATAGACAGCTGCTGTATCTATATGTCTGTAGCCCACAAATAAAGCATAGTCTAGGGCATCCTTCAGTGCATCCCCTTTTAGCAAGTAAGTTCCAAACCCTAAATGAAAATATGAGAAAACAGTGCTCATTACATCAGCAACTTTGTAGTGGCTAGAAAACTTTTACAACTTGACAAACATATCTCTATTCATGTCTGCTGTTTGATAACAGAGCTTTCTGTGTGACTTGTGTCAACAACTGCTCATTTTCTAAATAGAAATCTCTCTGAAGATTTGCTATGTGCACTCAGACATCAGATCAGTTATATAGATGACCATGATAGAAGATTTGCTATGTGCACTCAGGCATCAGATCAGTTATATGAATGACCATGATAGAAGATTTGCTATGTGCATTCAGACATTTAGATCAGTTATATAGATGACTATGATAGAAGATTTTCTATGTGCACTTAGACATCAGATCAGTTATATAGATGACTATGATAGAAGATTTGGTATGTGCACTCAGACATCAGATCAGTTATATAGATGACCATGATAGAAGATTTGCTATGTGCACTCAGACATTCAGATCAGTTATATAGATGACTTTGATAGAAGATTTGGTATGTGCACTCAGAGATCAGATCAGTTATATAGATGACTATGATAGAAGATTTGCTATGTGCACTCAGACATCAGATCAGTTATATAGATGACCATGATAGAAGATTTGCTATGTGCACTCAGACATCAGATCAGTTATATAGATGACTATGATAGAAGATTTGGTATGTGCACTTAGACATTTAGATCAGTTATGTAGATGACCATGATAGAAGATTTGCTATGTGCACTCAGACATCAGATCAGTTATATAGATGACCATGATAGAAGATTTGCTATGTGCACTCAGGCATCAGATCAGTTATATGAATGACCATGATAGAAGATTTGCTATGTGCATTCAGACATTTAGATCAGTTAAATAGATGACTATGATAGAAGATTTGCTATGTGCACTTAGACATCAGATCAGTTATATAGATGACTATGATAGAAGATTTGGTATGTGCACTCAGACATCAGATCAGTTATATAGATGACTATGATAGAAGATTTGCTATGTGCACTCAGGCATCAGATCAGTTATATGAATGACCATGATAGAAGATTTGGTATGTGCACTTAGACATTTAGATCAGTTATATAGATGACTATGATAGAAGATTTGGTATGTGCACTTAGACATTTAGATCAGTTATGTAGATGACCATGATAGAAGATTTGCTATGTGCACTCAGACATCAGATCAGTTATATAGATGACCATGATAGAAGATTTGCTATGTGCACTCAGACATTCAGATCAGTTATATAGATGACTATGATAGAAGATTTGGTATGTGCACTCAGACATCAGATCAGTTATATAGATGACTATGATAGAAGATTTGCTATGTGCACTCAGACATCAGATCAGTTATATAGATGACCATGATAGAAGATTTGCTATGTGCACTCAAACATCAGATCAGTTATATAGATGACTATGATAGAAGATTTGCTATGTGTGTGACATTTGGACTGTCAAGTAGTTTCTGTCATTGTCTCCCTAACCCACTCATTCCTTCTATTTTATTATTATCACAGAGATACCCTGTCTTGTCATGGCTAACTGACTAACTTTCTGCTCCACCCTGTCTCATGAAGGCTAAGTGACTAACTGTCTGCTCCACCCAGTCTTGTCATGGCTAACTGACTAACTTTCTCCTCCACCCAGTATTATGATGGCTAAGTGACAATCCATTTTGACTATAGAAACAAGAAAAAGAGTTCTTAAATGTTATGTAGAGCCAGTCTTAACATATGGAATGTTAATCATGGACAATAGGACAACAGACAAGAAAATCACTGGAGTCTGTAGAAATGTGGTTTTACAGAAGAATGTTGAGAATACCATTGACAGCTAAGAAGAGTAATGAAGACATTCTGAAAGAGGTCAAAGCAAAAAGAGAGCTAATTTCCAATATTAGGAAGAAACAATCATCATTTTTTAGCCATGTAATGAGAAGAGAACAGCTGGAATATATTGTAACAACTGGAAAAATTGAGGGATGAAGAGATAGAGGGAAGCAAAGAGAAAAGATACCAGACAGCTTAGAGAAATGGCTTGGCAGAAGGTCAACAATAGAAATGATAAAAAAACTGTCGAGATCGAAAGTTGTGGAGAGACATGATGACCTACGCCAGCAGGCCCGGTACTTGATGATGATGATGAAGTGACTAACTTTCTGCTCCACCCTGTCTTATGATGGCTAATTGATTAACTTTCTGCTCTAACCTGCCTTATGATGGCTAATTGATTAACTTTCTGCTCTATCCTGCCTTATGATGGCTAAGTGACTAACTTTCTGCTCTATCCTGCCTTATGATGGCTAAGTGACTAACTTTCTACTCCATCCTGCCTTATGATGGCTAAGTGACTAACTTTCTCCTCCACTCTGTCTTATGATGGCTAATTGACTAACTTTCTGTTCTGTCCTGCATTATGATGGCTAAGTGACTAACTTTCCATTAGACCATAGATACATAAGTTAACAGTAGTCAAGACACATGTAGACAAACTGTTGACATTGGGATCTAATAATAGTTACATATTACCCAGAGATAACAGTGCATAAGTAAACAGCAGTCACAGATTCACCTAACTGTTGTTTTGGAATCAGTGAAGCAAAGACCCATGTGTATGCACTTCCTGGCACTATTTTGGAATCAGTGAAGCAAAGACCCATGTGTATGCACTTCCTGGCACTATTTTGGAATCAGTGAAGCAAAGACCCATGTGCATGCACTTCCTGGCACTATTTTGGAATCAGTGAAGCAAAGATCCATGTGTATGTACCTCCTAGCACTATTTTGGAATCAGTGAAGCAAAGACCCATGTGTATGCACTTCCTGGCACTATTTTGGAATCAGTGAAGCAAAGATCCGTGTGTATACACCTCCTAGCACTATTTTGGAATCAGTGAAGCAAAGATCCATGTGCATGCACTTCCTGGCACTATTTTGGAATCAGTGAAGCAAAGATCCATGTGTATGCACCTCCTAGCACTATTTTGGAATCAGTGAAGCAAAGATCCATGTGTATGCACCTCCTAGCACTATTTTGAATAAGTTCAAAGAAGCAGTGATCAATCCAAGACCAATGACATCATCATTCTGTTTGTCCACTGGTAATGGCTACTTGAGCATTCTTGTGTCAACTTGAATCCTTTCTAGGAGATGTTTGTTGTCACCAGGAAAAGTCACAGGTTTCAATCTATCATGTGTTGCTGAAGCTGCTATTTTCATCTGCTATGACTGCACATAATATGAGTTTTCTTTGTTCTTTTCTGCAGAACTGTTAACTCTTTCCGTGTGGAAGCTTTTTATCGATGCAACGGAAGAGATTTCAGAGACAACATTTTTTATGGTTTTAAGAATCAATCTACATATTTATAGTTATCTAACATATAACATAGGTATGAATTTTTAAATATTGAACAAGGTATTAGATTTCACCAATATCAAGATGATACAAGTCATGTAAAAGAATATGGTTTGATGATGTTCACACTAATCAAATTGAGCGAATCGTACGCTGCTGAAATCATCATGGTACACAATGCGGTGAAACGTACGGAAAGAGTTAATAACCAACTGGTAAGAAAACCAAACTTAGAATATTCAACTCAAATGTATTATCAACACTTACCTATGCATGTGAAAGCTGGAAAATATCAAAAGAAATTGAGAAAAAACTAAACACTTTTGCAGACAAATGCCTAAGAAAAATACTGTGTAGAATAGAATGAGTTCAAGACTAATATTGAAATAAGACAAATGGCCATGCAACCAAGATTTCATCTACAATTAAGGAAAGAAGATGGACATATGTCGGATATGTGATGTGAAGAGACATCAAGAGAATTCCAAAACAGGCTCTTCTATGGGAAACATTAGGATAGAAAAAAAGAGGAAGACCTAAAGTGACACTTAAAAGAACACTTATCTATCTATCTCTATCTATTGACCTTTCGAGCCGTAACCGGCCCATAGGGCGTAGACCAAGATACACCTTCTCCTATATGAATTTTTTGTTCTAGCAGTTTTCTTTTAAAGATATTTTATCAAATCTCGCCATCTGTCTCTGTTCTGTGCAAGCAGTTCTATCTCATTGAGGGAGCCGATTCCTGCTGCTCTTGCCTCTCTCATCAATGTTCTTCTCAGTGTCTCCCTGGGTCTTCCTCTTTTTCTTTTACCTGTTGTTTCCCATATGAGGGCTTGCTTTGCTATTCGATTATTATCTCTTCTCATCACATGTCCAACGTATGACCATCGTCTTTTCTTTATTACTGAAGATATTAGTGGTTGATTGGCGATTTCTCTAATTTCCTCGTTTGTTTTGAATTCGTTCCATTCTATACCAAGTATTTTCCTTAGACATTTATTTTCGAATGCGTTCAACTTTGTTTCTATATCTCTTGTTGTTTTCCAGCTTTCACACGCATACGTAAGGGTTGATAGTACATTTGATTTGAATAGCCTAAGTTTTGTGTTTGTGCTAATGAGTTTTGATTTCCACAACTTTTCAAGGCTTCTGAAAGACATTGCTGCTTTAGCCAGTCTGATTCTAATTTCTTTGCTCGTATCCCCTTCTCGATCAATGTGACTTCCAAGATAGATGAAGTGATCGATCTCTTCTACTGGTTTGTTTTCCATGTATATTTTGTCACTTGTTGGAATTAAACTTTTCATGACTTTAGTCTTTTCATGATTGACCTCAAGCCCAATTTTGCTGGCTATTGATGATAGTTCATTTGTGTTTTCCTGCATCGTTTTTATCTGATTGCTGATGAGAACTATGTCATCAGCAAAGTCCAGGTCCTCCAAATGGTCTCCTTGTATCCATTCGATGCCTTTATTACCAGTGCAGCATTTCTTCATTATGAAGTCCATAACAATTCCAAATAACAAGGGCGATAAAATACATCCTTGTTTAACCCCAGTTTCTATTGGGAAACATTCGCTCAGTCCTTCCTCTGTTCGAACTGCACATGTGTAACCATCATACATGTCTTTGATAATATTTATGATTTTTGATGGTAAGCCATATTGCTTCAGAATTTTCCACAAAGAATCTCTATGAATACTATCAAATGCTTTTTTGAAGTCGATGAAGTTAAGTACAAAAGGTTTTTGCTTTTCAATGTGTTCCTCCAATATAAGTCGTAGAGTGAAAATGTGGTCAAGACAGCTTCTCCCTTTTCTAAACCCAGCCTGTTCTTCACGCATTACTGTATCTATTGAATCCTTTATTCTATTTAGGATGATTTTACAGAATAATTTTGAGGCAACTGACAAAAGTGTCACGCCTCTCCAATTGTTACAATCTCTAAGATTGCCCTTTTTTGGGATCTTAACAATGATTCCTTTTTTCCATTTATGAGGCGTCTTCTCTGTTTTCCAAATGATGTTGAACATTTTTTGGAGATGTATTAAATTATGGCTATCAATTGCCTTGAGGATCTCAGCTGTTAACTTATCCTCTCCAGCAGCCTTGTTATTGGTCATTAGCTTTAAGGTGGTTTCTATTTCACTCAAGGTGAAGTCATCTAAATTTACATCTAATTCTAATTAATCTAAAAGAACACTTATAAGAGAAGTAAAGTTGGCAGGCTCATTAGATTGATCAAACACCTCACCCAGAATAGAGATGGGCGGCAAAAAACACTACAAGCCTTCAGTGAGGTCTAACGGTGCAGGAAGGATCAAGAATTCAACACCTGTGTGTGAGGTCTAACTGTGCAGGAAGGATCAAGAATTCAACACCTGTGTGTGAGGTCTAACTGTGCAGGAAGGATCAAGAATTCAACGCATGTGTGTGAGGTCTAACGGTGCAGGAAGGATCAAGAATTCAACACCTGTGTGTGAGGTCTAACGGTGCAGGAAGGATCAAGAATTCAACACCTGTGTGTGAGGTCTAACGGTGCAGGAAGGATCAAGAATTCAACACCTGTGTGTGAGGTCTAACGGTGCAGGAAGGATCAAGAATTCAATGCCTGTGTGTGAGGTCTAACGATGCAAAAAGGATCAAGAATTCAACACCTGTGTGTGAGGTCTAATGGTGCAGGAAGGATCAAGAATTCAACACCTGTGTGTGAGGTCTAACTGTGCAGGAAAGATCAAGAATTCAACGCTTGTGTGTGAGGTCTAACTGTGCAGGAAAGATCAAGAATTCAACGCTTGTGTGTGAGGTCTAACTGTGCAGGAAAGATCAAGAATTCAACGCTTGTGTGTGAGGTCTAACTGTGCAGGAAAGATCAAGAATTCAACGCCTGTGTGTGAGGTCTAACGGTGCAGGAAGGATCAAGAATTCAACGCCTGTGTGTGAGGTCTAACGGTGCAGGAAGGATCAAGAATTCAACGCCTGTGTGTGAGGTCTAACGGTGCAGGAAGGATCAAGAATTCAACACCTGTGTGTGAGGTCTAATGGTGTTGGAAGGATTAAGAATGAGAATAATTTCTCTGGTTTTCTCCTGCCAGACAGAGCAGTGCCTCACACAGAAATATCTCACGTAATCATCTCACGTAAAATTCCCACCATATCCTGCCAGTGCTCATTCACCACAAGCCAGTAGTGGAAGTGTCACCACAGAAATTAAATGTTTGCATGGAGGGACCTAAAGAGACAAAATTATAATGGAAAGAGGAAATATCATAAAACAGGAAAAGCCAAGTACCCAGTTTATATATAACCCTTTTTGTCTTGTCAGACGGTTTAGTGGAGACTATTGTGTATTTTTTTTTTGAGGTTTTGTTTTAGTCAAACAGCTCTCTCATGGCTGATTTTACCAATGTTTGACAAACACACACGTCCACAGAATGAACAAGTCAGCCCTACTGATCCACAGGGTTTCCATCTTTTTTCATGTCTTTTCTGTTCCATGTTTTGTCACAGTATAGCCCCAAATGATATTATGCACTTTTTATACAGGCTCTCCGTGATGTGCGATCACTTGCCAGATGTTCCAAGTCATTTTCACAGATGGAGAAGTCATTCAGAGATGATTTACGAAGACCTGACAAATATATAAGCCTACCCTTTGTTCTAGAGCCTTATTCAAATAAAATACTAGTCTCCTGTCCCACTACAACCGTGTTTACTACTCTCTTGTTATCATTGCAAAAATCTTCTACTCAATGTTTTTGTTGTAAAATGTATGGTGTAGCACATTGATTAGGTTTAGCTTCTCATGCATGAAGAATTTGGTCTGTGCTTGACCACAATATTCATAAACTTGTGCAAGCGTGGTTAGATTTAAAACTGTGACTTACAACATGAATGTAATTGTATTCACGTGAAAGATTAGAGGAGTTACAATCACTTTATTTTAGTTAAAGTTAAGTTTAGATTTGTTGGACCAGTGACTCTGTCAACAAAATAATAATTCAAAATGTCGTGCGTGTTTTGTCTGGTTGTTTGTTGCACATATAACAAAATCTAAGACTAGAGTGACACTCAGTGACAGTCTACTAAGTTAGACAAGAGCAAGTTGTGATTTAGCTCAGATATTCAATTCTGTCTTGTCAAATTATTATTATTATATTGAAGTTGAAGCTACTCCCGTTCAGCGATGAAGATTATAGGCCCTAATTACATTAAATTACACTAGTAGCTACTCAACTACAGTAACGAGTGTGTCACTAGACTGCATATATTATATATGTGGTGACGTAGTCGATGTGTCACATTGTGTGTAAATTAAAATGAGAGAGTCATGAACTTACCAAGAGAGGGCATCTTGAAGCCGGTATTTAGTGTCAGAAATCGTGATATTGTCATGGTATCAATTAGTTAGAACAATCAAAACGATTTTTTTTAACGAACTAATCTCACTCAAAAAATCTAGACGAAGAGACAGAGAACAACTAGAGACGTAAATTGTGAGACAATCACACTCATAGTGATGATAGTTAATCATAGACAGACTCTTCTACCTAGAGTAGGCTGAGTTAACTGAGTAGGTAGTAGTAGTAGGTAGGCTGGGCCCTGACCGTAGAGACTGACTGCCACGACAGCAACGCTTGTTGGGGGAGATGAAACCATCAATGCGTTGCCGCGCGTTGTGTTCATGTAGGTAAGCCGCCAGCTACAACTAACGGCGCTGTGACTCGGCAACAATTAAATTGTGAACATCAGCGATCAGACCCGAGCTGTTCGTTACAAAAAATAAACAAAAAAAGAGGTGATTTTTGATGGCACCGGAAACTTGGAAGAAAAGCCTTTTTAACCCATTGAATTATGGTCCATAAACCCTGCTAGTTCAGTTATTCCTTTGTACGTTTTTTTTTTTTGGGGGGGGGGGGGATGTTTGCAGTTCTACATACTATATTTATTTTTGCCTTCGTCAGCTTTCACCTCTGGCGAAATCCCTTAAGACTAGGAACTTTAGTTTGCATGTTAATATGTTTTTTTTCCTGGCAGCCGTGAGCACAGGGGTCCCTTGCCACACAGGCAGATAACTCCATCTTTGGACGTACTCATATTTTTATCCGTCTTTGAGTAATGGATGTTTCAAGCCGGGTCTTGCTGATGAGACCAGGAGTGGTTGCCGCAAAGTGAAATCACAAATAAAAATCCCAACTAGTGCAACCTGTCTTGAGACCTGCATCTTGCCTTGAGAACAACCAGTCCATCCATGTATTTGTCTCTATCTCCATCAAGCAAATTACGGTATGCTCTGACTTATTAGGAATTGCCGTCGACTTCATAATGCAGAGGGAGCCGCGATAGCTCAGTGGTTAGTGAACTGGACTACAAAAGGCAAGAGGTAGGATTCGATCCCAACTGACAGCTTCCGGTTCACCCATCCTTTAATGAGTACTGGATTTTTTTCTGAGAAAGTAAAGCGGCACGAGTGTAATACCGACCACATTACCCCAAAAATCATGTGCCGAAGGTCTGTAAAATTTATGTGGTCACTAACACCATATTCCCTATACGCCACTTGGCGTTGAGGGGGTAATTTACTTTTTTTTTTTTCATAATGCAGAGATGCTGTATACATATTGTCTCCCACCCAAAAGTAGAAGTGAGTTCACTAGTGTTGTCTACCACCAGGCTGATGAATCTTTGATCCCAAACCAGCCTGTCCTACCACTTCTTTTACAAACACAGGACACCATCCAAACAAAACTAGCCTGATCTATCACAAACACAGGACATCATCCAAACAAAACTAGCCTACTCTATCACAAACACAGAACACCATCCAAACAAAACTAGCCTGATCTATCACAAACACAGGACACCATCCAAACAAAACTAGCCTAATCTATCACAAACACAGGACACCATCCAAACAAAACTAGCCTAATCTATCACAAACACAGGACACCATCCAAACAAAACCAGCCTGATCTATCACAAACACAGAACACCATCCAAACAAAACCAGCCTGATCTATCACAAACACAGGACACCATCCAAACAAAACTAGCCTAATCTATCACAAACACAGGACACCATCCAAACAAAACTAGCCTAATCTATCACAAACACAGGACACCATCCAAACAAAACTAGCCTAATCTATCACAAACACAGGACACCATCCAAACAAAACCAGCCTGATCTATCACAAACACAGAACACCATCCAAACAAAACCAGCCTGATCTATCACAAACACAGGACACCATCCAAACAAAACTAGCCTAATCTATCACAAACACAGGACACCATCCAAACAAAACTAGCCTAATCTATCACAAACACAGGACACCATCCAAACAAAACCAAATCAGAAAAGAATATTTGACCTTTACTTACAATCTTTGTTCACAATGTGTGTCTCCAATAAGCAGAAACAAAAAAGGTTGACAAGAATATACTAGACTTATAAGGTGAATAAACAAATCACAAAATTAAATTATATTTTAGGTATATGAAAACCAGAATATATTTGTCAACATTAACACTGACAATGAAGGCAAACGCTGAGGATGTTCCAATGTAAGTAGAAAAGCAACATTAGTTGAGAGTGTTATCTCACCATGATCAGCTTGACCAAGTCTGTTCTGCCTTTGCTGCCCCAAACAGAGCATGTGCTGTACAAGGACACTAAGGCACAATGGTTGATCAGAGCCATATGCCATTCCTCACCAAAAACAATTGCAACAAATAATTAAGTGGCCCCATGAATTACACCTTCAGCTCACCAAGCAGGTGTGTAGGTTGGGAAGATTATTGGACCATTTATAGCATTCTTAGCTTGAGATACACCCCTTCACATAATCCATTGAGGTTACAATAATTCCATCTAAACTCACTGAATCAGATTGTCAAATCAAAAATATTGCACAGAAATGAATATCAGTTAGTGATGTCATAAATACAACTATTACATCATACATGCTAAATGGCACTCAGTTTGTATTAATATAGATCTACAATATAATGTCTCATCCTCTATATGTATTAGATATAGATCTACATTATGTCATGAGAGGGCGGAGATAGACCTGAGGTTAATGAAATGCACCACTGAGGTCAATTTTGATTCTGATCTATGGCTTCTAGGTTCATCCAGTCTTAAATGGGTAGCAGAGAATTTTGTTCTGGAAAGAAAATTGGTGTTGGTGTAATATGATCAAACTAGCGAAAATGTTGTGCCAGTTTGTGTAGTAACATCATAGTTTCTATAGGCCATTGATGTGTGACAGGTGCTGATGTTGGTAACATCAAAGTTTCTATATGCTATATGTGCCAATGTATGACAGGGTAGCGTTCTCTACTATATTTATGTGTAAACAAACTGAACAAAATCATTAGTTCATCAACTCTACATCTGAAAGATGAGAGGAATAGGGAGCCTGAAGACACAGATGGCTAGAAGCATCTGCCTTTGTTGGAAGGTAGTAAAGTACCCCTGTCACACCAATTGGCACACAGGGAAATATGGTGTTAGTGACCCTATATTTTACAGACCTTCAGCACATGATTTTTGAGGTAATGTGGTTGGTATTACGCCCATGCTGCTTTACTTTCCCAGAAAAAAAATCCGGTACCCATTTTAAGGCTGGGTGAACCCGAAAGCCGTCGGTTGGGATCGAACCCTACCCCTTGTCCTTTGTAGTCCAGTTCACTAACCACTGAGCTATTGCGGCTCCCTTTGTTGGAAGGTAGGAGAGACTAATCCAGTGGTTGATCAAAGACTGTTGGAAGGTAGGAGAGACCAATCCAGTGGTTGATCAAAGACTGTTGGAAGGTAGGAGAGACTAATCCAGTGGTTGATCAAAGACTGTTGGAAGGTAGGAGAGACCAATCCAGTGGTTGATCAAAGATTGTTGGAAGGTAGGAGAGACTAATCCAGTGGTTGATCAAAGACTGTTGGAAGGTAGGAGAGACTAATCCAGTGGTTGATCAAAGACTGTTGGAAGGTAGGAGAGACCAATCCAGTGGTTGATCAAAGATTGTTGGAAGGTAGGAGAGACCAATCCAGTGGTTGATCAAAGATTGTTGGAAGGTAGGAGAGACCAATCCAGTGGTTGATCAAAGATTGTTGGAAGGTAGGAGAGACTAATCCAGTGGTTGATCAAAGATTGTTGGAAGGTAGGAGAGACTAATCCAGTGGTTGATCAAAGATTGTTGGAAGGTAGGAGAGACTAATCCAGTGGTTGATCAAAGATTGTTGGAAGGTAGGAGAGACTAATCCAGTGGTTGATCAAAGATTGTTGGAAGGTAGGAGAGACCAATCCAGTGGCTGATCAAAGACTGTTGGAAGGTAGGAGAGACCAATCCAGTGGCTGATCAAAGACTGTTGGATTTCCTGTTCACTTAAAAGCATGTAGAGATCTGATTCTTGATCTTCCCATGCCACCTAGACGTCACAAAGGGCTTGTAGTGTTTTTTTTGCTTTCCATCTCTATTCTTGGTGAAATGTATGATCGTATCTAATGAGTCAATGCTTGCCAACTTTGCTTCTCTTATAAGTGTAATATAATCCTATTATTGCTCCACCAAAAATGGTGCATAGCTTCCTCTAGGCCCAGTACATTCCATAAATATTGTATTTATTCATGGTTGTACAAATGCATCAAAAGCAATGTAAAAATAAAGACAGTACACCGAAACCATTGCACTGAACCCAAAAACTACCAGAAATAGTAAAATGCATAAAGTAGTTCACAGAAAAATTTATACAAAAAAAAAAAAAAAAAACAATCCATATAAGAAGCAATGAAAATCACAAACAAATTCAATGAAAGACCACAATGAGGCTTCAATAAATGAACAAAATAGTAAATGTTGAACTTATTGCCCATGAGAAAACAATTTGCAATCACAAACTGTCAGTTCCCAGGTAACCAATTACTTATAAACAAGATGAGAGGACCAGCAGTTCTAGTTTAGTGAAGGTCTTCAAACAAACAAAAATAAAAAAAACAATTTTGTGCTTGACCCTCCTACCAGGTCAGACTCCCACCAAAGTTATCTTTCCTGAATTATCACAACCATATATCACATCAGATGTGATCTCAATCAATTGTTTAGCAAAACAAGCCAACCCTCAGCAACAGCACAACGGAGGAGACTATCAATAAATCAGACATGTTCTCCAACCATTGTCCAAGCTGACTGATCCCAACAAAAAGGCACTAATCAATGATATGTAAACATAACAATAGAAAGGAAATGCCATGATAATTATTTCTTGAGAGTGGCAGGTGGCGGCCGTGGCTGAATGTTTGGCTTGATCAGGTAGTGGTAGTTGGGCATGATCTTTGCCAGGAAGTCTATCTGCAGAGCCTGCACCTGGAAGATGGCAAACAAAAAAAGATACTGTGTCATTGAAACTGCGTCATTCACTTCCAAAAACAGGATGAAATAATACATCTACATTTCATTACATGTTGTGACTCACTCACACACTAACACATGATCTTGTGATGCATTCACACTCTAACACAAAAAGTGACTCATTAACACTCTAACACAATAAGTGACTCATTAGCCATCTCTAACGCAATAGTGACTAATTCACATGCGAACACAAAAAGTGACTCATCCACACTCTAACACATAATATTGTGACTTATCTACATTTCAAAACTAAACTGGAATGATTGCAGCAAACTTCACCTACTGGAGGCTTTTCTCTCTGGACCCTGCGCTGACAATTTTCTCCGTAGATGACGGTGTTGTCAGGCAGCAGCTCAGCCATGTTGAGCACGCAGCCAGCACCAATTATACAGCCATTGGACAGCTCTACTTTGGAGCCAAGCCTGGCTGTCAAGAACCAAGAAGAAAACTGTTCATTTTTACTAGTCTTTTCATTAGATTACATGTCATGAGAAGACAGCAACTCATAGCTGACTGTTGGTTTACAGCCAACAAATCATAGCTGACCAAGAATTTTTGGAAACAATTTCTATATTGATTTTTGTGCTGGTTTAGTAAACAAAAAAATGATCAAACATAAACAAACTAGAGCTTTGCCAAGACACTTCCACAGCAGAACAAGTCAAACAATGGATTGGAACAAGTCACACATTGGATTGGAACAAGTCATGCAATGGATTGGAACAAGTCACACATTGGATTGGAACAAGTCACACAATGGATGGGAACAGGTCATGCAATGGATTGGAACAAGTCACACATTGGATTGGAACAAGTCACACAATGGATTGGAACAAGTCACAGAATAGATTGGAACAAGTCACAGAATGGATTGGAACAAGTCAAACAATGGATTGGAACAAGTCAAACAATGGATTGGAACAAGTCACGCAATGGATTAGAACAAGTCACACAATGGATGGGAACAGGTCATGCAATGGATTGGAACAAGTCACAGAATGAATTGGAACAAGTCACACAATGGATTGGAACAAGTCACACATTGGATTGGAACAAGTCACACAATGGATGGGAACAGGTCATGCAATGGATTGGAACAAGTCACACATTGGATTGGAACAAGTCACAGAATAGATTGGAACAAGTCACAGAATGGATTGGAACAAGTCAAACAATGGATTGGAACAAGTCAAACAATGGATTGGAACAAGTCACGCAATGGATTGGAACAAGTCACACAATGGATGGGAACAGGTCAATCAATGGATTGGAACAAGTCACAGAATGAATTGGAACAAGTCACACAATGGATTGGAACAAGTCACACAATGAATTGGAACAAGTCACAGAATGGATTGGAACAAGTTACACAATGGATTGGAACAAGTCAAACAATGGATGGGAACAAGTCAAACAATGGATTGGAACAAGTAACGCATTGGATGGGAACAGGTCATGCAATGGATGGTAACAAGTCATGCAATGGATGGAACAAGTCATGCAATGGATGGGAACAGGTCATGCAATGGATGGGAACAAGTCACAATATATGGGAACAAGTCACACAATGGATGGGAACAAATTATGCAATGGATGGAAACAAATTATGCAATGGAGGGGAACAAGTCAACAAATGGATGGGAACATGTCACACAATTGATGGAAACAGGTCACACATTGGATGAGAACAAGTCACAATGAATGGAAACAAGTCACACAATGGATGGAAACAGGTCACACATTGGATGGGAACAAGTCACAATGGATGGGAACAAGTCACACATTGGATGGGAACAAGTCACAATGGATGGGAACAAATGCAATTAGTGGGAACAAGTCACACAATGGATGGGAACAAGTCACACATTGGATGGGAACAAGTCACAATGGGATGGAAAGAGGTCACATATTGGATGGGAACAAGTCACACAATGGATGGGAACAAGTCACACAATGGATGGGAACAAATCATGCAATAGGTGGGAACAAGTCACACAATGGATGGGAACAAGTCAAGCAATGGATATGACCAAAACAGTGACCATGTTAATAAATGTTTCATTCTCTACAGCTAATACAATAACTTAGTCTTCTTCTTTCCTTCCTCATTTGCCTTTCAGTGTTGAGGGGAGATATCATTTGTGGTATTTTGCTCTTCTGTTGGTCTCTAAAGAGATTGAAATGCAACAAAAAGGAGATGCTAAAGCTTACTACAAACAAATTGAGGAATCAACAGGAAGAAAAACGCAATCAAAAACTGGATGTCTAAGATCAAAGGAAGGAGAACTGTTGATTGATCAAGAAAACATAAGGGAATGATGGACAGAATACATTAAAGATCTTTACAATGATGAACAAACGGAAGTAAATATTAAGGATAATGGAGAAGGACCAAAAATACTCAGAGAAGAAGTGGAAGACGCCTTGCGCAATATGAAAGCAGGCAAAGCTCCTGGACCAGATAATATAACTAAAGAAGAGATTGAAGCCATGGGTGATTTTGGAATAGAAATAATAACAAAAATATTGAATGACATCTACAACAGCGGATATATACCAGACGACATGCTCAAATCACTTCATAGCCCTACCAAAGAAATCGGGTGCGATTGAATGCGATGATCATCGCACAATAAGCCTTATGAGTCATATGACTAAGATATTACTAAGAATCATCATGCGAAGAGTGCGAAACAAAATCAGTCCAGAAATTAGCGATGAACAGTGTGGTTTTGTTAGAGATAAAGGAACAAGCAATGCCATTTATAGCATAAGATCTTTAGTAGAAAGAGCCATAGAGGTGAAAACAGATCTATACCTATGTTTAATAGATTACACCAAGGCATTTGACAAAGTAAAGCACCAAGAAATAATCAAAATTTTAGAAAGCATAAACATAGACAACAAAGATCTAAGAATAATAAAGAACATGTACTGGCAACAAACAGCGGCCATAAGAACTGGAAACCAATTGGGAATGTTTCAGCAAATAAAACAGGGTGTTAGGCAAGGTTGTGTGCTGTCATCAGATTTGTTTAATATTTATATTATAGTGAGATTATTTTAAGATCCATAAAGGGACATGCCTGGAATAACAATTGGAGGTCATAATATAAATAATCTAAGGTGTGCTGATGATACAGTCTTAATCGCCAAGAGTGAAAATGAGTTACAAGAAATGTGGGACATTATAGTAAAAGAAAGCAAAAATAAAGGACTCAGTCTTAATAGCAAAAAGACAGAGGTAATGGTAACAACAAAGAAAAAGACGTCACTTCAGTGCAAAATAAAGACAAGTGGAACAATATTAAAACAGGTAAATGAATTTAAATATTTGGGAACTTTGTTAACCTCAGACAGAAGATGTACAAAAGAGGTGAGATGCAGAATGGCTCAGGCAAAAGCAGCTTTCCAAAAAATGAGGAAGATACTATGCAATCCATTTTCGACAATAGAAACAAGAAAAAGAGTTCTTAAATGTTACGTAGAGCTAGTCTTAACATATAGATGCGAAACATGGACAATAGGACAACAGACAAGAAAATCATTGGAGTCTGTAGAAATGTGGCTTTACAGAAGAATGTTGAGAGTACCATGGACAGCTAAGAAGAGTAATGAAGATGTTCTGAGAGAGGTCAAAGCAAAAAGAGAGCTAATTTCCAATATTAGGAAGAAACAATCATCATTTTTGGCCATGTAATGAGAAGAGAACAACTGGAATATATTGTAACAACTGGAAAAATTGAGGGACGAAGAGATAGAGGGAAGCAAAGAGAAAAATAACAGACAGCTTAAGAGAATGGCTTGACAGAAGGTCAACAACAGAAATGATAAAGATCTGCCGAGTTAAAAAGTTGTGGAGATACATGATCACCTACGCCAGCAGGCCCGGTACTTGATGATGATGTTGGTCTCTCCTGCTATTATGTATCCTAGTGTTTCTAATATTTCATCAACCCATCTTCTTCGTGGTCGGCCCTTGGGTCTGGTGTTCTCCTCAGCGTTTATTAAAGGCTTGTTGTGTTTTGGTATTTTTGTCTTATCATGTGGTCCAACCATTTATCTGCTGTTTCCTTATGTACTCTACAACAGGAATTACTGCCAGCTTCTTCTCTTTCTGAATGTTTCCTGTCATTCGTCTAACACATTTCATCTCAGTAGCAGTTGTTTTTCTTATTGTTCTTGTGTCTAGCGTCTGGGTCTGACATTGGTAGCACAACATTGGGATGAAGATTGTATTGTAGAGTGCTCATTTTGCCTAAAGTAGTTATTTTCTTGTTGGACAACAGTGGTGATAGCTGTCCTATGATAACTTAATAACCAACACATATTTGTAAAAGTCACAGAAAGTTACATACAAGAACTCAATACAATAAACTGACAGACAGATGACAGTTAAAGTGTGGCCGTGCAACACTCACATTGACAATGTGATGTACTGTACCTTTGCTCTCGATGACGTTGTTGTCTCCCACTCTAACAGACTCAACATCTTGGTAGGTTCAGGTCAAAACTTACACAGTACATGATTTATTTTTACACAGTACAGGCTCTTTCTGTCACATTCATTACAGAACATCAACACTTAAAGCAGGCATCAATCTACACAGCACAGGCTCTTTCTGTCACATTCATAGAACATAGCACTTAAAGCAGGCATCAATCTACACAGCACAGTCTCTTTCTATCACATTCATTATAGAACATCAACACTTAAAACAGGTATCCATCTACACAGTACAGGCTCTTTCTATCGCATTCATTATAGAACATCAACACTTAAAGCAGGCATCAATCTACACAGCACAGGCTCTTTCTATCGCATTCATTATAGAACATCAACACTTAAAGCAGGCATCAATCTACACAGTACAGGCTCTTTCTATCGCATTCATTATAGAACATCAACACTTAAAGCAGGCATCAATCTACACAGCACAGGCTCTTTCTATCGCATTCATTATAGAACATCAACACTTAAAGCAGGCATCAATCTACACAGCACAGGCTCTTTCTATCGCATTCATTATAGAACATCAACACTTAAAGCAGGCCTCAATCTACACAGTACAGTCTCTTTCTGTCACATTCATTACAGAACATCAACACTTAAAGCAGGTATCAATCTACACAGTACAGTCTCTTTCTGTCTGTTAAACTTTCAAAAAGTTAAACTTTCTATTGCAGACTTTTAGAAACCGTGTGTACATAACTACTAGCATGTTGCCTTGTGGTCTAGATGTGTCAATATGTTCTTCTCTCTCTCTTTGACTGCAGCACAAGAACTAGTGACTATTTCATATCACATTTCAAATTGTGTGATTATAGAAAGGATTCCATTTATGTATTTAGAGAGAGGCCTGTGCATTCTATAACAACTCTTTTGAATGTTTGAATGTTGCTATCAAGCATACAGAACTAACCAAGATGACCAAGGATACGTGCACCAACTTCAAACATGTTATTGTTACCAATGATCTGGACTTTGCCACTGTTTCCATCTGTGGATGATCTAGAAAAATGTTCACATTTAGTTTTAATACAAGTGTCAACAGGAGGGACAAAGAGGAAAGACAAACAGGACATTATCAATACCTATCTTGCCTGTCAATGTCCATGTAGATTAGATGTTGGAAACTGCATTCTTCTATCCCAAGTCAGGTGTGTCATTAGCTAGTGCAAGCGTGCGTTCCTACATAACTTCTGACGTTGATGTTCCCTATCTCTTGGCTATACTCAAGTCTGATGTTGCCAGTGTAAGCTTGTGTTGTTACATAACTTCTGTGACGTTGATGTTCCCTATCTCTTGGCTATACTCAAGTCTGATGTTGCCAGTGTAAGCTTGTGTTGTTACATAACCTCTGTGACGTTGATGTTCCCTATCTCTTGGCTATACTCAAGTCTGATGTTGCCAGTGTAAGCTTGTGTTGTTACATAACTTCTGTGACGTTGATGTTCCCTATCTCTTGGCTATACTCAAGTCTGATGTTGCCAGTGTATGCTTGTGTTGTTACATAACCTCTGTGACGTTGATGTTCCCTATCTCTTGGCTATACTCAAGTCTGATGTTGCCAGTGTAAGCTTGTGTTGTTACATAACCTCTGTGACGTTGATGTTCCCTATCTCTTGGCTATACTCAAGTCTGATGTTGCCAGTGTAAGCTTGTGTTGTTACATAACTTCTGTGACGTTGATGTTCCCTATCTCTTGGCTATACTCAAGTCTGATGTTGCCAGTGTATGCTTGTGTTGTTACATAACCTCTGTGACGTTGATGTTCCCTATCTCTTGGCTATACTCAAGTCTGATGTTGCCAGTGTAAGCTTGTGTTGTTACATAACCTCTGTGACGTTGATGTTCCCTATCTCTTGGCTATACTCAAGTCTGATGTTGCCAGTGTAAGCTTGTGTTGTTACATAACTTCTGTGACGTTGATGTTCCCTATCTCTTGGCTATACTCAAGTCTGATGTTGCCAGTGTAAGCTTGTGTTGTTACATAACTTCTGTGACGTTGATGTTCCCTATCTCTTGGCTATACTCAAGTCTGATGTTGCCAGTGTATGCTTGTGTTGTTACATAACCTCTGTGACGTTGATGTTCCCTATCTCTTGGCTATACTCAAGTCTGATGTTGCCAGTGTAAGCTTGTGTTGTTACATAACCTCTGTGACGTTGATGTTCCCTATCTCTTGGCTATACTCAAGTCTGATGTTGCCAGTGTAAGCTTGTGTTGTTACATAACTTCTGTGACGTTGATGTTCCCTATCTCTTGGCTATACTCAAGTCTGATGTTGCCAGTGTATGCTTGTGTTGTTACATAACCTCTGTGACGTTGATGTTCCCTATCTCTTGGCTATACTCAAGTCTGATGTTGCCAGTGTAAGCTTGTGTTGTTACATAACCTCTGTGACGTTGATGTTCCCTATCTCTTGGCTATACTCAAGTCTGATGTTGCCAGTGTAAGCTTGTGTTGTTACATAACTTCTGTGACGTTGATGTTCCCTATCTCTTGGCTATACTCAAGTCTGATGTTGCCAGTGTAAGCTTGTGTTGTTACATAACTTCTGTGACGTTGATGTTCCCTATCTCTTGGCTATACTCAAGTCTGATGTTGCCAGTGTATGCTTGTGTTGTTACATAACTTCTGTGATGTTGATGTTCCCTATCTCTTGGCTATATTCAAGTCTGATGTTGCCAGTGTAAGCATGTGTTGTTACATAACTTCTGTGACGTTGATGTTCCCTATGTCTTGGCTATACTCAAGTCTGATGTTGCCAGTGTAAGCTTGTGTTGTTACATAACCTCTGTGACGTTGATGTTCCCTATCTCTTGGCTATACTCAAGTCCGATGTTGCCAGTGTAAGCTTGTGTTGTTACATAACCTCTGTGACGTTGATGTTCCCTATCTCTTGGCTATACTCAAGTCCGATGTTGCCAGTGTAAGCTTGTGTTGTTACATATATTTCATATTATACAAGTTTCCTTGTAAATATGATTCTATATAGATTTATTATACATTTTCCCTTGTAAATATGATTCTACATAGATCTATTATACATGTTTCCTTATAAGTATGATTCTCCTTCTTCTACAGTGATCAGCTATTGCTATGTGTTTAGACATTAAGACCAGCCTAGGTCACAAACAAGATCAGCTATTGCTGTGTGTTTAGACATTAAGACCAGCCTAGGTCACAAACAAGATCAGCTATTGCTATGTGTTTAGACATTAAGACCAGCCTAGGTCACAAACAAGATCAGCTATTGCTGTGTGTTTAGACATTAAGACCAGCCTAGGTCACAAACAAAATCAGCTATTGCTATACATTTAGACCAGCATGAGTCACAAACAAGACGGTGCATTTGAGATCATCACCGGTTCCCAAAAACTTGTCATGTAGGGTTGTATCTATGAGCCATATTTGTGTTCTTAGGGTGTTTAGAGTGCTGCAGTCCTGTAGTGAATGCCCTGAAGTTTGTTTAGCTGCTCCGCAGTCACATGTTGCAGAGTCACTGAGCTCTATCTTGTGTAAATGTGCTCTGAGGCCACAATGACCTTCCTTAGTCTGAATATCTTGGTCTGCTCATGTCTGCCAAGTTTGTTTAGGCTGTCATATCTGGCTCATATTTTCCATGCAACTCTTCCCATTCTGTTTTCCTGGTTTGTTTCATGATTGTCTTTATTTCTTTGAGGCTCTGGGGTTGGTTGGACTGTTGGAAATCACCAACTTGCTTTTGCGAGTTCAAATTTCTCATTTCCTGGGAAGCCACAGTGAGCTGGTATTCACTGCAGGACTAGTTCTGTTTTTTCTGACAGCAAACATATGTTGTTCTTTATTTCTGCGATGAGTCTGTCCTGTTTTTGGCTTGACATTGCTTTTATGACTGACTTTGCAACGGTGAGAATGACATTTTTTAGACTTGGGATTGCTTTTGTGTTGAGAGTTTATATGGCTATATGGAGTGCCATTGCCTCTGCTCTAAAATTTGTGCACCTTTCTCCGATTGGAAGAGAGTATGTTTGTCTTTCCACTTGGGTAGGTTATATAGATACCAATGCCTCCCTTCTTTGAGGCTTCAGTTGCGGATCCATCTGTAAAAACCTGTGTCCATGTATCTCTGGGGTATTTTTCCTAGAGCATGATCTCTCTCTCTCTCTCTCTCTCTCTCTCTCTCTCTGCGCAGTCGTGCCCATAGATCCCATGTGAACAGTAGCCGTGACAAGTACCAATGATGACATTACAGCCTTTGAAACTGTCCGGATATTTTAAGTCATTCGCATAAATCCTAAACCAGGAGCACGGCAAAGATTGATTGAGAGTTACCTCAACTGATGTAGAATCTGTGTCCGGATTACATGAGGTGTCGTTGTTATCAAACAGGAAAGTAGGTTCAGATTTTTGGGCATATTTGCAAATAAAATCCAAGTACTGACACTGGGGTCTGAAAATTTTGTGCTGACAACTGTCATTGTTTGGGCATGTCCCTATAGTTTTGTCACAAACTAAGCCATTATAGCAGTGACATTGTAACGTACAATTTGTCCCAAACCAACCGGCTGCACAAGTAAGGTCATTAGCTTCCATGGTTGCCAACGAAGCCAATAAAGACTTGATCTACAGTGATGGCCAACGAACTGTGTACACACATCTATTATCAAACCCGTGGTTACATTAAAAAAAATCTGCCATCTCACTGTGGTAACAGATAGCGTGAAATTCTCTAATAGAATTAGATAAACCGTTGGAGACAAGGAAAGTCAACATTGTTTACATGGCTTGGACGCAAGAAGCGTCCATTTTGGTGCGTCCCATGACGTCATTCCCTAGAGCATGATGAGTGATAGGACTCTCATTTCGGTCTCGTATTGCTCATTTTTGACAATTATTCCTGGAACATCTGGGATTATTTTTGTTTTATTGTTACGATTGGACCTTGGTTCGGATACGAGGGGTTCGCACAGATCTTTGTTTGGTTCTAATGAAGTGTTTACTGAAGGTTTCCCTTGCAAGATGGTTTCGGCTCTTCCTTTGGAGTCTGTTTTTTGTTCTGTCTTGGAACTTTTGCAGCAGTGGATGATCTGGAATCCTTTAAAATTTGTCAAACTGGATGAGTGTTTTCTATTTTCTGCTGTGTGCTAGGGACTCAAGATCTGCTTTTCATCCCATTGTTATGATGGGGGAGCTTAGCATTGCTCCCAGGGTTGTTTTGAGTGCCATGTTTTGGACTGTCTAATTTTCCCAGGTTCGTCTTGGCTGCTGTTGCCCACAAGTTTGAGGCATATTCTGTAATGGGTCTGACTGCTCCAGTGGAGACTTGCTTTATGATCTTTTTGTTTGCTTCCTGGATGTAGCAGCTAGTTTTTTTTCATCACTGCCAGTCTTTGGATGGCCATCTTTTTGAAATTCTTTCAACATTGGGTTTCCAGGTGTGATTCTTTATAAATCTATTATACATGTTTCCTTGTAAGTATGATTCTATATTGTACATGTCTCCTCATGAATATGATTCTATATAGATTTATTGTACATGTCTCCTCATGAGTATGATTCTATATAGATCTATCGTACATGTCTCCTCATGATTAAGATTCTATATAGATCTATTGTACATGTGGGAGCCATGATAGCTCAGTGGTTAGTGAACTGGACTACAAAGGACAAGAGGTAGGGTTCGATCCCAACCGACAGCTTCCAGGTTCACCCAACCTTTAATGGGTACCGGATTTTTTTCTGGGAAAGTAAAGCGGCACAGGTGTAATACCGACCACATTACCCCAAAAATCATGTGCCGAAGGTCAAGTAAAATTTATGGTCACTAACACCATATTCGGAGAGGGAAGAAATACCTAAAGACTGGAGAGAAGGTTATATGATCAAACTACCAAAGAAAGGAAGTTTACAGGAGTGCACAAATCATAGGGGAATTATGCTACTATCAGTGCCAGGAAAAATATTAGGCAGAATCATTCTGGAGAGACTAAAAGAAGCTATAGAGAAACACTTGAGAGATGAACAAGCAGGTTTTAGGAAGAACAGATCATGTGCTGATCAAATAACTACTCTACGTATAATAGTTGAACAAAGTTTAGAACTAAAATCCCCACTTTATATTGCATTCATAGATTACGAAAAGGTATTTGATAGTTTAGACAGAAGAATGCTTTGGAAGTTGCTGAGTCATTACGGAATCACCATAAAGTTTATTAACTTGATAAAAACAATGTATGAAGGAACAAAATGTAGTGTGGTGCATGAAGGACAGCTTACAGAAGCATTTGAAATAAGAACAGGAGTAAGGCAAGGATGCCTTCTGTCTCCATTTCTCTTTTTACTGGCCATAGATTGGATTATGAAAATAACTCAAAACAACAGAAATGGGATCCAGTGGTCACTGACCAAACAACTTGATGATTTAGACTTTGCTGATGACATAGCTCTCCTATCACACAGCCATCAACAGATGCAGGATAAAATGAGTATATTAGATGAGAGATCACAACAGCTAGGACTAAAGATTAATAGAGATAAGACCAACATTATGAGAATTAATGCAGTTGGCAATAACCATATAAAACTAGGAGAAATACCTCTACTAGACGTACAATCTTATATATATCTGGGCAGTAATATAGATAAATACCCATGTGTTACCGGGGCCCCATTATGTGGGATGTAAAGAATAGTGACACTGTGACCTTCCAGGCATGTCGTAAGAGGCGACTAAGGAGGTTGATCGATGGCTTGACAAGCTGTCATTGTAAAAAGCATTGTTATGGAAACAGACCATAGATTTTAGAAGCAGTGATCTCTGCAATATGTGCCATTTTGGCACGCAAGGTTTCTGTTTTTGAGATTGTGGTTCTGCCCTATGTGCCGTCTTCGGCTCGAAAGGATAATAGATAGATAGAATATAGATAAAGAGGGAGGAACAGAAAATGATACCAAAATAAGGATATCAAAAGCAAGAGGAGCTTTCATTGCACTGGGAAACATATGGAAATCCAAAGAAATTAGGCTAAATACAAAAATAAAAATGTTTAACTCAAGTGTTAAGTCGGTCCTATTATATATATGGCTGTGAAACATGGAGAATAACAAAATTGACAATCACGAAGGTACAGACTTTCATTAATGGATGCTTGCGCAGAATAAAGGGATGGAAATAGCAGGACAAAGTCACTAACGTGGAATTATGGAAATGTACCGGTCAAGTACCAGTGGATAAAGAGATACAGCAAAGATGATGTCGCTGGATAGGAAACACACTGCGGAAGCCAACTGAGAGTATTACACAACAGGCCCTTTTTTTGAATCCCCAGGGGAAAAGACAAAGAGGAAGACCAAGGAATTCTTGGAGAAGACAGATCGAAGCAGAGATGAAGATGATGGGGAAGACATGGAATGATCTTAAAAGAATTGCAAAAAACAGAACGACTTGGAAAGTATTTGTTGAAGACCTATGCTCCACTGGGAGCTAAAAGGTAGAAGAACACCATATTCCCTATACGCCACTTGGCATGACATGGGTACTTTACTTTTTTTTTTATTGTAGATGTTTCCTCATGAGTAAGATTCTATATAGATCTATTGTACATGTCTCCTCATGAATATGATTCTATATAGATTTATTATACATCTCCTCATAAGTATGATTCTATATTGTACATGTCTCCTCATGAGTATGATTCTATATAGATCTATTATACATGTCTCCTCATGAGTATGATTCTATATAGATCTATTTTACATGTCTCCTTGGATTGATTTTCCTCAGTCTACTATATTCAGTGCAGTTTTGAAGTATGTGTTCAGCAGTCTGGGGCGCCTGTCCACATGAACAAGTAGTTGATGTACCGATCTTGAATTTTGTATACATGTGACTATGGAGTCGATTGTATCCTGTTCTGAGGCGTATAATGATAACTTGTTCATATCTATTCATATTATGAAAGGCATCCTGATTTGGGGCTTGTGGTCCTCTGATTGATTTGATTATCTGTTTCTTATGATGGTATGTAACCAGTGTATCTAGTTGTGTGCCTGTTGAACCTTCCTTTGCCAACTGATCTGCTTTCTCATTTCCTGGTATTCCACAGTGAGATGGGATCCACTGCAGGGTAACCCTGTGGTGCTTGCAGAGTTCAGTCAATAAGGTCTGCAGATGTGGTAATTTTCTGGATTGTAGTGCCTGCAGTACTGATCTTGCATCTGTCAAAAACGCTACAGGCTGCAGGCTAAGATTACTCTTCAGCAGTTTTTCTATTGCCAACTTTTTTGCTTGTATTTCTGCATCATAATTGTGACAATATTTCCCTGCTGCTATTTTATTCATATCCCTAGTGTTATTTGGGTACTCTATATATGCACCTGCTCCCCCATTCTTTACTGCATTCTGTGCTGATCCATCTGTGTACACACGAATCTGTCTTGTGGGTATTCTTCATCCAGGAAACTGAGAGTTATTGTTTTTCGCTGTAGACTATTCTGTTCCTCTTTGTCAACTATTCCTTTCACTTCTGTCCGTATTTGAACTGATAATCCTGATTCCTCTTTATGAGTATGATTTTATATAGATCTATTATACATGTCTCCTCATGAGTATGATTCTATACAGCTGTAGCTTTCATTCTCATGCCATCAAGTGTACATGTATGTTACAGCCACTCTATGTTCTTGTATTCTCCAATAATTAACTTTCATTCTTGCACCTTCAAATATCTACATGTTTGTTATAATTACCATATCTCTATACTGTTATATTTCCAGAGAAATAACATTTACTCCCATAATTATAACATCATCACACCTACGTGTTTGTTATAGTCACCAGCTCTTCTATAATGTTGTATTCCCCAATAATTATTGGTCCTGTCTCTGCCAAGATTCTTGCTTTTGGATGAATGACAGTTCTTGCACCTGCAGTCAAACAACGAGCATATACTTACTGAGAACAATTACAATGACTTATAAGGTGAAACAGCAAATAAACATTATTTCACAATAAGAGATTAACCCTTGATAACGATACCTATCTGTAACTCTCACATTTACGATACCATAGTAGAAATTACAACAAATTAAAAAATGTAACATTAGGTCCTCTAAAAATAGTATTTTCTCTTAAATTTGACACACAGCTGTATGTTCACACTAGGCAAAGCACGGGGACTCTGAATTCCTGGTTCAGGTTGATTTATTATCTGAGTTTCACCTCATGGACCGGACGAGTTACAATGTCTATCAGTACAGTCCGTCAGTATGTTCGGCAGCCTCATAGCATTATTCGCTGTGTTTCATGAACCACAAAGGGTGTTTGATGTCTGCCGATGGCTGAGAAAATTTCCCTAGTCACAACTATAAAAAAAAAAAAGAAAAAGATCAATTTCTTGAAAATTGGCAATATTTTTTTTTCTCGCAAAAATGATATACCTCAAGAAACAGAAAAAAAAAACCTAAATCAATAGAAACAAATCCAACACTTAGGGGTCACCGGAAGTGGTAATAGGAAGGTACTCGGGGAGAGAGAGAGAGGGGGGGGCGAGTAATGTTTGACCATGGCAAAATATATTTTGAAGAATTTATGTTTTGATGTGGTAATTTTTACGATGGCATCATAATATAAGGTCAACTGAGATTCCTTCAGACAGGCTTTGATGAAAGCAACATTCTGCAAAGGACATGCAACCAGATGATGAAATGAAACTAAAGTGAATATGGCATGAGGGGTTCATGAAAATGAAAGAGCTCGGGTGCATCTGAGATGGGGGTGATGCCTTGAAGACTCTCAATAACTGTACGTTATAAATCTGTCAGTGATGATGCATTCTAAAGGTTGCAACAATCTGGAATGCAACATCAGCTAAGTGGGACAGAAAATCTGCAAAGTTGAACCAAATAACCATGAGCTACTGAAAACATCAGTATGCACACATTTAGTCACCTGATGAAGGTGACTAAGCACCCAATGGCTGCTTGGAGTGCTGTGATACCAATTTTAACAGCAAAAGACAATTGGCAGTAAAACAAAAATGATGCAGAAACAAGGTGTCTCAGGCAGAAATGAGCCAGTAGTAAAGTGTAACATACACTCCTACAAGGTATGATGACAGCTCTAGAAAAAAGGAACACAACAAAACACTGACGTCTCGGCCTACATACGGCCTTCTTCAGAAAATGAGAACATCAACAAATAATGAAAAACAGATCAATTATACTACATCTATGATGACTGAGTAGGTGAATTGAGGAGAAGTAAATAGAGGGACAAGAGATGATATAATGAAAGGAGAGAAAGAGATGTGCTACATATCAGAAGGTATTGTGACAGCTTGACAAAAAAGGAACACAACAAAATACTCAGGTTTTGGCCTACATGTGGCCCTCTTCAGAAAACGAGCACAGCATCAATCCTCTCTTGCAGAAATGTGCCATTACTCTCCACCAAAAGACTCTCTGTTAATAAAGGTAGCACATGTCATTGCTACGCCATCAACCCTCTCTTGCAGAAATGTACCATTATTCTCCACCAAAAAGACTGTCAATAAAGGTAGCACATGTCATTGCTACAACATCAATCCTCTCTTGCAGAAATGTGCCATTACTCTCCACCAAAAAGACTGTCAATAAAGGTAGCACATGTCATTGCTACAACATCAATCCTCTCTTGCAGAAATGTGCCATTACTCTCCGCCAAAAAGACTCTCTGTCAATAAAGGTAGAACATGTCATTGCTACAACATCAATCCTCTCTTGCAGAAATGTGCCATTACTCTCCACCAAAAAGACTCTCTGTCAATAAAGGTAGCACATGTCATTGCTACAACATCAATCCTCTCTTGCAGAAATGTGCCATTACTCTCCACCAAAAAGACTCTCTGCTAATAAAGGTAGCACATGTCATTGCTACAACATCAATCCTCTCTTGCAGAAATGTGCCATTACTCTCCACCAAAAAGACTCTCTGTCAATAAAGGTAGCACATGTCATTGCTACAACATCAAGCAACTTGAGCTTGCTGGCACAGCTACCCACATCAATGTTGACAACAGACCTACCTATAGTTATGTCCCCTGACAGTTCACAGTCCTCACACACTGTTGCTCCGGCAGCAATTTTCAGATTCGGGTCACTGAAATCAATTTGGCCAGATTTAACTCAAAACCTGCCTACTAGAAGCTTCTAAATAAATGGATTGTTGTATTCAAGAATTAGTATCTGGACAGATGGAGACATTGTTGGGGTTGTAATTGTCATGAGAAACCTTGAGGATCTCATTTACTTTTTTGGAAGCTATATATAGTAACACACTTCATTCTGCACGTTTATGGTTCAATAATTTGTTTCGCTGTGGTGACCTGGCAATGTGTTTATTTCACCAAACTTGTCATTTATGCATGACGTAAAAAACTGGCACCAAGTATATGATGTGATGCACTTGTATCAGATTTGTCCTGCTTATTTTTATGCTGCATGATGGTGACGATTGTTTCTTCGATATGACCATTACTTCTGTTTTCTTACTATTCAAACTGAGACTTTCTTGTTGCTTTCTTTTACTATTATATCTATGATTTCTTGTAGTTCGTTCTCTGTCTCTGCTATTAAGACTGTTCAATCCGCATATCGCAAATTATTTATGTTGTGACTGTTGACTTCAATTCCTTTTTTGTCTACTATTGATCTCATATGTTCGCTGTAAAATGAAAACAAATCTGGCGACAGAACACAGCCTTGTCTGACTCCTTGTTTTATATATTGGAACTGTCCTGTGTGGCTGCTAATTCGTATAGCTGCTGTTTGTTGCCAGTACATGTTTTTTTTATAACTCGCAGATCTTTGCCATCAATGTTTCATTTCTTCAGCATATTGATTATTTCCACATGCTTAACTTCGTCAAATGCTTTTGTGTAGTCGATAAAGCACATATATAGATATTTCTTTGTTTTCTTAGTGTTTCTAATATTCCGTCAATACTTCCTTTTCATGGTAGACCTTGGGTCTGGTGTTCATCTCGCAACCTTTATTAGTTTATTGAAGGCTCTTTGTGTTGTGATCTTTCTATCTTGTCATGTGGCCAAACCATTTTACTTTACCTGTTGTTGCTTTATTATACTTTATATTGGGGGTGGGGGGGGGGGGGGGGGGGGGGGGTTATTCCTAGCTTTTTAATTTTCCTCAGATCTTCATTTCTGATCTTTATATACAATCATATCTCAGGCTCAGAGGCTGTTACTGTTTCCACTGTTTCAATTTCAAAATTAAACAACAATAACTTACTTAAAGCAAAACTTTCATTTATAGGTCGTTTCAAAATATTTTGAAGGTGTTTAAAATTCCATATCTCTGCAACCAATTGATTGATAATGCTGAAATTTTGCATATGGTCTTGTGATTTTTTGGTCCCAAGAAGTACATTCATTTCCTCACCAACAAACGTATAGTTTTAAATATTCTTTATTTGAAGTATACAAATTTAAGGCATTTTGGTCAAACCATATATTTGGAGGAATTACCGCTTCATATGAGTGAGCACCCACGGACTTGTCATCTTGAACGTAATGCGCGCCAATTTCCCTGTTTTAAGCACTAAAAAACACATAAAACGCGTCATAGTTATAATTTTATATCCGGTGCATCCCATTTCCTGTCGTTTCGTTGTGATTTATGTGCAACGGCGTATCCTAATTATTGGGTAATTTCGTTAAATTTGTGATCTGTTAGTCAATGGGTATAAAAGTAAAGTTCCTTACATTGCAATCAGTGGCAATAAAGGTGTATAAATATTTTTGCATAGAAGCTAAGCGTGGAAAACTGTATCGAAGCATCTCAAAGCCAGAAAAGAGAACTATTCACGCATTGGGTATAAGCAAACGCTTTTTCAAACAAGTGCTTAAAGCTAACGGAGTGTCCAGTTCAATCAAGACTAGGACGCTAGGAAGAAAGAAAGTAGTAGATAGTTTTGACAAGGAAGTGATTAGAAGAGCAATTTGTAAAATGTTCGATTCCAAAGAAACTGTGACTTTAAGAAAACTGAAAATTCGACTGAGAGCAGAAAATGACATTGTTGTGTCGAAAACAACATTATGGAGAACTGTTAGAAGCATCGGTTTTACGTTTAGAAAGTACGATAGTGGTAGAAATGTCATCTGCGAGAAGCCGCACTTAGTTTCTATGAGGAGTAAATATTTACGTGAAGTACGGGAAATGCGTAACCAAGGTTATGATATTGTATTTCTAGATGAATCTTGGATAAATTCTCACCACACAAGTGCAAAGGAATGGCAGTTATCAGATGGAAGTATTAAAAGATGTGTACCCACTGGAAAAGGACAGCGTATTATAATGGCACATGCAGGCAGCCGAAAAGAAGGGTTGGTGAAAAATGCAGAACTTATATTCACCTCTAATTATACTGACAACAGGGACTATCACACCAGATGAATGGCCATATATTTAGAGAGTGGATTGAAAATACTCTTCTTCCAATTCTAGACAGACCATCCTGTCTGGTAATGGACAACGCGTCGTACCACAACGCTGTGGCAGAAGAAGACAAAATTCCTACATCTACCAGTACAAAAGATGTTATAAGATTTGGCTAAGAAAGGAAGGAATTCCATTTAACGAGGGATTTTTGAAACCTGAATTACTGTCACTTGTTAAGAAATCGCAAAAGACCAAAGTTTTCCAAATAGACAAAATCATTCAACAGCATGGTCATACGTGCTTGAGACTGCCCCCTTATCATCCACAATTAAACCCCATTGAACTCGTTGGGCAAAAATTAAAGGGCAGGTGGCAGCTGAGAATACAAGTTTTAAACTATGCGATATAAAAGGACTGACATATGCTGCTCTATCACAGATTGACAAAGATTTTTGTGCAAATGTGAAGATCATGTCTTAAAAGAAGAAAATGACTATTGGAAAAAGATGGACTATCGTTCGTTCAGCCCAGATTAGTAATCAATATGTTAGACTCCTCTGATTCAGAATAAATGAAATAATAATGGACGTTTTTATGTGTCCGCATGATCAATCTTTAGCTAAAGTTGATAACGTTTTGAAAATGTAAAGATTCTTGATATGTGTACTGCAGGCATGCAAAGAAACTAAATCACTTTCATATGTCTTGTTTACGTAAAATAATGAAAGTCACATGGAAAGACATAAAACGAACAATGTAGCTCTTTACAGTGAAGAGGATCCGTGCTTACATCGGACTCTTAGTCACATGCGTACCCATAAACAATAACTTGCTTGATATGTCATGCTCGTTATCGCTCGCAACAGATAATTAATTTTTTAAAATGTATTCTTTGTTGTATATTGTTTAAATAGTTTTCATTAATGGAACTGTTTATACGCTGATTTGTTTTAGACCGTCTGTAAAGGCTATAACATTGACATTCTCATAGTATTTTAAAGAAAGTAAACAATATAAAGTAAACAGTTGATAAACGCCTCCAACTTTCAAGTTGTGTAGAGACGCCTATGTCGAGAAGCTGATTTCCATTAATGTACGGTAAATTATTTTCTCCAGGAGCAAAAAGATCCGTAAATTCACTGAGATCAAAGGAAAGTGCTGCTTCATGATGAAGCATACTTCCTACATCATTAAATTTTGTGAAATCGGTGGGACCTTGGAAAAACAAGGCCAGATGCAAAAATCAAGTTTGTAAGTGCAGGGAAAGAGGAGATATTTCATGTTAATCGTGAACATTTAGATTTGAAACGACCAATAGTAACTTTCATGATAAATGTTTGACCAAGACCAAGTCACTTAGTAAAGTAAAGTTTACTATTTACTACTTTCAGTTTGAGTTTGAGTTCTTTGGTAATTTGGTGTGGTCGACTCGAAGTAGTATTTAGTAGTCGAAGTTAATAAGTTATTTTAGTTAGTAGAATTAAACATTTCGAGTCGTCTTAGTTAAGTTTATCATGTAATCTTACAAAACCGGTGCTAAACTGTACCTAACCTAATTATCACAATTTTTAAAAAAAATATACCTGTAATATTTATAGCACCCCCGACACCATAAAATACAAATGTGAGATAACAACGATCATCATTACCTAATTTCACGTTTAGCTTGTGCCGCCATTTTAGGATGGACGTGTCCAAGGTTTCAGGCCCAAGTTTACTGGTCCAAAGTTAAGACAGGGCTACAGCAAGGCCGGTCTACATAACACAAATTTTGACAACGGTTTCTTACACAACCAGAACTGGAAGTTGTCAGCGACCCTCAGCTGATGGCTTCCGTCAGGATCGGTGAACCAGAACCATTCAGATCCTGCTCCACCTCTCCGCGGTGCCTCTAGTAACAGACTAACCTGTCTAGTCTGGCAAAGCGAGTAGGGATCGAAGAGGGAAGACAACCCGGTACTCAAAAATGTCGTGCTGAAGTCGGATGCGTTGGGCCGAAAGGCGCAAATATCACAGTTATACTGCAAACCACAAGACAACGCAGACACACCCACTTAACGTCCTTTTAAGGACGGATGGTGAAGGGGAATTCTATAGTCTACTAGAATACTCTAGAATACTTTAGTCATTGGGAGAACGCAAGCAAGCATATACAAATTTGATATGGCTACAGCAAGGACGGTATACAAAGACAAATTTACGATATGGCTACAGCAAGGACGGTCTACAAAGACAAATTTACGATATGGCTACAGCAAGGACGGTCTACAAAGACAAATTTACGATATGGCTACAGCAAGGACGGTCTACAAAGACAAATTTACGATATGGCTACAGCAAGGACGGTCTACAAAGACAAATTTACGACATGGTTACAGCAAGGCCGGTCTAAATAGACATAGATAAGACATGGTCTTAGCAAAGGACGGTCTACAAAACAAATTTAAAATATGGTTACAGCAAGGCGGTCTACATAAACAAAGATAAGACATGGCTACAGCAAGGCCGGTATATATAGTTAAAGATAAGACATGGCTACAGCAAGGCCGGTGTACATAGACAAATTTAATACATGGCTACAGCAAAGCCGGTCTAAATAGATAAAGATAAGACATGGCTACATCAAGGCCGGTCTATATATACAAATTTAAGGCATGGCTACAGCAAGGCGGTCTATATAGATAAAGATAAGACATGGCTACAGCAAGGCCGTCAATATAGATAAAGATAAGACATGGCTACAGCAAGGCCGGTCTATATAGATAAAGATAAGACATGGCAACAGCAAGGCGGTCTATATAGATAAAGATAAGACATGACTCTAGCAAGGCCAGTCTATATAGATAAAGATAAGACATGGCTACAGCAAGGCCTGTCTATATAGATAAAGATAAGACATGGCTACAGCAAGGCCGGTCTATATAGATAAAGATAAGACATAGCAACAGCAAGGCCGGTCTATATAGACAAAGTTAGGACATGGCTACAGCAAGGCCGGTCTATATAGACAAAGTTAAGACATGGGTGTAGCAAGGCCGGTCTATATAGACAAAGTTAAGACATGGCAGTAACAAACTGACGTCATATAACTGTAGAAATAAAGAAACCTGAGACCACGTCTGGTAAATTCGTCGGTATAGTGGCGTCACTCTAAATAGTTATTAGCAGAGCAAGATTCATCCCCTACCCCTCCCAATCGTCCCGTGCCTCACACAGCGCAACACTATCTATCTATCTATTGACCTTTCGAACCGTAGCCGGCCCATAGGGCGTAGACCAAGATACTCCTTCTCTTATCTGAATTTTTGTTCTAGCAGTTTTCATTTCTTTTAAAGATATTTTATCAAATCTCGCCATTTGTCTCTGTTCTGTGCAAGCAGCTCTATCTCATTGAGGGAGCCGAATCCTGCTGCTCTTGCCTCTCTCATCAATGTTCTTCTCATTGTCTCTCTGGGTCTTCCTCTTTATCTCTTACCTGTTGTTTCCCACATGAGGGCTTGCTTTGCTATTCGGTTATTATCTCTTCTCATCACATGTCCAATATATGACCATCGTCTTTTCTTTATTACTGAATATATTAGTGGTTGATTGGCGATTTCTCTAATTTCCTCGTTTGTTTTGAATTCGTTCCATGCTATACCAAGTATTTTCCTTAGACATTTATTTTCGAATGTGTTCATCTTTGTTTCCATATCTCTTGTTGTTTTCCAGCTTTCACACGCATACGTAAGGGTTGATAGTACATTTGATTTGAATAGCCTAAGTTTTGTGTTTGTGCTGTTGAGTTTGATTTCTACAACTTTTCAAGGCTTCTGAAAGACATTGCTGCTTTAGCTATTCTGATTCTAATTTCTTTGCTTGTATCCCCTTCTCGATCAATGTGACTTCCAAGATAGATAAAGTGATCGATCTCTTCTACTGGTTTGTTTTCCATGTATATTTTGTCGTCTGTTGGAATTAAACTTTTCATGACTTTAGTCTTTTCATGATTGATCTCAAGCCCAATTTTGCTGGCTATTGATGATAGTTCATTTGTGTTTTCCTGCACCGTTTTATCTGGCTGCTGATGAGAACTATGTCATCAGCAAAGTCGAGTCCTCCAAATGGTCTCCTTGTAACAACACTACACATCTAAAATATCTTCACTCTCGGAGATCCTGTCAGATATTTCTCTGAATGGTCCCATCTCTCCTATCTAAATCTTAAACACAGTTTCCACAAATAGTAAGCCTAGCACAATATCATCAGGTGACGCATCGTTTGTAGAACGTTGCATACACCACAGCCCGTCTGAAAGAATATCTGTCTCTAGCCAGATCTCCCACAGAACGTTGCATACACCACAGCCGTCTGAAATAATCTCTGTCTCTAGCTAGATCTCCCACAGAACGTTGCATACACCACAGCCCGTCTGAAATAATCTCTGTCTCTAGCCAGATCTCCCACAGAACGTTGCATACATCACAGCCCGCCTGAAATAATCTCTGTCTCTAGCTAGATCTCCCACAGAACGTTGCATACGCCACAGCCCGTCAGAAATAATCTCTGTCTCTAGCCAGATCTCCCACAGAACGTTGCATACACCACAGCCCGTCTGAAAGAATATCTGTCTCTAGCCAGATCTCCCACAGAACGTTGCATTCACCACAGCCTTCTTCTATAAATCCACATTTCAAAGGCTTCAAATTTATCTCCTATTTTCTTGTTTAATGTCCATGTTTCTGCACAATACAGGAATATTGAGAAGATATAACATTTCGATATTCATAGTATTAGCCCTAGTATTATTTGTTTTGATGTGAGTATATTTTTAATGACATTAAAATTACTTTTTCCCTTTCCTATTTCTTTTGATTATTTCAGTTTTACATTTTCCATCACTGGTTATAGTATGTGTTAGTAATCACTAAAAAAGACTAGACATCAGATCTCACTATTCAGAGATTTGCTGTTATAGACATACTTCCCATTGGCGGCGTGCGTGCGTGGCATCCTGATTACTGTAGTGCGCCTTTTGGCTGGTTGCCTCCGACTTCAGCACTTAAACTTGCTAGAGCAGACTGTGGTCTTGCTCGGTTGTAGGAAGGCCTGGCCAGTCTTGGTTTTCAGCCCCTGGTGACTGTTAAGCCCCATCCCCCACGACAAGAAGCTGGCCTTGATGAGGAAAGATATCTACTATATCTATATTATATATAGACTAAAAATATAAATATAGACAGAGACATCAACAAAATAGTTGATGAATTCAGTAGACTAATAACACAAGCTGCCAGTGAAACAATACCTAGAGGGGCACGGAAACAGTTCAACCCATACTGGAGTAGTGAACTAGAGCAACTGCACAATGACATGGGAACATCTCGAAAGCAAGCAGAAAATAACCCTTGCCAGGAACACCACAATAACTATCAGCATGCTAAAGCCAAATTTCAATGGGCAAACTACAAGCCAGACGGAGAAGCTGGAAAAAGAAAACAGTCCTTGAATGTTGAACGAGACACAAGAAAGTGTGGAAGCTTGTAAAACAGCTGAATGATGAGGGTACAGAAAGGAACACCAACATTACACTGAAGAAGGACGGAAACATCCTAACAGGTAACCATGCAGCAAATCACTTTGCAGACTCCTTTGCAAATGATAATAATATTGAAATTAGCCTAGAGAAACGACAAGAGACTCGTTTAAAACAACAAAATGCAAGACAAGAAGAGACAGCACATCAAGTCATGGAAATACCCATTACACAAAGAGAGCTAGAGCTGGCAATATCCAAATTAAAAGTGAAAAAGTCACCAGGCAGTGATGGAGTTTCAAATGAAATGATTAAGAACTTGGGAACTGCAGATAAAGCAAAACTACTGCAGATCTACATCATTTGCTGGATCACAGGTAGAGTGCCACAGGCATGGAGAAAAGCAATTATGATACTATTACTAAAGCCAGGAAAAGATGGTTCAACGTCATCCAGCTATAGACCAATCAGCCTTACAAGCTGTTTGTGTAAAACAATGGAACGTATAATCAATCTCAGAGGCAGTGGTACCTGGAAAGTGAAAATCTCCTTGTCCCACAACAAGCAGGCTTTAGACAGTGTTACTCTACCGAAGACAAGGCAACCTATCTTTCCCAGGAAATTGAGGATGCGTTTCGAGAAAAGAAACTGGTACTAGCAGCATGGATAGACCTAAAGAAAGCATTTGATAAGGTATGGAAGGAAGGGCTTTTGAAGAAACTGAGAAATTATGGAGTAAATGGCAGGATGTACAAATGGGTCAAAGCATACCTGCATAACAGGAGAGCCAGAGTGCAACTGGATGGTCTTAAGAGTAAGAAGGTCTTACTGCGGCAGGGCATTCCACAGGGAAGGGTACTATCTCCAACACTTTTTCTGATCTACATCAATGACCTAGTTACTGAACTACCACATGGCATCAAAGTGGCAATGTATGCAGACGACTTGGTAATGTGGTGCACAGAGGAGTATGCAACTGTGGCCTCCAAATTGCTACAAAGAGCAATGAATGCACTGAATTCATGGACAAATAGATGGTGTATCAGCATCAATACAGACAAATGCAGCACTACACTTTTCACTCTCTCCCCAAAACAAAAAGCAGGAGCCATCTACATAAACAATAAGCCTGTGAAAGAAGACATACATGCTACATATTTCGGAGTTACATTTGATAACAAACTATCTTGGAAACAGCAGATAAATAAGGCAACCCAAAAAGCAAGGAGGAAATTGGTTATTCTAAGAAAGCTGTGTGGAACCACATGGGGTGCGAGTGGGAAAATACTCAGTAAAGTTTACCAACAGAGTATACGCCCACATTTAGAATATGGGGGGAGCCGCGATAGCTCAGTGGTTAGTGAACTGGACTACCACGGATAAGGGGTAGGGTTCGATCCCAACTGACGGCTTCCGGGTTCACCCAGCCTAAATGGGTACCGGATTTTTTTCTGGGAACGTAAAGCAGCACGGGCGTAATACTGACCACATTACCCCAAAAATCATGTGCTGAAGGTCTGTAAAATATAGGGTCACTAACACCATATTTTCCTATACGCCACTTGGCGTGACGGGGGTACTTTACTTTTTTTTTTAGAATATGGATCATCCGCATGGTGCTCAGCATCAAACACCACACTGCAAGAACTGGATAAAGTACAAAACCAGGCACTTAGGGTAATCACAGGAGCAATGAAATCAACACCAATATTGGAGATGGAGAAATTGTGGAGGATACCAGCACTGAGAGAATGGAGGGACACAAAGGTGCTGATACAGGCAGAAAAATTTGCATGCATGCCGAGACATCCAATGAAGGACCGATTCCAAAATCTTGCATTGGGACGACTTAAGAGAAGCAGTTTTATCCACCAAGCCAAGCGTATTAGTAGACAAACACCAGACATGCCAAGAGTTGTTAACCCCCTACTGCCCATACCAGAACAGACTCCCTGGACAGAGGAATCAGGATTATCAATACAAATACGGACAGAAGTGAAAGGAATAGTTGACAAAGAGGAACAGAATAGTCTACAGCGAAAAACAATAACTCTCAGTTTCCTGGATGAAGAATACCCACAAGACAGATTCGTGTGTACACAGATGGATCAGCACAGAATGCAGTAAAGAAAGGTGCATATATAGAGTACCCAAATAACACTAGGGATATGAATAAAATAGCAACAGGGAAATATTGTCATAATTATGATGCAGAAATACAAGCAATAAAGTTGGCAATAGAAAAACTGCTGAACAGTAATCTTAGCCCACAGCCTGTAGTGTTTTTGACAGATGCAAGATCAGTACTCCAGGCACTACAATCCAGAAAATTACCACATCTGCAGACCTTATTGACTGAACTCTGAAAGTACCACAGGGTTGCCCTGCAGTGGATCCCATCTCACTGTGGAATACCAGGAAATTAGAAAGCAGATCAGTTGGCAAAGGAAGGTTCAACAGGCACATAACTAGATACACCGGTTACATACCATCATAAGAAACAGATAATCAAATCAATCAGAGGACCACAAGCCCCAAATCAGGATGCCTTTCATAACATGAATAGATATGAACAAGTTATCATTATACACCTCAGAACAGGATACAATCGACTCCATAGTCACATGTATACAAAATTCAAGATCAGCACATCAATTACTTGTACATGTGGACAGGCGCCCCAGACTGCTGAACACATACTTCAAGACTGCACTGAATATAGTAGACTGAGGAAAATCCATTGGCCTATAGATACAACACTACAGACAAAACTATATGGGCCACTGCAAGAATTACAAAAGACAGTAAAACTTATACAGGAAACGACATTGCAGACAGACAATACTTCGGGCGAACGAAAGATAGATAGATAGACTATCTAGAGAGGGCTAGACATTAGTTCTCAATACCCAGAGATGAGGAGAGGACTAGACATCAGATCTTACTACCCAGAGAGGGCTATATATCAGATCTCATTACCCAGAGAGTGCTAGACATCAGATCTCACTACCCAAAGAGGGCTAGACATCAGATCTCACTACCCAGAGAGTGCTAGACATCAGATCTCACTACCCAGAGAGTGCTAGACATCAGATCTCACTACCCAGAGAGGGCTATACATCAGATCTCACTACCCAGAGAGGGTGAGGCATCAGATCTCACTATCCAGAGAGGACTAGACATCATATCTCACTATCCAGAGACCAGGAGAGGACTAGACATCAGATCTCATTATCCAGAGAACAGGAGAGAGTTAGATGTAAGATCTCACTACTCAGAGAACAGGAGAGAGCTAGACATAAGATCTCACTACTCAGAGAATAAGCGATCTTAATATGCAGAGACCAGGAAAAGGCTAGCCATCAGATCTTACTATGCAGAGGCCAGGAAAGGGCTAGCCATCAGATCTTACTATGCAGAGACCAGGAAAGGGCTAGCCATCAGATCTTACTATGCAGAGACCAGGAAAGGGCTAGCCATCAGATCTCACTATGCAGAGACCAGGAAAGGGTTAGCCATCAGATCTCACTATGCAGAGGCCAGGAAAGGGTAAAGTCAGGGGTTAAGTCAAAGAAATGCAAATGAATGCATAAAAATGCGAAGCTGCGTTAAAGTTAAATGTGAGGGAGAATTGACACAAAAATATAGAAAAAATGGTATGGTAAAAGCTTTATGTGACTGATAGATGACACAAATTTGAATGACATTTCGGCTCAATAGGTCTTCAGCAGGAATAAACAACAACACACAGATATGTAAGTAAATAAAACTAGTACTACATAGTTAACTAGTAATGAAACATCCAAAACAAAATAATCGAAACTGGTTTAAGAAAAGAAAAATTTCTTTCCCATGTCGTGGATCGTAGCCGGAATGAGAAAGAGAGAGTTGCGGGTGTGCGCTGTAAATACCCTGCTGGTCGGAGGGTCAAAACCGTGTAAAGGGTTCTAAAAATATGTGAGTGGGAGGAACACTATCTAGGTTACCTCGACTACAAAGACACTGACAATGTCTATAAGTATCTAGGGGCCCACACATACATGTATACACACACACACACACACAAATGTATATATATATACACATATATATATACATATATATATATATATATATACACATATACAAAAATACATATATATATATATAGTAGTAGCCTCCATCAATCATAGTTGACTATGGATTTTTCAGCACCCCTAAAAATGTTATTTTCTCTTTTCTTTTCTTTCACATTTTTAAATATATGGCCCTTTAAATCTTGTCAGATGGTCTAGTGGAGTCTATTGTGTATTTTTTTGAGGTTTTGTTTTTGTCGAACAGCTTCTCTTGTGGCTAACTCTACCAATGTGTGGCAAACACACGCGATCACATAATGAACAAGTCAGGCTCACTGATCCACAGGGTTTACCATCCTTTTTCATGAGTTTTCTTTCACATAACCAGAAAAGTACACACTGAGGTCAGTGTGCATACATATATATATATATATATATGGCCCTTTTCGTCTTGTCAGGCGGTCTAGTGGAGGCTATTGCGTATATTTTTGAGGTATTGTTTTTGCCGAACAGCTTCTCTCGTGGCTAATTCTACCAATGTTTGACAAACACACGCGGTCACATAATGAACAGGTCAGGCTCGCTGATCCACAGGGTTTACCATCCTTTTTCATGAGTCTCTTCTCTTCTAAGTCATGTCTTAGCACAGTCTCAAATGTTGTTATACCGTTCCTTATACATGCTCTCCATGATGTGCGATCACTTGCCAGATGTTGCCAGTCGTTTTCACAGATGGAGAAGTCTTTCAGAGATGGTTTGCAGATATCTCTATATCGTAGTTTAGGTCTGCCGATTTGTCTGTTTCCGTGTTTTAGCTCACCATATAGTATTTGCCTAGGAATGCGTTTTTCTTCCATCCGTTGGACATGCCCCAGCCATCTTAGCCTTCGACTTCTGAGCATCGACATGATTGTTAGGGTCTTAGCACGTTGCAGGACAGTTAAGTTGGTTATTTTGTCTTGCCATTTGATGTGCATTATTTTGCGGAGACATCGCATGTGGAAGACATTTAGTCTTTTTCCTGGTTTGAGTATGTTGTCTAGGTTTCGGATCCATATAGTAGTGTGCTAAGCACACATGTTTGATATATTAGGAGTTTAGTCTTTCGAGTTAGTTTCATGTTGTTCCATGCCCTTTTTGTGAGTTTGCTGAAGGTCGTAGCTGCCTTACCAATTCGACAGTTTATTTCTTCATCAAGAGAGATGGTTTGCGTAACTGTGGATCCAAGATATGTAAATTTCTGTACTGATTCTAGTGGGCAGTCTTTTAGAGTAATAGATAGAGGTTTGAAGTCACCTTGATTTAGTATTACTGTCTTCTGAACATTAATTGACAGTGAAAAAAGGTCGCATGCTTTATCCAGGTTGTTGATCAGCGACTGTAGGGTGGCCTCACTATGAGCGACTAGGGCTGCATCGTTAGCAAATAAAAATTCTTTAAGTAGGGAAACATTTGTTTTGGTTTTTGCTCTTAGTCGTGCTAGGTTGAACAGTGAGCCATCTGGTCTAGTGCGAATGTAAATATCTCCTGAGCTGTTTTCGAAGTACATAAAGGAGAAAGAATAGAACAGAAGAATAACAGGTACTCGAAAGGCGGAAAGAATGAGATGTCTGAGAGTGGGGAACCCGTAAGAAACATATGAAAGGCAAGAGGCACAGATAAAAGAGGTTAAGGAGACCACCAAAGTATCGCAGTGGTGTTTAGTGGAGGAGAACTATGAATAGCATGGCATAGTGAATAGACTAAAGTGCCCAAACATTTGGCAGCAGAGAATGATATGCAATAGAGAAGGAACAACTAAAGGGAAACTATGTGTACGAGTGAGATACATTCATGCCTCGTGGGGTCAGCGAACCAAATTGGACTATAAGTTGATTATCCAAAGCAAACTGGCTATGGTCGCCAGAGTGGCAAACGACAATACCAGTGATATAGATGTCGTCTTTGCCCTTGTCGCCTTTGAACATATCGAAGATGTTCACAAAGTCTTTCTGCTAAACGTCTCCCAGACTCACCAATATACGTCATGTGGAATCGTTGGCATAATATGGCATAAATGATGTTTCGGGACACACATGTGAAGCTATGCTTAATCTCGATTTGAAGTAAAAAATTCTCGCTGTCTGTGGTGAGATTTGAACCTGGTTCTTTCCAGTCCAGAGGCCAAAGTCTCATTTCTATACCACCCAGTCTCAAGCATGTTAACTAATAAATAAAGCTAAATTCAGTTTGTTAAATCGATCAAAATGAACACTAACTGGTTCAGCAAGCTAACAATAACACAATTCAAATTGAACTTTTATGTTTATTCTATAGTCCACACATGATGATGATGAAACAGTTTCGTGTACACAGATGTTAAAATGACTGCTGTTTGTAATGGTAGTATAGTATGTACATGATGAGACAATCTCAGGCAAATATAACAACTGGGGGGGGGGGCTGATGTGTACATTCATGAAAACACAACCTGAAAGTGGAGAAAATCTGTCATTCAGACCCCGACTGCTGAGACTGTGTTCTAGTCAAACACATTTTCTAAACAACAACACAGGCCAGTTTCAAACAAAACAAGCAAAGCACCAGATAAAATGATCAGATGATTTACATAAAATAAAATGATTTACAAAAGATAAAATGATTTACAAAAGATAAAATTAATAACATAAGATAAAATGACTAACATAAGATAAAATGATTTACAAAAGATAAAATGATTTACAAAAGATACAATGATCTACAAGAGATACAATAATTTTTAAAAGATAAAAATGCCACTGAAGATTTCCAATCTCGTGTCAGTGCTTGGGTATGGGGTTGGAAGAGAAGAAAAGAAAACACTTGGAGAAATGCCCGACCAAAAGGGAAGTCTTCACAATTCTTGTGCTCCTAATTCAGTTTTAAAATATGCTGGAAAAACAAAGAAATCAGTCAAAGATGTGACAACAAGTCAGGTGTTGCTAGCCATGATGTTGTGCTCATTACTTAAAGCTGTGACAGACATTAACATGTCATAGCCATCATCATGAGCCATTTTACCTGGTCACTGCTGAAATCTTTAATCACAGTATCTAACAGTTCTCTGATTGTTTAACAAATGATGTTCTTTCGTGTCACAATCTCTGATGTGTTTAACAAATGATGTTCTTACATGTCACAATCTCTGATGTGTTTAACAAATGATGTTATTTCATGTCACAATCTCTGATGTGTTTATCAAATGATGTTCTTTCATGTCACAATCTCTGATGTGTTTAACAAATGATGTTCTTTCATGTCACAATCTCTGATGTGTTTAACAAATGATGTTATTTCATGTCACAATCTCTGATGTGTTTATCAAATGATGTTCTTTCATGCCACAATCTCTGATGTGTTTAACAAATGATGTTCTTTCATGCACAATCTCTGATGTGTTTAACAAATGATGCTCTTTCATGTCACAATCTCTGATGTGTTTTAAAAATATGATGTTCTCTCATGTCACAATCTCAGATCTGTTTAACAAATGATGTTCTCTCATGTCACAATCTCTGATGTGTTTATCAAATGATGTTCTTTCATGTCACAATCTCTGATGTGTTTAACAAATGATGTTCTTTCATGTCACAATCTCTGATGTGTTTAACAAATGATGTTCTTTATGTCACAATCTCTGACGTGTTTAACAAATTATGTTCTCTCAAGTCACAATCTCTGATGTGTTTAACAAATGATGTTCTTTCATGTCACAATCTCTGATGTGTTTTTAAAAAATGATGTTCTCTCTTGTCACAATCTCTGACCTGTTTAACAAATGATGTTCTTTCATGTCACAATCTCTGATGTGTTTAACAAATGATGTTCTTTCATGTCACAATCTCTGATGTGTTTAACAAATGATGTTCTTTCAAGTCACAATCTCTGATGTGTTTAACAAATGATGTTCTTTCATGTCACAATCTCTGATGTGTTTATCAAATGATGTTCTCTCATGTCACAATCTCTGATGTGTTTAACAAATGATGTTTTTTCATGTCACAATCTCTGATGTGTTTAACAAATGATGTTATTTCATGTCACAATCTCTGATGTGTTAACAAATGATATTCTCTCATGTCACAATCTCTGATCTATTTAACAAATTATGTTCTCTCATGTCACAATCTCTGATGTGTTTAACAAATTATGTTCTTTCATGTCACAATCTCTGACCTGTTTAACAAATGATGTTCTTTTATGTCACAATCTCTGATGTGATTTTAACAATTGATGTTCTCTCATGTCAGCAACTACTATCCACTTCCTCCCATATTATCTTAAAAAAGACGAGATGATTCTGAACCTGATCAATGAACTGACCACATACAATGTCTCAGTAACTTGATCAATGAGCTGATCACATACAATGTCTCAGTAACCTGATCAATGAGCTGACCAAATGCAATGTCTCAGTAACCTGATCAATGAGCTGACCAAATGCAATGTCTCAGTAACTTGATCAATGAGCTGATCACATACAATGTCTCAGTAACCTGATCAATGAACTGACCACATACAATGTCTCAGTAACCTGATCAATGAACTGACCACATACAATGTCTCAGTAACCTGATCAATGAGCTGACCACATACAATTTTCAGTAACTTGATCAATGAACTGACCACATACAATGTCTCAGGAACCTGATCAATGAGCTGACCACATACAATTTTCAGCAACTTGATCAATGTGCTGATGACATACAATGTCTCAGTAATTTGGTCAATAAGTAATGAGCTGGCTACGTACAAAATGCAAGTCATAACTCAAGATAATATGTCGGGTGAGTCATTCATTTCCTCATCTATTTTATGACATCTCTACATTATACTGTAGTGGTGACCTCAACTATTTCATAACATCTCTACATTCAACTGTAATAGTGACCTCAAATATTTCATGACATCTCTACATTATACTGTAATAGTGACCTCAAATATTTCACGACATCTCTACATTATACATTAAAAGTGACCTCAACTATTTCATGATATCTCTACATTATACTGCAGTAATGACCTCAACTATTTCATGATATCTCTACATTATACTGTAGTAATGACCTCAACTATTTCATGACATCTCTGCATTATACTGTAGTAATGACCTCAACTATTTCATGACATCTCTACATTATACTGTAGTAATGACCTCAACTATTTCATGACATCTCTGCATTATACTGTAGTAATGACTTCAACTATTTCATGACATCTCTGCATTATACTGTAGTAATGACCTCAACTATTTCATAACATCTCTGCATTATACTGTAGTAATGACCTCAACTATTTCATGACATCTCTACATTATACTGTAGTAATGACCTCAACTATTTCATGACAACTCTACATTATACTGTAGTAATGACCTCAACTATTTCATGACATCTCTACATTATACTGTAGTAATGACCTCAACTATTTCATGACATCTCTGCATTATACTGTAGTAATGACCTCAACTATTTCATGACATCTCTACATTATACTGTAGTAATGACCTCAACTATTTCATGACATCTCTACATTATACTGTAGTAATGACCTCAACTATTTCATGATATCTCTGCATTATACTGTAGTAATGACCTCAACTATTTCATGACATCTCTGCATTATACTGTAGTAATGACCTCAACTATTTCATGACATCTCTGCATTATACTGTAGTAATGACCTCAACTATTTCATGACATCTCTACATTATTCTATAGTAGTGACCTCAGTCTCCTTTCCTCCGCTAGTCTTCGGGACACCCTTGGGCAAGGTGGAGCTCCCGTTTAGCTCCCCTATAAGGGTTATGTGAAGCCATTGGAGCAGGTGGTGGATGGTGTTGTGGGAGCAGCCGACAAGTAGTGCTGGTTATGGTCCCCACACTGCGATGGCAGGCAGAGGATCTCATGTATAGAGACAATGGCTGCGATCTCTGACTAGTACAGTCACTGCCAAAAAGGAAAGGAATGGCAAACTACCTTCTTATATTGCCTAGTATAATCATGACAAATCACAACTTTATATCTACAGCTAACGTTGTTAATGGGGACTCCACAGCCACCTCATCCGGTAGGGAGTGTCATGTGCTACAGGTGACACCCGATCGTCATCAAGCTACTGTATGCAAGATCACGATTCAACAAACATCAAAAGAAGTTATACCAGTGACCAAAAGAATTAACAAAAAGAAATGGATGACAGAAGAAATATTACAACTAATGGATGAAAGAAGAAAACATAAGAAAGAAGAACGGACATACAAAATATTGCACAAAGAGACCCAGAACAAATGTAGAGAAGCAAAGGAAGGATGGTTAAAACAGAAATGTGAAGAAATGGAAAAAAAAAAAAAAAAAAAACTCAAAATTTATGCACAATCAGTTAAATGAAGTAATAGGAAGAAAAGAAGTCAAAGTTTCAGGATGTGTTAAGTCAAAGGAAGGAAATATAATAATGGGACAGGAGAAGACAATAGAAAGATGGACAGAATATATCAGTCAACTATATGATGATGAAAGACCAGGGTTAAACAATTCAAACAAAGACACAGGACCACCAATTATGCAGAATGAAGTGGAGGACACAATTCAACACATGAAAAGAGGCAAAGCTCCAGGTCCCGACAATATAACAATCGAAGAGATAAAGGCATTAGGAGAGCTGGGAGTACAAGTCATAACAAAACTACTCAATGACATATATAACACTGAACACATACCCAAAGATCTACTAAAATCTATCTTTGTAGCCATACCGAAGAAGTCAGGCGCCACTGATTGTGAAGACCATCGCACTATTAGTTTCATGAGCCATATGACGAAAATATTACTAAGAATCATCATGAGACGTTTAAGAAACAAAATAAAACCAGAAATAAGTGAGGAACAATGTGGATTTGTGGAAGGAAAGGGCACCAATAATGCAATATACATCTTAAGAACATTTGATAGAAAGATCTATAGAGGTAAAGAAAGATCTATATATGTGCTTTATAGACTACACAAAAGCATTTGACAAAGTAAAGCATGTGGAAATAATCAATATGCTGGAAAAATTAAACATTGATGGCAAGGATCTGCGAATCATAAAAAACATATACTGGCAACAAACAGCAGCAATATGAATTAACAACCAAACAGGACAATTTCAACTTATAAAACAAGGAGTCAGACAAGGCTGTGTTCTGTAGCCGGATATGTTTTCACTTTACAGTGAACATATTATGAGATCAATAGAAGACAAAAAAGGAATTGAAGTCAATGGCCACAACATAAATAATTTGTGATATGCGGATGACACAGTCTTAATAGCAGAGACAGAGAATGAACTACAAGAAATGATAGACATAATAGTAAAAGAAAGCATCAAGAAAGGTCTCAGTCTGAATAGTAAGAAAACAGAATTAATGGTCATATCGAAGAAACAATCATCACCAGCATGCAGCATAAAAATAAACAGGACAATTTTGAAACAAGTGCAACGTGTCAAATACTTGGGCACAATAATAACATCGGATGGAAGATGCACCACGGAAATAAAAAGTAGAATAGCTCAGGCCAAAATAGCATTTCAGAAAATGAAAAATATCTTATGCAACAAATCTATGTCAATGGAAATGAGAAAGAGAGTTCACCGGTGCTATATAGAACCAATTCTGACCTATGGAAGCGAATCATGGACAGTAGACAAACAAATGAAAAGACGATTAGAGGCCACAAAGATGGGATTTCTCAGAAGAATGTTGAAAGTTCCCTGGACAGCTAAAAAGACCAATAAGGAAGTTCTCAAAGAGGCCAACACAAAAAGGCAGCTCCTAAAAAACATCAGAAAGAAACAATCAACATTTTTCGGGCACATCATGAGAAGAGGAAAGTTGGAATAGAAAGTTGGCAAAATAAAAGGAAAGAGAGATTGCAGACGACAAAGAGAGAAAATACTGGATAGCTTGGTGTCATGGCATGGAAAACAGTCAACAACAGAACTGATACGATGCACTGTAGATAGAAGATTGTGGAAGGACATGATCGCCTACGCCAACCGGTATGGCACATGATGAGTGACCTCAACTATTTCATGACATCTCTACATTATACTGCAGTGGTGGTTTAAACTACTTCATGACATCTTGACATCTCTACATTATACTACAGTGGTGGTCTCAACTATTTCATGACATCTCTACATTAAACTGTAATGGTGACCTCAACTATTTCATGACATCTCTACATTATACTGTAATGGCGGTCTCAACTATTTTATGACATCTCTACATTATACTGTAATGGTGACCTCAACTATTTTATGACATCTCTACATTATACTGTAATGGTGGTCTCAACTATTTTATGACATCTCTACGTAATACTGTAGTAGTGGTTTCAACTACTTTATGACATCTCTACATTATACTGTAGTGGTAGTCTCAATTATTTCATGACATCTCTACATTATACTGTAGTGGTAGTCTCAACTATTTTATGACATCTCTACATTATACTGTAATGGTGACCTCAACTATTTCATGACATCTCTTACATTATACTGTAATGGTGACCTCAACTATTTAATGACATCTCTTACATTATACTGTAATGGTGGTCTCAACTATTTCATGACATCTCTACATTATACTGTAGTGATAGTCGCAATTATTTCATGACATCTCTACATTATACTGAAATGATGAACTCAACTATTTTATGACATCTCTACATTATACTGAAATGATGAACTCAACTATTTCATGACATCTCTACATTATACTGAAATGATGAACTCAACTACTTCATGATATCTTTACATTATACTGAAATTATGACCTTAACTATTTTATGACATCTCTACATTATACTGAAATGATGAACTCAACTATTTTATGACATCTCTATGTTATACTGTGGTGATAGTCACAATTATTTCATGACATCTCTACATTGTCTGTAGTGGTGGCCTCAACTATTTTATGATATCTCTACATTATCCTGTAGTGGTAGCCTCAACTATTTCATGACATCTCTACATTATCCTGTAGTGGTGGCCTCAACTATTTTATGACATCTCTACATTATCCTGTAGTGGTGGCCTCAACTATTTCATGACATCTCTACATTATCCTGTAGTGGTGGCCTCAACTATCTTATGACATCTCTACATTATACTGTAGTGGTGGTCTCATCTATTTTATGACATCTCTACATTATACTGTAGTGGTGGTCTCAACTATTTTATGACATCTCTACATTATCCTGTAGTGGTGGCCTCAACTATTTCATGACATCTCTACATTATCCTGTAGTGGTGGCCTCAACTATTTTATGACATCTCTACATTATACTGTAGTGGTGGTCTCAACTATTTTATGACATCTCTACATTATACTGTAGTGGTGGTCTCAACTATTTTATGACATCTCTACATTATCCTGTAGTGGTGGTTTCAACTATTTTATGACATCTCTACATTATACTGTAGTGGTGGTCTCAACTATTTTATGATATCTCTACATTATCTTGTACTGGTGGCCTCAACTATTTATTTACAATTTTCAAGATCAAAATAATAAAGGGGTAAAAGAAAAGTAGAAAATAAAGAGGAGCAAAAATGAAGTTCCAGGGGAATTCGAATGAAAAGTTTCAGTGCAGCAAAACAAGGAGAAAAATGACTGAAGGATGATGATGAAGAACACAGGGCAAACAAGGAATCAGTAGTCCCAGTTATAGTTGTTATGTCCATATAACCCATTTCTCACTGTGTTTTTTATATGTGAGAGAGAGAGAGAGAGGAAGAGAAAGAGAGAGAGAGAGAAGAAGGAAAAGAAAGAACTTGTTGCATAGATTCCTTCTAGAAATGAGTTTTGTAAAAATAAGAAAACTGTAATTGGTACTTCACATACAGGTATCTGCAGTATTGTATGCATCTGTGATGACAATGCTGCACACACTTGTGATAACAATGCTGCACACACTTGTGATAACAATGCTGTACACACTTGTGATAACAATGCTGTACACACTTGTGATAACAATGCTGCACACACTTGTGATAACAATGCTGTACATGTTTGTGATTACAATGCTGTGCACACTTGTGATAACAATGCTGCAAACACTTGTGATAACAATGCTGTACATACTTGTGATAACAATGCTGTACACACTTATGATAACAATGATGTACACATTTGTGATAACAATGCTGTACACACTTGTGATAATAATGCCGTACACATGTGTGATAACAATGTTGTACATGCTTGTGATAACAATGCTGTACATGCTTGTGATAACAATGTTGTACACACTTGTGATAACAATGCTGTACACACTTGTGATAACAAGGCTGTACACACTTGTGATAACAATGCTGCACACACTTGTGATAACAATGCTGCACACACTTGTGATAACAATGCTGCACACACTTGTGATAACAATGCTGCACACACTTGTGATAACAATGCTGTACATGTTTGTGATAGCAATGATGTAGACACTTGAGATAACAAAGTTGTACACACTTGTGATAACAAGGCTGTACACACTTGTGATAACAATGCTGCACACACTTGTGATAACAATGCTGTACATGTTTGTGATAACAATGCTGTACACATTTGTGATAGCAATGATGTAGACACTTGAGATAACAAAGTTGTACATAATTGTGATAACAATGATGTAAACACCATACCATACACTTATGTGGTAACAATACTGTACACATCCATGATAATAATGTTGCTGTATACATTTATGATAACAATGTTGTATATATCTGATAAAAATGTTGTACACATCTGATAACAACGTTCTATACGCCTGATAACAATGTTGTATACATCTGATAACAAAGCTGCACACATCTGTGATAACAACAATGTACACATCACAAGAAATGTTTCCCATTAAGACATGTTCTGTACCCACAAATGTACAAGAATTTTCACAAAAATTCCTAATTCTTGGAATCATCTTTCTCAGAAGTGTGGCTGTGTCCACTCAGATTGGTGTGCAGAGATGGTAGAGACAGGGCATCATGGATTTGGATAAATGGACAACAACAACATTTGCCAAAACATACTGCTGCCCCTTAGAGAAACGCCCACACTGAGAGATCATCACTGGTTCTTCTTTTGTGGCATGAATATCAGTTATCATCACTGGTTCTTCTTGTGTGGCATGAATATCAGTTATCATCACTGGTTCTTCTTGTGTGGCATGAATATCAGTTTTTACTATCATCACAGTTCTTTTGTGGCATGAATATCAGTTATCACTGGTTCTTCTTTTGTGGCATGAATATCAGTTTTTACTATCATCGCAGTTCTTTTGTGACATGAATATCAGTTTTTACTATCATCACAGTTCTTTTGTGGCATGAATATCAGTTATCACTGGTTCTTCTTTTGTGGCATGAATATCAGTTATTACTATCATCGCAGTTCTTTTGTGGCATGAATATCAGTTATCATCACTGGTTCTTCTTTTGTGGCATGAATATCAGTTATCATCACTGGTTCTTCTTTTGTGGCATGAATATCAGTTTTTACTATCATCACAGTTCTTTTGTGGCATGAATATTAGTTTTTAACTATGATCATCACCATCATCATCATTGTCATCACCACTGGTTCTTCTTTTGTAGCATGAATATCAGTTTTACTATCATCACTGGTTCTTCTTTAGTGGCATGAATATCAGTTTTACTATCTCCACTGGTTCATCTTTTGTGGCATGAATATCAGTTTTACTATCACCACTGGTTCATCTTTTGTGGCATAATATCATTTTCCTATAATCACTGGTTCATCTTTTGTGGCATGAATATCAGTTTTACTATCATCACTGGTTCTTCTTTTGTGGCATGAATATCAGTTTTACTATCATCACTGGTTCATCTTTTGTAGCATGAATATCAGTTTTCCTATAATCACTGGTTCTTCTTTTGTGGCATGAATATGTTTTACTATCATCATCATCATCATCATTACTGGTTGTTATTTTATTACATGAGATATCAATTTAGCTATTATTGCCACACATGTGCTGAGTGTTCTGTGTACTGTCTGTGTTCTATATTTCAATGTCATTGTATGTGAATGCTGTGTTTGTTGTACTATGTGTATTGCATGCTAAGTATTTTGTTTACTGTATGTGTTAACCGTATTCCTTGTACTAAGTGTATTGTGTACAAAGTATCTTTGTATCGAGTGTTCTGTATGCTGTTCTTTATATAAAGTGTTCTTTGTGTTCTGTGTGATATTTTGTGAATCAAGTGTTCTATGGGCTATTCTAAGTTCTGAGTGTATTGTGTTCCAAGTGCTCTGGATACAAAGTACACTGTGTATTGTGTTCCAAGTGCTCTGGATACAAAGTACCCTGTGTATTGTGTTCCAAGTGCTCTGGATACAAAGTACCCTGTGTATTGTGTTTTAAGTGCTCTGGGTACAAAGTACCCTATGTATTGTGTTCCAAGTGCTCTGGATACAAAGTACCCTATGTATTGTGTTCCAAGTGCTCTGGGTACAAAGTACCCTGTGTATTGTGTACCAAGTGCTCTGGGTACATAGTACCCTGTGTATTGAGTGTTTTATGTGTACATGTTAGAATACCTTGAAAGAGCCTTTTGTGCATGAAAGTTTCTTATGTTGGGGAAGTTATGTGAGTGTTGAGAAATTTTTTATACTGAATGTTCTGTGAGTCTTGAGGCAACATTTTTGTATGGAATGTTCTGTGAGTGTTGAGGCAACATTTTTTACATGGAATGTTCTGTGAGTGTTGAGACTACATTTTTTGTACTGAATGTTCTGTGAGTCTTGAGGCAACATTTTTTATACTGAATGTTCTGTGAGTGTTGAGACTACATTTTTTGTACTGAATGTTCTGTGAGTGTTGAGACTACATTTTTTGTACTGAATGTTCTGTGAGTCTTGAGGCAACATTTTTATATGGAATGTTCTGTGAGTGTTGAGGCAACATTTTTTACATGGAATGTTCTGTGAGTGTTAAGACTACATTTTTTGTACTGAATGTTCTGTGAGTCTTGAGGCAACATTTTTTTATACTGAATGTTCTGTGAGTGTTGAGGCAACATTTTTTGTACTGAATGTTCTGTGAGTGTTGAGGCAACATTTTTTGTACTGAATGTTCTGTGAGTGTTGAGGCAACATTTTTTGTACTGAATGTTCTGTGAGTGTTGAGGCAACATTTTTTGTACTGAATGTTCTGGGAGTGTTGAGGCAACATTTTTTGTACTGAATGTTCTGTGAGTCTTGAGGCAACATTTTTTATACTGAATGTTCTGTGAGTGTCGAGACTACATTTTTTGTACTGAATGTTCTGTGAGTCTTGAGGCAACATTTTTTATACTGAATGTTCTGTGAGTGTCGAGACTACATTTTTTATACTGAATGTTCTGTGAGTGTTGAGGCAACATTTTTTATACTGAATGTTCTGTGAGTCTTGAGGCAACATTTTTTATACTGAATGTTCTGTGAGTGTTGAGGCAACATTTCTTATACTGAATGTTCTGTGTGTGTTGAGACTACATTTTTTGTACTGAATGTTCTGTGAGTCTTGAGGCAACATTTTTTATACTGAATGTTCTGTGAGTGTTGAGGCAACATTTTTGATACTGAATGTTCTGTGGACTGAGAAAGTGACCTGTGTTTTCTGTTGGTAGGTGAAGTGTGTAGTGCACCAAGTATTTCATGAAATGCTGAGTGTTTTCTGTCTTGAGTATCTGGAGATGATGCTGCAAATACAACCCTACCTCTCCAGCTACTCAATGAATAATGGACTACAATTAATCAGTCTTCTCAATGTGTATCATTATTGTGCTGTCCGTAGAGATGAAATTTGTATCTTTATTGTGCTGACTGTAGAGATGAAATGTGTATCTTTATTGTGCTGACTGTAGAGATGAAATGTGTATCTTTATTGTGTTGTCTGTCGAGATGAAATGTGTATCTTTATTGTGCTGACTGTAGAGATGAAATGTGTATCTTTATTGTGTTGTCTGTAGAGATGAAATGTGTATCTTTATTGTGTTGTCTGTAGAGATGAAATGTGTATCTTTATTGTGCTGACTGTAGAGATGAAATGTGTATCTTTATTGTGCTGACTGTAGAGATGAAATATGTATCTTTATTGTGTTGTCTGTAGAGATGAAATGTGTATCTTTATCGTGCTGACTGTAGAGATGAAATGTGTATCTTTATCGTGCTGACTGTAGAGATGAAATGTGTATCTTTATTGTGCTGACTGTAGAGATGAAATGTGTATCTTTATCGTGCTGACTGTAGAGATGAAATGTGTATCTTTATTGTGCTGACTGTAGAGATGAAATGTGTATCTTTATTGTGTTGTCTGTAGAGATGAAATGTGTATCTTTATTGTGTTGTCTGTAGAGATGAAATGTGTATCTTTATTGTGTTGTCTGTAGAGATGAAATGTGTATCTTTATTGTGCTGACTGTAGAGATGAAATGTGTATCTTTATTGTGCTGACTGTAGAGATGAAATGTGTATCTTTATCGTGCTGACTGTAGAGATGAAATGTGTATCTTTATTGTTCTGACTTTAGAGATGAAATGTGTATCTTTATTGTGTTGTCTGTAGAGATGAAATGTGTATCTTTATTGTGTTGTCTGTAGTGATGAAATGTGTATCTTTATTGTGTTGTCTGTAGAGATGAAATGTGTATCTTTATTGTGCTGACTGTCGAGATGAAATGTGTATCTTTATTGTGCTGACTGTAGAGATGAAATGTGTATCTTTATCGTGCTGACTGTAGAGATGAAATGTGTATCTTTATTGTGCTGACTGTAGAGATGAAATGTGTATCTTTATTGTGCTGACTGTAGAGATGAAATATGTATCTTTATTGTGTTGTCTGTCGAGATGAAATGTGTATCTTTATTTTGTTGTCTGTCGAGATGAAATGTGTATCTTTATTGTGCTGACTGTAGAGATGAAATGTGTATCTTTATTGTGCTGACTGTAGAGATGAAATGTGTATCTTTATTGTGCTGACTGTAGAGATAAAATATGTATCTTTATTGTGTTGTCTGTCGAGATGAAATGTGTATCTTTATTGTGTTGTCTGTCGAGATGAAATGTGTATCTTTATTGTGCTGACTGTAGAGATGAAATGTGTATCTTTATTGTGCTGACTGTAGAGATGAAATGTGTATCTTTATTGTGCTGACTGTAGAGATGAAATGTGTATCTTTATTGTGCTGACTGTAGAGATGAAATGTGTATCTTTATTGTGCTGACTGTAGAGATGAAATGTGTATCTTTATTGTGCTGACTGTAGAGATGAAATGTGTATCTTTATTGTGCTGACTGTAGAGATGAAATGTGTATCTTTATTGTGCTGACTGTAGAGATGAAATGTGTATCTTTATTGTGCTGACTGTAGAGATGAAATGTGTATCTTTATTGTGCTGACTGTAGAGATGAAATGTGTATCTTTATTGTGCTGACTGTAGAGATGAAATGTGTATCTTTATTGTGCTGACTGTAGAGATGAAATGTGTATCTTTATTGTGCTGACTGTAGAGATGAAATGTGTATCTTTATTGTGTTGTCTGTCGAGATGAAATGTGTATCTTTATTGTGCTGACTGTAGAGATGAAATGTGTATCTTTATTGTGCTGACTGTAGAGATGAAATGTGTATCTTTATTGTGCTGACTGTAGAGATGAAATGTGTATCTTTATTGTGCTGACTGTAGAGATGAAATGTGTATCTTTATTGTGCTGACTGTAGAGATGAAATGTGTATCTTTATTGTGCTGACTGTAGAGATGAAATGTGTATCTTTATTGTGCTGACTGTAGAGATGAAATGTGTATCTTTATTGTGCTGACTGTAGAGATGAAATGTGTACCTTTATTGTGTTGTCTGTCGAGATGAAATGTGTATCTTTATTGTGCTGACTGTAGAGATGAAATGTGTATCTTTATTGTGCTGACTGTAGAGATGAAATGTGTATCTTTATTGTGCTGACTGTAGAGATGACATGTGTATCTTTATTGTGCTGACTGTAGAGATGACATGTGTATCTTTATTGTGCTGACTGTAGAGATGAAATGTGTATCTTTATCGTGCTGACTGTAGAGATGAAATGTGTATCTTTATTGTGCTGACTGTAGAGATGAAATGTGTATCTTTATCGTGCTGACTGTAGAGATGAAATGTGTATCTTTATTGTGCTGACTGTAGAGATGAAATGTGTATCTTTATTGTGCTGACTGTAGAGATGAAATGTGTATCTTTATTGTGTTGTCTGTCGAGATGAAATGTGTATCTTTATTGTGCTGACTGTAGAGATGAAATGTGTATCTTTATTGTGTTGTCTGCCGAGATGAAATGTGTATCTTTATTGTGCTGACTGTAGAGATGAAATGTGTACCTTTATTGTGTTGTCTGTAGAGATGAAATGTGTATCTTTATTGTGCTGACTGTAGAGATGAAATGTGTATCTTTATTGTGCTGACTGTAGAGATGAAATGTGTATCTTTATTGTGCTGACTGTAGAGATGAAATGTGTATCTTTATCGTGCTGACTGTAGAGATGAAATGTGTATCTTTATCGTGCTGACTGTAGAGATGAAATGTGTATCTTTATTGTGTTGTCTGTAGAGATGAAATGTGTATCTTTATTGTGCTGACTGTAGAGATGAAATGTGTATCTTTATTGTGCTGACTGTAGAGATGAAATGTGTATCTTTATCGTGCTGACTGTAGAGATGAAATGTGTATCTTTATTGTGCTGACTGTAGAGATGAAATGTGTATCTTTATTGTGCTGACTGTAGAGATGAAATGTGTATCTTTATTGTGCTGACTGTAGAGATGAAATGTGTATCTTTATTGTGCTGACTGTAGAGATGAAATATGTATCTTTATTGTGTTGTCTGTCGAGATGAAATGTGTATCTTTATTGTGTTGTCTGTAGAGATGAAATGTGTATCTTTATTGTGCTGACTGTAGAGATGAAATGTGTATCTTTATTGTGCTGACTGTAGAGATGAAATGTGTATCTTTATTGTGTTGACTGTAGAGATGAAATGTGTATCTTTATTGTGCTGACTGTAGAGATGAAATGTGTATCTTTATTGTGTTGTCTGTAGAGATGAAATGTGTATCTTTATCGTGCTGACTGTAGAGATGAAATGTGTATCTTTATTGTGCTGACTGTAGAGATGAAATGTATATCTTTATTGTGCTGACTGTAGAGATGAAATGTGTATCTTTATTGTGCTGACTGTAGAGATGAAATGTGTATCTTTATTGTGCTGACTGTAGAGATGAAATGTGTATCTTTATTGTGCTGACTGTAGAGATGAAATGTGTATCTTTATTGTGCTGACTGTAGAGATGAAATGTGTATCTTTATTGTGCTGACTGTAGAGATGAAATGTGTATCTTTATTGTGCTGACTGTAGAGATGAAATGTGTATCTTTATTGTGCTGACTGTAGAGATGAAATGTGTATCTTTATTGTGCTGACTGTAGAGATGAAATGTGTATCTTTATTGTGCTGACTGTAGAGATGAAATGTGTATCTTTATTGTGCTGACTGTAGAGATGAAATGTGTATCTTTATTGTGCTGACTGTAGAGATGAAATGTGTATCTTTATTGTGCTGACTGTAGAGATGAAATGTGTATCTTTATTGTGCTGACTGTAGAGATGAAATGTGTATCTTTATTGTGCTGACTGTAGAGATGAAATGTGTATCTTTATTGTGCTGACTGTAGAGATGAAATGTGTATCTTTATTGTGCTGACTGTAGAGATGAAATGTGTATCTTTATTGTGCTGACTGTAGAGATGAAATGTGTATCTTTATTGTGCTGACTGTAGAGATGAAATGTGTATCTTTATTGTGTTGTCTGTCGAGATGAAATGTGTATCTTTATTGTGCTGACTGTAGAGATGAAATGTGTACCTTTATTGTGCTGACTGTAGAGATGAAATGTGTATCTTTATTGTGCTGACTGTAGAGATGAAATGTGTATCTTTATTGTGTTGTCTGTCGAGATGAAATGTGTATCTTTATTGTGCTGACTGTAGAGATGAAATGTGTATCTTTATTGTGTTGTCTGTCGAGATGAAATGTGTATCTTTATTGTGCTGACTGTAGAGATGAAATGTGTACCTTTATTGTGTTGTCTGTCGAGATGAAATGTGTATCTTTATTGTGCTGACTGTAGAGATGAAATGTGTATCTTTATTGTGCTGACTGTAGAGATGAAATGTGTATCTTTATTGTGCTGACTGTAGAGATGACATGTGTATCTTTATTGTGCTGACTGTAGAGATGAAATGTGTATCTTTATCGTGCTGACTGTAGAGATGAAATGTGTATCTTTATTGTGCTGACTGTAGAGATGAAATGTGTATCTTTATCGTGCTGACTGTAGAGATGAAATGTGTATCTTTATTGTGCTGACTGTAGAGATGAAATGTGTATCTTTATTGTGTTGACTGTAGAGATGAAATGTGTATCTTTATTGTGTTGTCTGTCGAGATGAAATGTGTATCTTTATTGTGTTGTCTGTCGAGATGAAATGTGTATCTTTATTGTGCTGACTGTAGAGATGAAATGTGTATCTTTATTGTGCTGACTGTAGAGATGAAATGTGTATCTTTATCGTGCTGACTGTAGAGATGAAATGTGTATCTTTATTGTGCTGACTGTAGAGATGAAATGTGTATCTTTATTGTGTTGTCTGTAGAGATGAAATGTGTATCTTTATTGTGTTGTCTGTCGAGATGAAATGTGTATCTTTATTGTGCTGACTGTAGAGATGAAATGTGTACCTTTATTGTGTTGTCTGTAGAGATGAAATGTGTATCTTTATTGTGCTGACTGTAGAGATGAAATGTGTATCTTTATTGTGCTGACTGTAGAGATGAAATGTGTATCTTTATTGTGCTGACTGTAGAGATGAAATGTGTATCTTTATCGTGCTGACTGTAGAGATGAAATGTGTATCTTTATATTGCTGACTGTAGAGATGAAATGTGTATCTTTATTGTGTTGTCTGTAGAGATGAAATGTGTATCTTTATTGTGCTGACTGTAGAGATGAAATGTGTATCTTTATTGTGCTGACTGTAGAGATGAAATGTGTATCTTTATTGTGCTGACTGTAGAGATGAAATGTGTATCTTTATTGTGCTGACTGTAGAGATGAAATGTGTATCTTTATCGTGCTGACTAGATGCTGAGTGGTCTAGAAGTAAAACATCAGCCTCTGGTCTAGAAGATCCTGGGTTTGATTCCCATCACAGGTAGTGAGAAATGTTCTGTTTGTGCCTCTACTTTCTCCCTGTCACTGAGTATTGACATCTGGTGTCTAGCCTCTTGGATAATGGCAAAAAACAGGAAGTCCCATGTGAACTCTGCATATATTAAAAGAACTCTTAGCAGTTAAAAGTTGAAAAGAGTATGCTAAAATGGCAGATGTTGAAAACAAATGGTTAATCAATGAAAGATGTACCCACGTCAGAGATTGATACATGAGAAAAGTAAAAAAAAAAGTAAAGTACCCCCGTCACGCCAAGTGGCGTATAGGGAAATATGGTGTTAGTGACCCTATATTTTACAGACCTTCAGCACATGATTTTTGGGGTAATGTGGTCGGTATTATGCCCGTGCTGCTTTACTTTCCCAGAAAAAAATCAGGTACCCATTTAAGGCTGGGTGAACCCAGAAGCCGTCGAAAGCTTGCCATAAAATAGCGTCTATGGTCACTCAACAGGTGAATGATGAAGAAGGTTGTTGTACTAGCAATAGAAATGTGGGCTGGGAGAGAGTGTCATAACATACAAGAGAAAGTGGCTACCTATGAGTTTAATCAATGAGCAGGTGGTTGCCAGGATGTTGTTGGTCCACAGGATTGACTTCATGGACACAGCACAATCAAAAGTCATTAGCTTTCTTGATAATTATTGCTGTTGTTGATACATCAACAGTACTTATGCTACAGTGAGAGGCACTGTGCTGGCCGGTGTGAGCTGTGGTCATGGTTATTTGTAGGGGTGATTACTTGTAGGGATGTTTACTTGTAAAGATGACTGTTTCTGAAGATCATTGCTTGTATAATAATGGATTACTTGTAGAGGTGACTGTGGGATGAATATTTGTAGTGATTATTACTTGTAAGATTAAATGCTTGTAGTAATGACCATCTTTAGAGATGACTACCTATAGACGTGACCATTTCTAGATATGACTACCTGTAGACATGACCATTTCTAGATATGACTACCTGTAGACATAACCATTTCTAGAGATGGTTACCTGTAGACATGACTCTCTCTAGAGATGGTTGGCTACCTGTAGACAAAACCATCTCTAGAGATGACTACCTGTACACAAAACCATCTCTAGAGACAACTATCTATCTATTGACCTTTTGAGCCGTAGCTGGCCCATAGGGCATAGACCAAGATACTCCTTCTCTTATCTGAATTTTTGTTCTAGCAGTTTTCAATTCTTTTAAAGATATTTTATCAAATCTCGCCATTTGTCTCTGTTCTGTGCAAGCAGCTCTATCTCATTGAGGGAGCCGATTCCTGCTGCTTTTGCCTCTCTCATCAATGTTCTTCTCAGTGTCTCTCTGGGTCTTCCTCTATTTCTCTTACCTGTTGTTTCCCACATGAGGGCTTGCTTTGCTATTCGGTTGTTATCTCTTCTCATCACATGTCCAACATATGGCCATCGTCTTTTCTTTATAACTGAAGATATTAGTGGTTGATTGGCGATTTCTCTAATTTCCTCGTTTGTTTTGAATTCGTTCCATGCTATACCAAGTATTTTCCTTAGACATTTATTTTCGAATGCGTTCAATTTTGTTTCTATGTCTCTTGTTGTTTTCCAGCTTTCACACGCACACGTAAGGGTTGATAGTACATTTGACTTGAATAGTCTAAGTTTTGTGTTTGTGCTGATGAGTTTTGATTTCCACAACTTTTCAAGGCTTCTGAAAGACATTGCAGCTTTAGCTATTCTGATTCTAATTTCTTTGCTTGTATCCCCTTCTCGATCAATGATAACTACATGTAGACAAAACCATCTCTAGAGACAACTACATGTAGACAAAACCATCTCTAGAGACGACTACCTGTACACAAAACCATCTCTAGAGGCAACTACATGTAGACAAAACCATCTCTAGAGACAACTACATGTAGACAAAGACAAAACCATCTCTAGAGACAACTACATGTAGACAAAACCATCTCTAGAGATGACTACCTGTACACAAAACCATCTCTAGAGATGACAAACAGAAATCAGCAGTTTCCACCTAAAAAACTTTGCATCTACTTCTCACTGCTTTTCTTTCATGTCAGAAAATCAATGGAGACAACAGGAACAATGTGACACAAGTTGGAAACCCTTGAATAGATGATGACATGGCATCACATCACATGTTTGAGAACACCTTGGATAGTAGAAAAGACTAACAGATAAATGATATGATGGAATTGTTAAGACACGCTAAAACATTAAAATAGAGGATCAGTACGGCTTGGCTGCTGTTCAATATTCACATCCATGATGTGTCCAGTGCTTCCATGATTACACAACCATCTCAAACTGATGATGCAGAGAAATACACGCCTTAGTAGGATATGGCTGAGTGTTTTGTCTTGGACATGGCAGGCTTTTTAGAGAAGATAAGGATGGAGAGAGAAAAGGTAGAGAATGAGAGGAGGATGGAGAGAAGAAAGATTTTGGAGAGGAGGATGGAGAGAGGAAAGATAGAGGAGGAGAGGAGGATGGAGAGAAGAAAGATAGAGGAGAGGAGGATGGAGAGAGGAAAGATAGAGGAGGAGAGGAGGATGGAGAGAAGAAAGATAGAGGAGAGGAGGATGGAGAGAGGAAAGATAGAGGAGGAGAGGAGGATGGAGAGAGGAACAATAGAGAAGGAGAGGAGGATGGGGAGAGGAAAGATAGAGAAGGAGAGGAGGATGGAGAGAGGAAAGAGAGAAGGAGAGGAGGTTGGAGAGAGGAAAGATAGAGAAGGAGAGGAGGATAGAGAGAGGAACAATAGAGAAGGAGAGGAGGATAGAGAGAGGAAAGATAGAGAAGGAGAGGAGGATGGAGAGAAGAAAGTTAGAGGAGAGGAGGATGGAGAGAAAGATAGAGGAGGAGAGGAGGATGGAGAGAGGAAAGATAGAGGAGGAGAGGAGGATGGAGAGAGGAACAATAGAGAAGGAGAGGAGGATAGAGAGAGGAAAGATAGAGGAGGAGAGGAGGATGGGGAGAGGAAAGATAGAGAAGGAGAGGAGGATGGAGAGAGGAAGATAGAGGAGGAGAGGAGGATGGAGAGAGGAAAGATAGAGAAGGAGAGGAGGATGGTGAGGAGAGAAAGAGGTAGAAAATTGAGAGAATGATGGACAAAATGACAAAATGAAGAAAATGAGAGCTAGAGAGAGAGAGATCTGTCACACGTGGAGACAAATATGAGGAACTAATCAGTGAGAACATAGAGCTAGAGTACAGCCAAGGATTCCAGCAGAACAGCCTCATCTTTCATGCACAAACATGACACTTATCATCATGATAATAACATCTGATATTCTGTTGTGAAAATATTTATCATGGATGTCTCCTAATAGTGGCTGCAGTTTTCTGCTACACAAACCACAGCACAGATGATAACAGCTGTTCCATCATGAAGAAGCATTTCTGATGTTCTGATCTTGCTAAAACATTTGATGTTATCCAGGAATATCATATTTAACTTTACCCTTGCATCGTTGCTGTCTTCTCATTGCTCCACTATTAATGTTTTCGTTTGTCCCATGGTCATGGGCTTAGAATATAAATCTGCAAGGAAACAATGAATTTATATGAACAATGAGACAGAACAATGAGTCAGAATAATGAGACAGAACAATGAGATAGAATAATGAGACAAAAATTAGACAGACTTCGGAGTTAAGTTTGATCGCAGCCTGTGTTTTCGGTCCACGTCAACCATGTGATAACAAAATCCCGCAAAGGATTAGCTGCCTTCAAGGTTCATAGCAGCTGTCAGCATCGAGCAGAGGCTACTTACCTTTCTGTTCCAGAGACTAGTCCTAACACCAATCGAGTATGCCCTGGCAATTCTTACTGTCAGTACGACTCAAATTGACAGGCTGGAGAAAATACAGAATGAAGCCATGCACATTATCTTGGGGTGTACGAGGGACACTCCCTGTGTAGAAATGAGGTATCTTCTTGACTTTCCAACCATGGATGACAGGATCAAGATCTGGAGGGCACGAGCATATCTGAAGGTAAGTGCAGATAAAGAGCATCCATTGCATTATGAGGGAAGGGTGTCAGGCTAAAAAGAGACAAATCATGGGTGGGCTGATCTGAAGATGTCATCAAATAGGTCTGTACCAATATTAACGCTGGTGAAGAGTGGATTCAGGTGCCTACGTCATTCAGAGGGACATTCTTGTGTACTGTCACCCTCGACAGGAAATGTAGGGAACAGAACTCAGTCGGGGTCAATGCTGAGGTCAACGGTCTCATCTGGGATAACACCAATGAGAAAGATGCAGTCATCTATACAGATGGATCTGTAATACAAGACCAAAGGAGTGCATAGGCATTGACAGCATGTTTAGCGGGCAGAATAGTCAAGAAAGACAGTGGTGCATACGTTATGACCACGAGTAGCATGATGATGGAGGTGATGGCAGTGACCAGGGCATTAATCTGGTTAGAGTCACAAGACTACACTCATGCCTGTATACTGAGTGATTCAATGGGCATGATAAGAAAAATGGAGGCGGGATCTGTATGCATGCAATGGGTAGAGTTATTGCAGAAGTAAAAAATATGTAAGGTCACCTTTGTCTACATCCCTGGACATACGGGAGTACAGGGAAATGAAAGAGCAGACAGGTTGGCTAGCTGCGCTATTGTTGAGGACAGTCAATCAATGGGTCAGAAGGACATCATCAATGCCCTTTGAGATGTGGGACGGGCACAGGACTTCAACAACCATGAGTCCACATCACTCTTTCGGATGAAAGAGATGGGAGTTAAGATGAGCACAGTCAGAAATTAGAAACTTAGTGGCCGTGTAAGAAGACTTATCAACCAACACAGAACTGGAGTCGTCAGTCGTTGGACACTGTGGGACTTGCTGAGGAGGGAATCTGAGCACTTATAGACATGTTTGGAGTGCAATGATGATGACCCACAAATAACTCAATAACTCAATATGAGATGTGACAAACACAGACATGCACACACAAAGAATTGAGATATGACTAATATAAACATGCACACAAAGATATGACACATCGCACATCATGGAGAGCATGTATAAGGAACGGTATAACATCATTTGAGACTGTGCTAAGGCAAAACTTAAAAGGAGAAAAGACTCTTGAAAAAGGATGGAAAACCCTGTGGATCAGTGAGCCTGACTTGTTCATTATGTGACAGCGTGTGTTTGTCAAACATTGGTAGAATTAGCCACGAGAGAAGCTGTTCGACAAAAACAAAACCTAAAAAAAATACACGCTAAAAAAAAAATAGCCTCCACTAGACCATCTGACAAGACGAAAAGGGCCATATATAAAAGAGGGGGACTGCCTTATCATACCAAGCAATAGAGGGGGACTGCCTTATCATACCAAATAATAGAGGGGGACAGTCTTGTCATACCAAACAATAGACGAGGACTGCCTTATCATACCAAATAATAGAAGGGGACAGTCTTGTCATACCAAACAATAGACGAGGACTGCCTTATCATACCAAATAATAGAGGGGGACAGTCTTGTCATACCAAACAATAGACGAGGACTGCCTTATCATACCAAATAATAGAGGGGGACAGTCTTGTCATACCAAACAATAGAAGGGGACTGCCTTATCATACCAAATAATAGAGGGGGACAGTCTTGTCATACCAAACAATAGAGGGAGACACACTTATCATATCAACCAATTGAAATGTATGGATAAGTCAGAGCTTGTCATGGATATATGTGAGGATTTTTAAGGACATTTGAGATCTTGTGAGGATATGGGAGAACTTGTGAGGATATGGGAGAACTTGTGAGGATATGGGAGATCTTGTGAGCATATTTTTTTGTGTGTTCGCCAGCTTTCGCCTCTGGCGGAGTCCCTAGAGACTACGAACTGAATTTTGTGTGTTAATCCATTTTTCCCTGGCAGCTATGTGCACAGGGGTCCATCACCGTACAGGCAGATAACTCCATCTTTGGAGGTGCTCATATTTTTTCTATCGATGTGTAATTGATGTTTCTAGCCGTGCTTCACTGGCTGAGACCAAAGTTAGTTACATCGGCTTGGACCAAGTACAGTTGAATATTTTAATGTAAAGTAACAATTCTGTGTAAATATTCACCAATACTTCTATTCCAATAATAAAATATAACAAAGAGTTCTCTACACCCATTGATATAAAAAGAGGAGTAAGACAAGGATGCATCCTATCACCAAGCTTGTTCAATCTATACACTGAGCAAATCTTTAAAAACATCATAGAGATGCCAGGCCTACAAATTAATGGAAAGATAATCAATAACCTAAGATATGCTGACGATACTGTACTACTAGCAGAAAATCCTAAAGACCTACAACAATTACTTAATGAAATAAACACGACAAGCAAAAAATATGGACTAGATATGAATATCAAAAAGACTAAAACTATGATCATAAACAAAGAAAATACTCAAAACCCACAAGTGGATATCAAAATTGAAGGAATAGACCTTGAGACAGTTCAGAACTATAACTACCTTGGACATACTATAACCAGTGATGGAAAATGTACAACTGAAATAAACAAAAGAATAGGAATGGCAAAAAGTAATTTTAATGTCATGAAGAACATACTAACATCAAAACAAATAACACCAGAGCTAAAACTAAGAATAGCAAAATGTTACATCTTCTCAATATTCCTATATGGTGCTGAAACATGGACATTAGACAAGAAAACAGAACAGAGAATTGAAGCCTTTGAAATGTGGATATATAGAAGAATAGGTAGAATTGGATGGAAGGAAAAGAAAACAAATGACAAAGTCTTAAAACAACTAAAAATGAAAAGAGAACTTCTGAACACAATTAGAACAAGACAAATGCGATTCTTAGGCCATGTTAAAAGACACAACAGCCTACTGAAAGTGATCCTGGAGGGGAAAATACAAGGTAAAAGAGGCAGAGGCAGACCAAGATTAACATGGATGAGTAACATCAAAAGATGGACAAATCAACCGATGACAACCTGCACCATCAAAGCAAGAGATAGAGCAAAATGGCGCTCCATGGTAGCCAACCTTCGTTGCGGAGACGGCACTCAATGATGATGATGAACTTCTATTCCATTTCTAGAAGAAGCTTCATAATTACTTCCTTTGATTACCACATTTTCTTTGTTAAATAGACTGATTGAATCTTCAATGTAAATGTGTGTTTATTTCTGACAAATAGTGACCACACCTACTACTACTGAGTAGTCTACTATTTCTTGTACCTAATTTCATTATTTGTGGACATAAATGCATCAAGTCAAGTGTATTTTGAAGAACTTTGGATTTGTTTGTGTAGAATTTTGAGAAGAATGGATAGCAACACACTTCTAGTCAGGGACAAATAGAGGTACATGAAATATGATATTTTGAATTGAAAATTATCTGCCTTTGAATATTGTTATACTATTTATAATAAATAATATATTTTCTCCTTCAGATATCATCAATATAATGCTATTTTCATTTTCTTCAACCATTTTCCTCTCTGGTGATGTATAACAAGTACCACATTTAATTATGTTATTTCTTGAAATTGTAAAATGAAAAAGACGTGATGGAATTTTTTAAAATTGAAAATTGATCTGGTCCAAACCTAAAGTCCAGCCAAAGTCCAGAAAGAGTTGATCAACATCACATCAACATCTCAATCATAGCAATAACAACTCGGTTATATTTGTCTACAGTTTGTTCTAAAACTAGACAGCACTCTCATAGATTTAATGATATCAGAAAACAATTCTACTTCAAGAACCTGAAATTACAATGCTCAGCAAACTCACACACTCCCATTGGAGATAATCATCTACAACTGCTAGTCAGTTGTCCAACTAGTTGTTCCTTTCTGAACTTCTACATTTTTTTAAGACTGTCCAGTATGGACAAATTCTTCTATCTCTGACTAACTTCATGTTTAACTAATTGGCTGATCTCTCTAATTCATGTTTAACTAATTGGCTGAACTCTCTAACTCATGTTTAACTAATTGGCTGATCTTTCTAATTCATGTTTAACTAATTGGCTGATCTCTCTAATTCATGTTTAACTAATTGGCTGATCTCTCTAATTCATGTTTAACTAATTGGCTGATCTCTCTAATTCATGTTTAACTAATTAACTTAACTCTCTAATTCATGTTTAACTAATTGGCTGAATTCTCTAATTCATGTTAAACTAATTGGCTGAACTCTCTAATTCATGTCTAACTAATTGGCTGAATTCTCTAATTCATGTCTAACTAATTGGCTGATCTCTCTATTTCACTTCTAACTATCTATTTCTAAGTACCTCATATGACCAGCCAACTCTTTTCAGATGGTATCTTGTCTCATTTGGCATGTTCCCAGGTGTAGTCTATGTTACTTGCTTGCCGTACTAATGAGAACTCACTTAAATCAATTCTCTTGCTCGCCCATCAAGTTTAGTCAAGTGACCATGATCATACCATTCATGGGATGACCTCGATCATACCATTCATGGGATGACCTCGATCATACCATTCATGGGATGACCTCGATCATACCATTCATGGGATGACCTCGATCATACCATTCATGGGATGACCTCGATCATACCATTCATGGGATGACCTCCAAATTAAACATCATGGCTGAGTAACTTGATTGCTTCTCAAACAATTATCTTTGTTAACTCTAGTGCTCCCACTATTCTAGTGCATTTTTATTAACTCTCTAAAACCCAAGATCTGGCACAATACCAGCTAACTTAAGCCATGATACAATGTCAACTAACTTAAGCCATGATACAATGTGAACTAACTTAAGCCATGATGCAATATCAACTAACTTAAGCCATGATACAATGTCAACTAACTTAAGCCATGATACAATGTCAACTAACTTAAGCCATGATACAATGTCAACTAACTTAAGCCATGACACAATGCCAGCTAACTTAAGCCATGATACAATGCCAACTAACTTAAGCCATGATACAATGCCAACTAACTTAAGCCTTGACACATTGCCAGCTAACTTAAGCCATGATAAAATGCCAGCTAACTTAAGCCATGATAAAATGCCAGCTAACTTAAGCCATGATACAATCCAGTTAAAGGTGGACAAGAATGACAAGTAATTACCAGACAAGAACAAATATTAGCAACAAAAACAAACAAGACATTACCTTAATCATCTAATTGTCATTACTCGTATGAGCAGCACACAGGCCAGAGCTGGGAAAACACAAGGACAACAAATAAAATCATTGAGCTATAAATTGAGTGAACTGAGAGCAAGTCGTACAAATGAGAACTAGATCTTGTCCCATTGTCCTATAACTCGCTTCCATCAACTCCAATAACCAAACATCTCATCTACACTAACAGATACTGATAATGTATACTAGAATCAACATCAAGAAAAATACTTTCTCTTTCTGTGTCCCACTTTCTCTCTGTGTCCCACTTTCTCTCTTTTGTACCACTTTCTCCATCCATGTCCCACTTTCTGTGTCCCACTTTCTCTCTGTGTCCCACTTTCTCTCTTTTGTACCACTTTCTTCATCCATGTCCCACTTTCTATGTCACACTTTCTCTCTCTGTCTCACTTTCTCTCTCTGTGTCCCACTTTCTCTCTGTGTCCCACTTTCTCTCTTTTGCACCACTTTCTCTATCTATGTCCCACTTTCTCTCTCTGTGTGCCACTTTCTCCCTCTGTATCCCACTTTCTCTCTGTCTCACTTTCTCTCTCTGTACCAATTTCTCCCTCTGTGTCCCACTTTCTCTCCATCTCACTTTCTCTGTCTCACTTTCTCTCTCTGTGTGTCACTTTCTCCCTCTGTGTCCCACTTTCTCTCTGTCTCACTTTCTCTCTCTCTATCTCACTTTCTCCCTCTTTGTCCCACTGTCTCACTTTCTCTCTCTGTACCAATTTCTCCCTCTGTGTTCCACTTTCCCTCTCTGTGTTCCACTCTCTCTCTCTCTGTGTCCCACTTTCTCATTCTGTTGTCCACTCTCTCTCTCTCTGTGTCCCTGTAATAGTGTGAGCAATATAAAGGGATAAAACAAGAAACAAGAGTCAAAGAGATCAAGAAGCTCATGATTTTTAATTCGCTAACAGGACTCAGGAAAGGTTAGACATAACTAGAAGTAATACTCTTGTGGGGATTGAGCAGAGTGGGCAGTGAGAAAGGACGGTGATTCCACATACGTTAGCACATTATGACAGAGAGATGGCTAGACGGACGGAAGAAAGTCAATGTAACCATAGCTGAAGGAGGTAGATGGAGTTTCACTAGCATTCCATGAGCACAGATAGAAGAGGTAACTAACAGTAAGGAGCGTAGAAGATTGAACAGAATGTACCATGAAAAATGTCTCAGGGAGTCCAGCAGGTTTGATGTCAAGGACCAAACGGAAGGTACCAAGGGCCGAAGACATCCTCTGATGTACAGCAATAGGAGACGGGCATGAGTTCTCTCTGATGTCCAGCAATAGGAGACGGGCACGAGTTCTCTCTGATGTGCAGCAATAGGAGACGGGCACGAGTTCTCTCTGATGTGCAGCAATAGGAGATGGGCACAAGTTCTCTCTGATGTGCAGCAATAGGAGATAAGCACGAGTTCTCTCTGATGTCCAGCAATAGGAGATAGGCACGAGTTCTCTCTGATGTCCAGCAATAGGAGACGGGCACGAGTTCTCTCTGATGTCCAGCAATAGGAGACGGGCACGAGTTCTCTCTGATGTCCAGCAATAGGAGACGGGCACGAGTTCTCTCTGATGTCCAGCAATAGGAGACGGGCACAAGTTCTCTCTGATGTGCAGCGACAGTGAATGAGATCAAAAGGTTTTGAGAGAGAACCTGCATCTGACAAGAAGATCAATGGCAGCCTTGCTTGTAGCTAAGTAATAGAAATGATTGACAGATGTTTGTCAAGACTCCTGGTAAAATGATAAATGATTAACAAGCAGTCAGTAAGTGGGATGAGAGTCCTAGAATTGTAAGGCAGAGTTCCCAGGACTGACCACGCCAAATACTCAGAATGCCCAAGAGATAGGACGAGCCTAGCTGACAACAAATATGCCAGGCAGAGACTATCAATACACTTTTGAGTGACTTCTGCGAAGCATGTAGGAGATACCAGGAAGATGTCAAGTTAGAACCAGCATGAAGACAGAAGAGTGTAGATAGTTAGGGAGTTAGGAAGTGTTAGAAGTTATCAACACTGTTGTAGAAACATTAGAATAGTAATAGAGTTAGAAGAAGATATAGAAGCTATCAGTGAATTCCAGAACCATGGAATTATTATACAGCAGAGAAGAGTTGTCTACAGAATTCCTAAGGATATTGATAATTGAGTTGTGTAAGTGTTAAAGCTAGATATAATAATAAAATGAAGTTAGACATGATAAGATACTGTCATATCCAACTTTCTCTCTCTGTGTCCCACTCTCTTTCTCTCTGTGTCCCACTCTCTCTCTGTGAATCCCACTCTCTCTCTCTGTCCCACTCTCTCTCTGTGTCCCACTCTCTTTCTCTCTGTGTCCCACTTTCTCTCTTGAGTCCCACTCTCTCTCTGTGAATCCCACTCTCTCCCTGTCCCACTCTCTCTCTCTGTGTCCCACTCTCTTTCTCTCTGTGTCCCACTTTCTCTCTTGAGTCCCACTCTCTCTCTGTGAATCCCACTCTCTCTCTGTCCCACTCTCTCTCTCTGTGTACACTTTCTCTCTTGAGTCCCACTCTCTCTCTCTGTGAATCCCACTCTCTCCCTGTCCCACTCTCTCTCTGTCCCACTCTCTTTCTCTCTGTGTCCCACTTTCTCTCGAGTCCCACTCTCTCTCTGTGAATCCCACTCTCTCTCTCTCTGTGTCCCGCTGTCTGCTTTGTCCTTGTCCTACCCTACCTCACCCAACAACAACATGTGTGTGACTTCATCAGACAACCACTGTTGGCACACACATATTCTAGCACTGACTTTACAATTCTCTATTTTTCCCTGCCTGCCACACCTTCCAAGCCTGTCACTAATAATTTTTCATCAACACTTGTTATATTTCACTATCATCAATAACACTTGTTATATTTCACTGTCACTCATAATATTTCATCAACACTTGTTATATTTCACTGCCACTCATAATATTTCATCAACACGTGTTATATTTCACTATCATCAATAACACTTGTTATATTTCACTGCCACTCATAAATTTCATCAACACTTGTTATATTTCACTATCATCAATAACACTTGTGATATTTCACTGCCACTCATAATATTTCATCAACACTTGTTATATTTCACTATCATCAATAACACTTGTTATATTTCACTGGACATGATAACTCATAATTTATCATCAACCACTTGTTGATCAATCATTCACTGATCATCAATTCATCTTGTCACTTGATATATTTCACTGACTGTCTATATTGTCAAAACTCAAGCACTCCAATCCTATCAACACGTCATCAATATCACTTCTATGTCTATACTTGTCACTGTTCATAATATCTTCACTCATAACATTATTGATTTCCCTCACTTCATCACACTTAGTTCATATTGTATCTTTCACTATCACTCGCCACTGCCACTCATAATATTTCATCAACACTTGTTATATTTCACTATCATCAATAACACTTGTGATATTTCACTGCCACTCATAATATTTCATCAACACTTGTTATATTTCACTATCATCAATAACACTTGTTATATTTCACTGCCACTCATAATATTTCATCAACACTTGTTATATTTCACTATCATCAATAACACTTGTTATATTTCACTGCCACTCATAATATTTCATCAACACTTGTTACATTTCACTGCCACTCACAATATTTCATCAACACTTGTTACATTTCACTGCCACTCACAATATTTCATCAACACTTGTTACATTTCACTGCCACTCACAATATTTCATCAACATTTGTTATATTTCACTATCACTCACAATATTTCATCAACACTTGTTACATTTCACTGCCACTCACAATATTTCATCAACACTTGTTACATTTCACTACCACTCACAATATTTCATCAACATTTGTCACACTTCACTGCCACTCACAATATCTCATCAACACTTGTCACAATTCATTGCCACTCATATTTTTTTAACTTTTTCCAGACTTTAGGTTTGGACCAAATCAATTTTCAATTGTTTGAAAAGTTTCATCACATATCTTTTCTTTTTACAATTTCAAGAAATAACATAATTAAATTTGGTACATTTATACACCACCAGAAAGGAAAAAGAATGGAATAAATTTAAAACAAACGAGGAAATTAGAGAAATCGCCAATCAACCACTAATATCTTCAGTAATAAAGAAAAGATGATGGTCATATGTTGGACATGTGATGAGAAGAGATAATAACTGAATAGCAAAGCAAGCCCTCATGTGGGAAACAACAGGTAAGAGAAAAATAGGAAGACCCAGAGAGACACTGAGAAGAACATTGATGAGAGAGGCAAGAGCAGTGGGAATCAGCTCCCTCAATGAGTTAGAGCTGCTTGCACAGAACAGAGACAAATGGCGAGATTTGATAAAATATCTTTGAAAGAATTGAGAATGGCAAGAAAAAAAATTCAGATTAGAGAGGGAGTATCTTGGTCTACACACTATGGGCCGGCTACAGCTCGAAAGGTCAATAGATAGATAGATAGATAGATAGATAGATAGATAGATAGATAGATAGATAGATAGATAGATAGATAGATAGATAGATAGATAGATAGATAGATAGATAGATAGATAGATAGATAGATAGATAGATAGATAGATAGATAGATAGATAGATAGATAGATAGATAGATAGATAGATAGATAGATAGATAGATAGATAGATAGATAGATAGATAGATAGATAGATAGATAGATAGATAGATAGATAGATATCATCATCATGTGCCATACCGGTTGGCGTAGGCGATCATGTTCTTCCACAATCTTCTATCTACAGTGCATCGTGTCAGTTCTGTTGTTGTCTGCTTTCCATGCCATGGACACCAAGCCATCTATTATTTTCTCTCTTTGTCGTCCGCGATCTCTCTTTCCTTTTATTTTGCCAGTTGTAACCAAGTATTCCAACTTTCCTCTTCTCATGATGTGCCCGAAAAATGTTGAATAAAAATATTCAAAGGCAGATAAGATAGGCAAGTGAGAACAATTAATAGCCCAAGTCCTTGTTCCTCTCATTTATATATGCAATGTTTATTGTGAGAAGAAAACACTCGAGCTAAAACATGGGACCTAATCTGGGTTTAAGCAATCCTTCTGCAAAGGCAGGCTAACATCAATGTTTAAATTATTATTGTTTCAGCTCTGATTATGTTTTTGAGGACACTTAGCTGAGACCATCAGACGGATACCTGCCATTTTACTCTTTCCGTATTGAAGCTTTTTATCAATGCAACGGAAGAGATTTGAGAGACAAAATTGTTCATGGTTTTAAATATCAATCTACATATTTATATTTATCTAACATATAACATATTATATATACATTTTTAGATAATTAAACAAGGAAATAGATTTCACCAATACCAAGATGATACAAGACATATAAAAAGAATATAGTTTGATGACATTTTACACTAATCAAATTGAGAGTGATGCACTGTGCAGCAAAACATACGTGGCTGAAATCGGCATGGCACACAGTGTAGTGAAATGTACAGAAAAAGTTAATATATTGGTTTACAGGCAAATGTTTATTCTATGGAGAACAAACACAAAACAGACAAGTCACATGACAAACATGCGACTAGAAAAAGTAAAACAGAAAATATTGATACTGGTGAAAGAAACTTACTGTAGCATACAACAGCACATGTTTGAACTGTCACTCCACCAATATTTCTGGCAAACCAGGTCTCATCAGTTTGGCTGATGATGACACCACACAGTAGTAGAAGAATGGCCAAGATGATATTAGTTACAACTGAAAGTAAACAAAATGGAAACAAGCGGGGCTAAATGAGATCGATTAAACTGAAAGTAAACAAAATGGAAACAAGCGGGGCTAAATGAGATTGATTAAACTGAAAGTAAATAAAATGGAAACATGCGGGGCTAAATGAGATTGATTAAACTGAAAGTAAACAAAATGGAAACATGCGGGGCTAAATGAGATCGATTAAACTGAAAGTAAACAAAATGGAAACATGCGGGGCTAAATGAGATCGATTAAACTGAAAGTAAACAAAATGGAAACATGCGTAGCTAAATGAAATTGATTAAACTGAAAGTAAATAAAATGGAAACATGCGGGGTTAAATGAGATCGATTAAACTGAAAGTAAACAAAATGGAAACATGCGGGGCTTAGATGAGATTGATTCAAACTGAAAGTAAACAAAATGGAAACATGCGGGGCTAAATGAGATTGATAAAACTGAAAGTAAACAAAATGGAAACAAGTGGGGCTTAGATGAGATTGATTCAAACTGAAAGTAAACAAAATGGAAACAAGTGGGGCTAAATGAGATTAATTAAACAGAAAGTAAGGGTAAATATAAAAACATGAGACTGAGTTATTGAGTTATTTGCAGGTCATCATCATTGCACTCCGAACATGTCTATAGGTGATCAGATCTCCTCCACAGCATGTCCTGCCATGTCCAGCAGCTAACGAACCTCATTCTGTGTTGGTTGACAAGTCTTCTTACATGCCCACTAAGTTTCTCGTTTCTGGCTGTGCTCATCTTAACTTCCATCTCTTTCATTTGAAGGAGTGACGTGGACTCATTGTTGTTGAAGTCCTGTGCCCTTCCCACATATCAGAGGGCATTGATGATGTCCGCCCAATTCACTGATTGACCGTCTTCAATGACAGCAGAACTAGCCAACCCATCTGCTCTTTCATTTCCACGTACTCCCACATGTCCTGGGATGTAGATAAAGGTGACCTTACATATTTTTGACTGCTGCAATGACTCTACCCATTGCATGCAAACAAAGCTGGCCTACCATAACCATAAAGCTGGCCTCCACTTTTCTTATCATGCTCATCGAATCACTCAGTAACTGGTTTTGAAGCAAGACACTGGCCTCAAGACAGAGAGGTTGTGGGTTCAAATCTTGAAATTTCTCTCTCCGGCAAGTACCCCTAGTCTCAGCAGCATGGCCCAGCTTTAAACGTCAATTAGTCATTGACGGAAAAAAATATGAGTACCTCCGAAGTCGGAGTTATCTGTCTGTGCAATGAGGGACTCCTGTGCACAATGGCTCTCAGGAAAAAATGAATTAACACACAAAATTCAGCTCCTAGTCTCTTGGGACTATGTCAGAGGTAAAAGATGGCGAACGAAAAAAAAGAGAAAAAAAAAAAGAAAAATCACTCAGTATGCAGGCGTGGGTGTTGTCTTGTGACTCTAACCAGATGAATGCCCTGGTCACTGCCATGGATGATCTAGACTCATGTGCACTCCCTCAGTTGCATGGTCCAGAATCCGTTTCCATGTTATAGACTGGCCAACTTCAGTCAATCAGCTCTTCGACATGTGGACACACCATGAGCTTTTGATTTTCTTTATAAGAAGCATGAGATGTGATCATCATCACAGCAGCAGCTGTACCACATGAGGCTCTGCCATCCAGCCAGAAACTTCCACAGCACATACTCCATGGTGATATTCCAAGAGCATAAACTCTAGTCATTATTTTACCTGGTGGCTGGGTAAGCCATGGGAGTTTTATGAAACCTTAGGTGCTGCTCATGGCATTTGAACAAGTTGCTTTTGCAACTATACAACTACAGATGAGATTGGTTAGAATGTGATAGTAAACAAGACTGGAAAATGACATTGGCTAAATGTGAACAAAATGCAAATAAATTGTAAATAAATTGTAGATATGATTGTAGATTTGATTGTAGATATGATTGTAGATATGATTGTAGATATGATTGTAGATATGATTGTAGATTTGATTGTAGATATGATTGCTTACAAGTGGAAGTAAACAACATTTTTTAAAATTTCTACAGTTGAGATAAACTAAAACTGAAAGTAAACAAAATGTTTTGTGTGCTTAACTCTGTGTATGTGGGTCTACTTCCCCAAAAGTGGCCAGTATTTTCCTCACTGATGTGGATGTAGTGTTCATGCAGCATCTTAATAGGACAACCTGCCATGGTACAAACCATGGCAACAAAGATTTCCTCTGGGAAAGTAAGGCAACCTGGTATTGCACTATCCATCATCATCATCTACTTAGGTGTCCTTTGCAGAACACAGCTTCCATCACAAACTGTTTGAAGAATCCCTGTCCCTGATTAGATCTCTCACTTCTTCTGTTGTTAAGTTCAGGATTTTTTCCAAGTCATAAAATCACCTTCTTCTTGGTCTACCCCAATCTCGTCTTCCTGGAACTATGCCTTCCATTATTGTTCTTTCCAAGCTTCTCATTTCTTTCATCAATATCTTAGATATTCTAAGCTTCTCCTCGTTTCTCCTCATCAATGTCCTAGATATTCTTAGCTTCTCCTTGTTTCCCTTCATCAATATCTTAGATATTCTAAGCTTCTCCTCATTTCTTTTCATCAATATCCTAGATATTCTAAGCTTCTCCTCATTTCTTTTCATCAATATCCTAGATATTCTAAGCTTCTCCTCATTTCTTTTCATCAATATCCTAGATATTCTAAGCTTCTCCTTGTTTCTCTTCATCAATATCCTAGATATTCTAAGCTTCTCCTTGTTTCTCTTCATCAATATCCTAGATATTCTAAGCTTCTCCTCATTTCCCTTCATCAATATCCTAGATATTCTAAGCTTCTCCTCATTTCCCTTCATCAATATCCTAGATATTCTAAGCTTCTCCTCATTTCCCTTCATCAATATCCTATATATTCTAAGCTTCTCATCATTTCCCTTCATCAATATCCTAGATATTCTAAGCTTCTCCTCATTTCCCTTCATCAATATCCTAGATATTCTAAGCTTCTCATCATTTCCCTTCATCAATATCCTAGATATTCTAAGAATGTTTCTGTAGCACCTAGTCTCAGATAAACCAGTTGCTTGCTTGTGTTCACCCAATGACTAAAGGAGTACACCTCTTCGTCATCCGTCATTAAAAGGATGTTAAGTGGGCTTGCCTGCGTTGTGTTGTGGTTTGCAGTATAACTGTGATAAATGTGCCTTTCGGCCCAACACATCCAACTTTGACATTTTTGAGTACCGGATTGTCTTCCCTCTTCGATCCCTACTCGCTTGGCCTGACTAGACAGGTTAGTCTGTTACTGGAGTCACCACAGAAAGGTGGAGTAGGGTCTGGATGGTTCTGGTTCACTGATCCCGGCACAAGCCATCAGCTGTGGGTCGCTGACAACTTCCAGCTCTTGTGATGTGAGGCGCGCCTTTGCCTCCAGATAAACCAAATTACCAACAACATACTCATCATCATGTGCCATACTGGTTGGCGTAGGCGATAATGTCCTTCCATAATCTTCTATCTACAGTGCATCATATCAGTTCTGTTGTTGACTGTTTTCCATGCCATGACACCAAGCTATCCAGTATTTTCTCTCTTTGTCATCCGCAATCTCTCTTTCCTTTTATTTTGCCAGTTGTAACCAAGTATTCCAACTTTCCTCTTCTCATGATGTGCCCGAAAAATGTTGATTGTTTCTTTCTGATGTTTTATTAGGAGCTCCCTTTTGTGTTGGCCTCTCTGAGAATTTCCTCATTGGTAACATCATAGCTGTTCAGGAAACTTTCAACATTCTTCTAAGAAATCCCATCTCTGTGGCCTCTAATCGTCTTTTCATTTGTTTGTCTACTGTCCATGATTCGCTTCCATAGGTCAGAATTGATTATATATAGCACCGATGAACTCTCTTTCTCACTTCTATTGATATAGATTTGTTGCATAAGATATTTTTCATTTTCTGAAATGCTATTTTGGCCTGAGCTATTCTGCTTTTTATTTCCGTGGTGCACCTTCCATCTGATGTTATTATTGTGCCCAAGTATTTGACACGTCGCACTTGTTTCAGATTTGTCCTGTTTTTTTTTTTATGCTGCATGATGGTGCTGATTGTTTCTTTGATGTGACTATTACTTCTGTTTCTTACTATTCAGACTGAGACAACATACTCACCACCCATAAATAAAATGTTGGTTATAGAAAAATAAGGTCACAAACACCATACTATCCACTGTCGCAAGGCATGATGGGTACTTTAAAAAAACAAAATAGATGAAATTCAGCATGTAATGAAAACCACTCACTTCATCAGTTGTTGTTGTTGTTGTTATTGACGGATTACCACGAGTTGATATGAACATGTTTGCCCATTGACTCATAAGATGCGGCGGGTCGTAATGGCTTTCTAGACATTCCTGGCTCTTACTGGAGGTTGGAGGTCGTCTGTCCCAGGCTACGCTGGGAAACTACTAGTCCAGCCTAGAGGTACTGCAATACTGGGTCCTCAATCAGTAACAGCCACCACTACAGGGAACACGTCGATCCTAGCTTCTGTTAGCCAGTCTGGTTTGAAACAGACTGTTACTGGGGGAGACCAAGAGGAGGTAGAACTGCTAGGTCTTAGCCAGCTGATGGTGCGCCGGCCCTGCTATTGCGACCACAGGTCGCAGGCGCTTTTGCTCCCCCTCATCAGTTGTTACATCAGTCTGTGTGTGAAAATATGGTGGTCAAACAGGACTGGAATAATCTAGGACATGTTAAAGTTGCTGCTGTAGAAGTATCCATTTCATTAATCTTTCTAACCAGTCTCTATTGTTTGGCTGCCACTCCGTCTTGCTGAATCTAGCCCCATGTAGAAGAGATGTTCACCTGGTAGCTCTTTCTTGTGCCACATTTTTCAATGTTTTGAAGATTAATACTGAAGGCTTTTATTGAGGTCTTGACCATATCTTTGAAGCCTTTCTCGTGTCCACATTGTAGACATTTACCTTCCTGCAGCTCACCATACAATGTATCTGGCAGTCAGTAGTTTGGCATGTGGACTACATGACTTGCCTTACGGAGGTGCATGCATAAAAATAGTGTCAATGCTAGGGATATGAATTATGGTTTCTAGAATCTTGGTTTGCCATTTGATGCTCATCAGCATTTTAAGGAAGGTTGTGTGGGAATGATTTCACTTAGCATCTCTATGAAGTCCATGTTTCACATCAACAGGGGGAATACAGTAGCTGTGTAAACATTGCTGCAAACTGGTACCACTACAATGCCATACATTGGTGTCCATGCTGCCAAATGTGACACTAGCTTTTGAGATCCTAGTACCCACCTCATCATCGATGGTGACACTCTGAGAGATGGCACGCCCAAGGCATATGAATCTGCTGATGACTTACCATGGCTGGCCATTTACCAAATAAAGCTCAGCAAAAGTTTTGCTCAGAATTGGTTGGAACATGATTTCTATTTCTCTGTGTTCACGGTAAGTTTAAAGTTAGAACAGACTTTAGAAAATCTCTCCAGGTTGTTTCTCTGAACGAGATTTGAGAGTACAATCATCAGCGAACACAAAAGTTCCATGATGGCATGCGATTTTACTTCATTATTTTTTTGCTTGAGTCTCCTACGATTATGCAGTTCTATTCTAAATTCTGGTCATCAGTCCAAACATTCTACATAATCCTTGTCTTATTTCTGACCTGGAGATATTACTGACCTACCTATTAATGCACTGACTTATCTGTGTACAGAAATCAATCATAATGTGTGGGCTGAAAGTTCTGGAGATCTCAACAGAACATGAATACAAAAATAGATAAGATGGGACATATTGGCAAATGTTAGAACTTTGATGTTTCAAGATTCTAAAGAAGAGGAAATCCACAAGTAAAATGTCCTACCTTGAATCGTCCTTCCAGAATTTCTACTGCTGCCATAGGTGTTGGCACTGCCAGGGTTGCTGCCTGTTGAAGGGTCAGGAGAACTGCTTGTGGAAGTAGCGGTTAACTCATCTTCAGGAAAAGTTCTTCTTATCTCGCTGTCATCACTCAAAATTGAAAGTTTGACCTCTCGAAATCCTGGAGAAATACACACACTGTGAGGTAATATTTTTATTACTCAAAGATAAGTAACATTTACTGATAGCTCTATTCTTGAGGTTAGCACACAAAGATAAGTAACATTTACTGATAGCTCTAGGCTTGAGGTTACCACACAAAGATAAGTAACATTTACTGATAGCTCTATTCTTGAGGTTAACACACAAAGATAAGTAACATTTACTGATAGCTCTAGGCTTGAGGTTACTACACAAAGATAAGTAACATTTACTGATAGCTCTAATCTTGAGGTTAACACACAAAGATAAGTAACATTTACTGATAGCTCTAGACTTGAGGTTAACACACAAAGATAAGTAACATTTACTGATAGCTCTATTCTTGAGGTTACTACACAAAGTTGTGTAACATTTACTGATAGCTCTAGTCTTGAGGTTACTGCACAAAGTTGTGTAACATTTACTGATAGCTCTAGTCTTGAGGTTACTGCACAAAGTTGTGTAACATTTACTGATAGCTCTAGTCTTGAGGTTACTGCACAAAGTTGTGTAACATTTACTGATAGCTCTTGTATTGAGGTTACTGCAGAAAGTTGTGTAACATTTACTGATAGCTTAAGACATGATATTACTACACAAAGATATGTACTATTAACTGATCTTTAGACACAGACCCATATAGCAACCCATCATCTACACATCCGTGTTATCGTATCTTGTAGGGCAGCAACAAAATCCCTTCATTTTGTTTGGTCCATGACCATCCTCCAGAAGATGTTCAAATTCACTCATCTCTGCCAGTTTGACACCCTAATACACTTACCACTACATGTTTGTACTTGGATCTTTCATACAAACCTGGCCAACATTTGAAATTACATCTTTCAAACAAATCTGGCCAAAGTAACCACAAATAGCAAGTTACAAGTGCATGATTTATCAAGAATGCTTTTTTCTAGCCAGTAAGGTTCCCTGAGA